>JAQMYG010000037.1:986693-999161 GCA_030014215.1 Clariallabes teugelsi | reverse complement strand
ACACACACACACACACACACACACACACACACACACACACACACACACACACACACAGACCCATTCTGATAAAGAATATTGGACAGCAACCCATCATGGCTGTATTTAGAACACTGTAACGTTGTTTAAGACAAGAGGCTGCCAACTCACTCAAACAGAAATAAGGTACAGGGTGGGTGGGGGTGGGTGGGGGAGGGTGGGTGTGCTGTTTTTGGCGGGAAACAATTGGTTTCATGCCGTCATTCACAAGAAATTCCATCACAAGCCCGGGTTCAAGTTCAACACAGCTCATAAATTATTTTCTTCTCCTATTATCTTCTCTACTATATATATTGCTTTCGCACCTATAGGTGAAAAAGTGAATTTTTAGTTAGGATATATGAAGCCATTTTAGATAATACTTAATACTTCTTATCTCCTGATCCATGCTTCATTTTTTTGTAAAGATGCATACACATTTATATTTTTATCAGATAAAAAGAAACACATTTGCTAAATACAATTTCATGCCCTTTTATGTTTTAGTGTCTGAACTTCTTTTAATTCAAACCTTTCAATCATCTCAATTGTCATTCATATGTAACATGGCCAGTTTAGAATTTGCATAAAAAAGACATGAATCTAAAAAAAATAAGTGTATTATTCAGGAGTTTGGCTTTTAAAGACCAATTTAAGCAACACATTTTATAGTTCATATGCTCTTAGAGGCTTACACCAATTTTAGTATCAATACTTATAAAGAAAAATGAATAATTTGCATTTTAAATAGTTATTTTTTGAAAAATGGCCATTTTTGGGACACATATTTAATAGTCTCTCCAAAGTGGCAAGTTAGCATTTTTAGGGATGCAAGATTGGTCACTTCAGTGTTGCATAAGTAGCTTCTTTGGCACACACACTTTCTGTATTATACTGTATGTATAACATATTGTTTTGTATAAAATCAGCACCAATACTACTCAGTGTTTGGGGTTATTGCATATGTACATGAGCTGGTTGGATTTTCACAATATTTGTAAAAGTTGGCTATAACATTTATGTATGTATTGTAAATAAAACAGTAAATATTATTTACTACTCAGCTGATTTACATGACAATTTGTTGGAAAAACAATGACAGGTTGATAATCTATCAGTTATTGTAGACTGATTTGCCTGATTATACAGTATGAGGTTCTGCTCTGGGGTTTGACTTTTGCTTCCACTGAACTGGATGATCATATGTTAGTGTCGCCTCTGTTCCTGGTTTATTCATATGTCAAGTTAGTGGAACATAAAATGAATCTAAAACCCTATTTTTAGTTTAGCATTTGGTGGTGCAGAAGTTTTATCCTAGAGGTTCTCTGTAGAAACCTAAAATAAAACAGGTCAGAATTTTTTCTTTCAAACCAGAACTGTTTAAAGAAGTGAAGAACCCGTGTTCAAAGAATATCCTCCAATTGACAAAGGCTGTTAGAGTAGACATAGTGTGTGTGTGTGTGTGTGTGTGTGTGTGTGTGTGTGTGTGTGGGTGCTGTAAATAAGAGAGACTGGATTCTTTATTTTAAATCAAATATTTTTTATTTTCACTCCCTCCTTACACACGCACACACACACACACACACCTACGCACACACAATACACACATGCAATACACACAAGCTAAAGCCACTTTCCGGTGTCGCATCGCTTTCCTTTGCATGTGATTTTCTCAAAATGTCACACAGTGCATGTGATGAAAACAGAAGCTTGAAACACACACACACTCACACACACACACACACACACACACACACTCACACACACACACACACACACACACACACAGATTTTAATATAAACATCATCATAGCGTTGTGAACATCCTGTCTTTTTTCTGCAGTAAGAGAAACAAAAATAATAATTATAAAAAACCGTCAGCTGAAACACCAGTCTGCAGTTATACTGGGAACGGAACAGTAATAAACATGACAGAGTGCAAAACCGTGGCAGAGAGACAGAAAGGCAGGAAAGCTCAGAGAGGAATGAGCGGCTAAAGCACGCCATCATCCTGGCGATTGTTTACGCTGTCAGTCAGAGGGTCTGTAAAAACAAAAAAGTGGCAGAAAAGATGAAAAAAAGATGAATGAGAGGATGGAGGGAAAACAAAGACAATTGATGGAAGAAATGCTGCGGTAAAACAAGTTATACGGCTTCCTGAACAAACCTTAAATCTACATCAACACCTTACTGCATCCTGTAATGTCCTGCTTCACTCGTACACCACTGCGCTGGATTCTGTTTGGTCAGAAGGTGTTGATTAATTCTCTATAACAGCAGCTCTGACAGTAGTTACAGTATATCCAATCTCTCAATCTGATATGTATTGTTTCCATAGTAACTGCTCATCTACAGAGGCGTGTACAGAATGTGGTAGCTATAATTTGGAGGGGGTCTCCAGCGCCAGAGGTGAAGCTATAACTTGAACATTTTGCAGCATCTTCTGGACAGTGGAGTTTCTGTGCAGTTTCCACTGTAACATAACATCGTTTCATAGAGATTTACAGAATATTGAATAATTGGAATCTCGCTGTAATATAAGTGGAATAGACACTAGGGGGCACTGTGTTTAAGCAACTTCTAGGACTGTTTTTCATCACACCTTCCAGTCACTAAGGGTTTAACTCTAGCAGCACCACAACGGCAGTTCATTAGGGGTTCACATAATCATAATTAATTTAATTACCATAGCGCTAGTAATAACAATAATAAAACAATCCACGTAGTTTTAATAAACAGTACTGTTCAATATATTTCAGTCTCATATATCATACTTGGAGCCAGGATCTACAGCTTGTGTGACCACGTGGTTGATTTTAGCCAATACATAGATCAGCATCAATTAAGCCATTGGGAGGAGCTTCTCTGAATTATGTCATTACATGACTTGGGCAGAGTCAGGATGGAGAAACGGTGTTGGTGAAATGGTTGAAGAGTTAGACAGGACAGAAAAATGGAGGAGAGTAATTGGCAGTCTGGTAGAAAAAGGAGCAGAGCAGAAGAGAGAAGAGAAACATAGAGAACGTAAGAGTAAGGTGTCGCTAAAGTATCCCATCATCCAGAAGTTTGTTGATTCCATCACAGATTTTGCTCAGGTAGAGTCTGTACTCATCTCCAGGGCCGTAGAGCTCGCCCAGGAAGTGGACGTTGGAGAAGTGGTTGAAGACGCGATCAATGCGCGCGTGCGAGCGCGATGTCAGGTGGTTCTCCACAATCTCGTGGAGTAGATCCCTGCACTCGAGAAGCAGCTGAGACAGGATGCCGCGATCGAAGGTGAACTCAACCTCGTGGAAGCTCACAGCTGTCATGGCCGCCTGGTTGAGCTTTTTGCGGAAACGCTCAACGGCTTCGAGCTCGTCTGGGCTGAAACGGCGGTTACGGTAGAGCACGCCGATTTTCAGTGCGATCTTGATGACATCACGGATGATGCGGTGCGCTTCTTTCTTACTCTTGGTGAACTCTCGGCTTGCCTTGTACAACTCGTCGAGGATGGAACTGCTCGTGTCGTCCGTCAGCAGGTTGGCCACCGCCATCGTCGCCATCTTGCTTAGGATCTTCTTCTGCGCCTGCAATGCCAGGTTCTTCGAGTTGAAGATCTCAGGCCCTGGAGGAAGAACAGATAGAAGTTAGCAATAGAACATCCAGGCAGAGAGAAACCTAGATGCATGAAAGGACAAATGCATAATGATGAATGCCGAAAAGAAGGTGAAAAATATACTGTATATAAACAAACAGATCATTGAAAAAAGAGAAACATCAAAGGTTCTTTGTACAATTAAAGTTAAAAAGAAAAATTCTATTATGAACATCTTTTGAGGATCCTCAGATAACTTTAAGATACTAAACAAAATGAGTTAATGGTTCTCATTTTAAGGTTTCAACGTTTTTATAAAAATATATAATTTAAAGAGTTTTATACCCAATATTTTTGCTGAAATACAATCCCACTGTTCTAGAGTTGTAGATGATGCTGCAGTATAAATGGTTCCCCAGAGGAACAAACCAAAGATGAACCACCCTTTTTTCACCACTTAATGGAAATAATTTTTTTCCACAGTGGTTTACTCTATAATATTTAGATATTTAATACTTCCTGCTTTCTAAAGAGTTTCTGTATAGAACATTTATGAAAGAAAAATGTGCCTTAGACCCCATTTGTTGAATTCCACCAAATGAAAAATCTTTTACTATGCTGCATATAAATTTTTTGATAACAGCGTAATTTTAAAATCTTGGTTGAATCTGAAAATTGCTTATTGTTTTCTAAAGGGGTTCAACATGGAACCTTTTTGTAGACGATTATATTATAAATTATTATATAAATTCTATATAAAACTTAAATGTTTTGCTTTAGAGGGATAAATGGTTTTTCAAGGGTTCTTTGGATTCTGAATGCTTATGTGTAGAACTTTTCTTTTTGGAGATCCTACACAAGTCTTCTTCATCGTTCACAAATTAACAGACTTTACTACAGCTGGACCCCATGTGTTTTTTTATTAGTTTTTTTTATTTTATTTTATAGAACTTTATTAATTCCAGAGGGAAATTGCTCAATTAGGAAACTGGGGTCAGAGCGCAGGGTTAAGGGCCTTGCTAAAGGGCTCAACAGTGGCAACTTGGCGATGCTGGGGTTCAAACCCCCGACCTTCCGATCAGTAACCCAGTAACCCACAGCCTTAACCGACTGAGCCACCACTGCCCTTAGTGTTGAGAAGTGTATCTCTTTGTAAAACAGCATTTTAGGGCTCTATGTGACTTTGACTAAGGATCTTTGTACAATGTAAAATTATTGGAAAACTTTCTAAAGGTGCTCAACTTGGAACATTTTGAAATAATTGTTTATTTCTGAACAGCTGTATCAACAAAAGCCTTTAAAGGAAGGGTTACCCTGAAAAGACAATAACAAACTCACTTAATCTTCCACTAAAGCATTCGTTAATTTATCGCTGTGAGGATTCACCAGTTCAAGGTTTTATGTGGAACCCTGGAGAAGAGGGTTCTCCTTTTAAAAGGTTCTCCTCTATGCAAATTCTTTAGGAAGAATACCTGAAGATAATTTTTAGCATTTGCAAAACTGTAACACAGGAAGGAAGGAGGGAGTGAAGCGGTACCAGAGAGAGACACGAGAAAGAATGAGTGGGAGAGAACCAGAAAAGAATTGCAGATCAGTTTCACCCCTTTTAATACAGTTCATTGTCTCTTATTTTCTCGTGACAGGTTATCCAATTAAATATTAACTTTTATGCTCTCATGAATGTTAATAAAATCAAATGAAGATTCATAGATATGCATGAACACAATGTGCAAAAAAGTGAGTCTGTACAAAAGGTGTACTGTGTTTTATTGGTGGTAATTTCACATTTTTCATTTTTCACAGATTTCTTTAACAGTTCTTGCTCCTGAACGCCGCATAATGGAGTGAGGTGAAAAACTGCTTCAGGACTTTATGTCTTTCACTTTTCATCCACATTTAGATTACCGTGTCTCATACAGCATCGTTAAAACCACACCAGCTTTCTGCAGAGGTCTTACTTGTCACACTTTATAAAAGGAGAAGCACTTTTAAAAATAATCCAATAGAGACAAACCAAAAGCATATTAAGATGCTAGATCTATATCATGCTATATTATATACAGTACAGTACAGTATAGGCAATATCACACTCGAGGTCATGCTGTGCTATCGCTTTTGTATACCAGTTCCACCATTTATTATGAACAAATTACAGTTTGTTTCTTGATTTAATTATGTCCACCCACATTATTATTGTCATTTTGCTCCACCCACACATACTGTATACTACCACAAATGGCAGAACTGGCAACCGACAGTTAGTGTAGTACTGTACAGTAAGTGTAATAAAGTTAAATCCCAAACATTATTGAATTGAAATCTTGTGCCCTATGTACAGTAGGGTGCAAGTTAGAATCCTTTGTTCCACACACCAAGTAGTGCCCTTGATCAGGGCTTAGAGAGGGTTTAGAGAGCTTTTTGTTAGAAGCTAACTTTGTAGCTCACGTTGGCTGTGAACATGAAAAAAACAGCCAGTTCAAAGGCAATTCCGAAGGACTAAGGAGACAAAATTACTAAGGAGACAAAGTGTTGGTTAAGATCATATATATAACGTTATCAGGTGTGTTTATCAGGATTTGTATGTGGGTTTTGTACTGCTAAGTAATACGTATAGTTAAACACAGTGCTGTTGTGCTCTATATCACCAGTCATGGAGTGCTTCTTATCCAATCAGATTGCTTGGTCGGAACTACATAACTGTTGTATAATATGAGTTATTATATAGGTTTAAACATGAGCTTTGTCTTTTAAGACCATAATGGTTCTAGTTCTATTTCTAAAATTGTAGAGTTCTAAAAGCTGCAGAGTTCTACACACAGCCTTTGAATGGAGCTCCCAAAGAGAAACCAATAAACATTTTCAGTTGCTAGACAGAACATTTTAATCTTCTAGCTTTGGGGTTCAAGAGCTAATAGGGTTCCATGTACAGTAGATGCTGTAACAGTATAGCTAAACTTTTAATGCTTTCAAGATGCTACATGAAGTATTGTACAGTACATGGGTAAAGATACTTCTTGATTGATGTACAGTCTGATAAAACAGTTACTTATGCGATCTGGGTGGTTTAATGGTTCTAGTTGTTTAAAGTGACTCTTCTTCAAAAGCAAACACTCTGTTTTAGGGATTTCTGTGACCATTTTATTCATGAAACCCTTTTAAGGCAGAAAACAATTTGTCTAGAAATTGTCTGTGTTTTTGTCAAATTTGTCAGGGTTCTATGTAGAGCCTTTAAGAGTAACATCAGGAAACCAAGCAACACCTTTTTACTTTAGATGATACTATACACTAGCAATACTTTTACGGTACTAGATGGAACTTTGAGAAGAAAAGTTCCTGAAGGATTGTACAGATGCATAGTCATGCGACAATGTGCAAAATGGGAAAAACTTATTAGAACCCTGTTAATGGGTTCCTTATGGAACCCCAGAGGGATAAACCAAAGAACACATTTTGGACTTTACTGTATATTGTTAACAGTGCAATCTTAAACAATGGCTCTATAAAGGAATAGTGAATACTGATTTTGTAAAAGTCTTTCACCTGGAATGATTCCTGCAAGCATCAGAACCAGGACAGGACTGGCCTTCAGGAGCGACTGGTTAATAAGTCATAAAATTACATTGTCTACAACGTCCCTGTGACTTTCTCAAGCATGACTGTCCTGAGTTTTCAGGTCAGTGAGTAGCCTAGTTTATGGAGAAGCAAAAGTCTGGTGGTGCAGAACAAGGAAGGGCAAAACCAAGAGAAGCAATGCTACTGTAGTTAATGGTGTAAAATGGTGTAAAATGGAGTTTAATCACCATCATGTTTTATAAAGCAAGTGCAGGTGCAATTTTATAATGTTGCCCTTCCTTGGCCCATAGCGACACAGTAGTCTAGGTTTCAAGTTCATTTATTTTACATGCATTGTAATCAGTTTGAGCCTGCATTTGAAAATGAGCCATTAAATGGAGTTTTTTCCCCATTCCAATGGAGACATTGTCCACTCAGGGCTCAGTGATGGAGAATTCATATTAAATGGAACTATTTAACCAAATTATAGTTAGTGATAAGATGATAAGATAGATAATAGTAAGTCGGCATTGCTAATAATGATCCGATAACTAGCCTAGCTAATAATGACAACAACACTGCTAATTTTGAGTGTGGTTTTACCTAAAAACAGAAATGATTAAAAAAATTAAACAGACACTTCATTTTATTTAAAGGTCCCATATTTTTCTATTTCCTTAACTGATTATCACATGTCTCAAAACTTATTTAAATTTAAAGCGTTAATGCTGAGCCACACCCATCCAGAGAACAGCAGAGCTAATAAACACATGGAAAAATATTATCAGCTTGTTTAAACCAATACAACACTTCTAAAAACAATAAGGTGACATTTAACATTTTTGTATTATGTATAGTAAAGTGGCTTAGAAATAAGAAATGTGAATCAATACAGTATGTAACCTCCATAGTGTTTGATCAAAACTTGATATACTGTAAACTATGTTAAAGACCAGCAAGGCTAATCCTAGTCGCTGTGATTAATGATCCCATGCTTGACACATTGGTTCCATAAATAACTATAACTCTAGGATAAATAAATCTTTTTACAAGCCTTACATTTATTCTGTAACTGTGTATCCCAAAGGTGCGCAATGGGGTTGAGGTCAGGTCCAGGAACTGAGGTTTATGTCAGTCAAGTTCTCTCTTTATACAGTAGTCTTTGCTTTATGCACTGGGGCGGAGTCATGTTGGACTAGAAAAGGACCGTCCACAAACTGTTGGAAGCATAGCATTGTCCAAGATGTCTTGTTATGCTGAGGCATTAAGATTGCCCTTCACTGGGGACAAGGGGCCTGATTGAAACACCTGAATTCAATAATCAATAGGTTTGGCCAAATATTTTTGTCCAAATAGTGTAGCTTTATTTTTTTAAGCTTTATTATTTCTTTATTTTTTTTATTTCAGGGAAATGGTTATCACAACATGCTTTTAGCAATCTACACGGAACCTTTAAAGGTTCCACCAAATTCTTTTTTCTTTTTTTGTAATATCTGAAGACTCCTTGCATATGTTACCAAATGTCCATGTCCACCATGTCACTTTTTTTTGTTACTATAAAAATGATAACGTGATAATATGTAGCTGTGATAAATTGAATCTAGCCTCCTGACCAATCAGAATCCAGAATGCAACAGCACTTTGGTGTATTATGAGAAACCTAATAATAATAAAGTCAACTGCAGCCTATCTGTGGCGTTCGTTAAACGTATACTGTACAGAGCTCAGTGTGTTACTTTATTAGTGAGTGTTAGTGTGTAAGTGCAGATCCTTACTCAGTGTGTCTGTGTGACGATTTCCAGAAGCACACTCTCAGGCCAAGTATGCATTTGAGACGCTGCTCTTTAGATGATTGAAACCTCCCACCATAAATGATGAGGCACTTTTTCCCTTCATGGCAGTACATGCATCTGAGTGTGTTCACGTGTATATGGTGTGTATGTGTGTGTGCGTGTGTGTGTGTGTGTGTGTGTGTGTGTGTGTGTGTGTGTGTGTGTGTGTGTGTGTGTGAGATGTGTAAGCGTAAGCCAACTAAATCATTTGTAATATATATATATATATATATATATATATATATAAAATATAATAATGTAATATATATAATGCACAAACATCAGAATTAGTGCACTTACTGTATAAGGGGTGCCAATACTTTAGTATGCACATTTTAGTAGTAGGAGTAGTAATGATAAAAGACTGTGTGTGTGTGTGTGTGTGTGTGTGTGTGTGTGTGTGTGTATGTGTCTATGTGTTTCTGTGGAATCGGATGGCAGTTTGGGGGAAATGTTGCCAAAAAAAGTCCTGTTTTGCATCTGATTTGTATGCAGTGTGGAGCGAGAACCCAGAGTGTTTGTATGGCCATGTGTTCCCGGTGTTGTGTGTGTATGTGTGTGATAATGGTTGTTTGTTGTTGATATGTCGTGTGTGCGTGTGTAGTGTGTGTGTGTTTGATGTTTATCTGAAGCTGCTCTTTGTTTCATGGCTCATGATGATATTAGTGAGAAGGACTGTTGAGACACACACACACACACACACACACACACTTACATCCTTTTCATTTCTGTGTGCATGTGAGACAGTCTGGCTATAGATCCAGAAAGCCGTGAAAAGAGATTAAAATAGGCATGACGGTGTGAACATCCGTGTGTATTTGTGTCTCTGTGTGTGTGTGTGTGTGTCTTAAACAACAGCTTACTTTAGTCTAATACATTAGAAGCGGAAGTTAAAAATAAAGCTTGGGGTGTGAATACTGTAGAGTACACATATTCATCAGAATATATTTTCTTCAGCGAAATGTAAATCTAGTGGACAGATGAATGTTTTGGCCTGTGGAGAGTTCAATACTGTTAAAGATGGAGTCAACAATAGATAGTTAGACTGCCTTAATCTAGTACTAAATGCTAAATAACACTAGATAATAAATAAATAAATAAATAAATAAATAAATATGGTTTCATACTGGTAGAAATATGGTAAAATATGGATAATATATCATTATAAACATGGTGTAAATATTGAAATATTTCATGCAATGTATGATAAATGTCATATGTTTATATAAATTTTTTATGATTCTATCTGAAATTTTAAAGTTTACCTAGGTTATGGTTTTACACTGATATAATTATGTAAATTATGGCTAGGTATGATAATATATGGTGCTACTAAGATATAAATAATGTTATTAAATTAGTTAAAGATGGTTTAATATTTTCATGTATTGTTAAATTGAAAATTAACCATGGTTTTACAAGGTTTTAAATGTTTAAATCTGACATTTAAAAGTTTTTTTTTTTTTTTTTTTTTTTTTTTTACATTTGTACACATCTACCTATGGTTTAAGATTTTAATGCACAGTTAACTCTCAAATCTGCCTTAGTGTTGTATTAAATGCCAAGTGATGACAGGTGACTTCTTATGCATAATATATGGATAAATTAGGTTTTGGTAAGAAATACATAAAGTAAGTCTAACTACAAAATAGAGGCACTATAAAGATGTAAGTAATATTCTTAAATAAAACATTTGTTATGAAAAGTTAAATACGAGTTAATATGGTTTTTCATGGCTAAGTCTGAAATGTATTAATCAGGTTTATGTGTACAGTTAAATCTAAAAGTTTAAAGTTATATTATTAGTGTTTCATCTGCCATATGGAAAGCCCAGGTTTGATTCCCAGCCTGTGCCCAAACCCCAGCCACTGGGTGCAGTGCCGTCCCAAGCATGGATAAAATGTGAGGGTTACATCAGGAAGGACATCCGCCGTTGAACCTGTGCCAAGCTTGTATGTGCAGATCGGATGGTCCGCTGTGGCGACCCCTTACTGGAAGCAGCCGAAAGACCAACAACAGCATAGTTTAACATATTATTGTATAAGTTTTGTCTAAAATTTAAATTCTAAAAATGGCATAATATGTTAAATTATGGCTAATCGTAAATGTAAAAGTATAATGGTTGTGTAAAAGTTAAATATTTATTTATACAACTACATTTAAAGTAAATGTTTTTTACAATTAAACATTAATTTAAACAATAAATTGGCTAAATATAAATTGGCTAAGTAGGGCTAAATTTGAATAATTTGTCTACTACAGTACTTTGTTTACTGACCTTTAATAAACTAGTCAATTTGATCTGCATATGTTTGGATACATATCTTTAAATGTTACTGTAAATGTCATATGAATTTTAATATACTGTAGATAAAAGTGTAAAAATGTAATCTGGTGGACTACAGCTGAAATTTCAACAAATATGGTAAAATATATGAATAAACATTGATAGATCAAGATCCATGGCTGCACCCGTGTTCTGCCTGGCAGATTAACGTAATTATAGATCTGATGAAGTAAATATAATTTTAATTGAATGTTTCCTGTGTGAGTGCAGCGTGGATCACTTGACTAAATGCACTGGAGCATCTGGGATTCAATGAGAAACAGATCTCACACACACACACACACACACACACACACACACACACACACACACACACACACTTCTCGCCCTGGTTCCTTTATTTCCTCTGCCCTTTTTCTTTCTCTTGCTGTCTCTCTTTCTGTTTCTGTGTTACACGGCACTTGAGACTTTGTCCTCACTCCTGATTTATACTGACTTTATAAGTGTGTGTGTGTGTGTGTGTGTGTGTGTGTGTGTGTGTTGTGTTTTAAATAACCGTGTTTATGTAAACAGGATGTGTATGGTTGTCCTGATGTGTTCAGTGTAAATACTGCAGTGCATTCTGGGTAAAGAAAGCATAGTTTTGAAAAGCCTCTTTCTCTCCCAAAATCTTCCTGAAACACCGTAAAGTCCTACTGAACAACTGGTGCACTGTTACATTGGACTAAAATGGTGGAAACACATGTCTACACATTCACTCTTGTTAGAAATATAGAAAATACAGAATATATGAATATTTATATCAATATGTAAGTTGGGAAACGCCCTCATGCGCTCCTGTCATCATATAAACCTTATTTCAGGAACAGGGACATTGCAATTAAAATTGCTTCCCACCTCCTAACACAGTGATATTTTAGGTATGTATTTATTAGAAATTTTGTTTACTTGTTTTTAATTATGCTAGAGTTGTTTTGAAACGTTTAAGAAAAAGAATGATGAACAGGCGTTTCACTTTCTGTTTACCCATATTTACAGGAAGTGCAAACATTTGTATAGAGTTTTATAATAATACAGGAAAAAACGAAATAAAATTTAAAAATACTGATTCTTTTTTTAATCAAACAGGAAATTAACAAAGAACAAAAAAGCAGGTTTTAAACATTTAACAGAAGTGCAGTCATATTTTCTATTACATATATATT
>JAQMYG010000037.1:938740-957077 GCA_030014215.1 Clariallabes teugelsi | reverse complement strand
ATATATATATATATATATATATATATATATTATTATTATTATTTTTTGCTCATACTGTTATTGATTGAAAGTTTTTTTACTTGTTTGTTAAAAAGACATCTAATTATTTCACTAAAAGGATTTATAAATATATTTGGAAATATACAAAGAGGATAGGAAATATAAAAAGAAATATTTTCATAAAATTGATAAAGAGTTAAAAAAAAAATACATTTAAATATGGAGCAAGAAAATCTTGGAATCACTTAAAATACAGATAGAATTGTCAGTTCTAATTGGCTGAGAGGTGTGTGTGGATGTGTGTGTGTGTGTGTGTGTGTGTGTGTGTGTTCTGCTGATACGCCACCTACAGTAGAAATCCAACTAGCACTCCTACTGTATGTTCCTGATATATAACCTTGATGGAACCCTGATGTAATGATGATGTAACCATGATGTAACCATGGCAACAATACTGGTTTAGACCTGTATTTATACAAACATTGTTTTCTTCGTGTAAATCATTTGTCACTATTAAACAGTAAGTTCAGTGTGAACACCTGGCCAGTGATCAGTAACAGATGTTTATATACAGTAACGTGGACAATCGGTGAGGAGTGTGAGATTAGCATTGTGCTACCTGCTGAGGACAAGCGTCTCCTCTCCACAGATCCACACCCGCACCATGTCTCCGTACTTCTCACTGTAGTAATTACTCGCTGCCCCGATTCCCATCCAGATAAACCTGAGGTAGGACAACAGGGGACCCAAACCCAGACAAAACGCGGGACCTGTGACAGACACACACACACACACACACACACACACATTAAAATCAGTATTGTATTGATGATCTGAGACATGCTCAACTTCTTTACAGTGAAGTTACAATGCTAATGTGGGTAACAGCTAATGCAATCTAACAGCCATGTATTTAGCATCGTACGTACATCCTGCAGGTCTAAATTATAAAACATGTCTAATTCACCCGACATCAGGTTAACATCACGTGTCTATGTGTCTCTTATAAATGTTCACTTTTGAACACTTTTGAATTAATGTTCAAAGTTGATTTGAACATTAATTCATTTAACATTTTTCCCTGGGAAATGTTATATGCGTATTTAATAAAAAATGTATTATTGTACTGTATATAAATTATATTTATTGTAAATCCAGCTAAAACTAACCAGGACTATAGACAGAGATAAATGGGGGTAAATTTTACCTAAATTTACATTATATTAATCAGAATCAGGGTATAAATTACTCTTTAAACAGCATGTGAAAAATTAAAATTTATGGAAATACTTGAAAAGAACTTTTAATAGGGCTTTACTCTTGCATCACATTAAATCATCACATTGCTAAACTCTAAAATTTAGAAATGATATGTACATATTCAGTTTCATCCAGAAATTATAAGAGATTTAAAATTTCTACTCCTGCTGAGAAATTTTTTTTTACAGTGCATTAAAGAAAATATTTAATGAAAACCATTAAGTTATTTACCATGTCTATAAACAATTTGTTTTTTTTTACCTGGAAGTTATAATGGGGTGCAAACTTTTACTGTTTATCCCTTGCTGAGAAAAACACATCCTACAATTATTATTCCTAAGGTTCTTCAATAAATATAACAGAAACTGGCAAATGGTTTCCATTAGAGATTTTTTGGATGTTACTGCATCATTAAATAAAAACACATTAATAGAAGAAAATTAACTATTAGGAACCTTTGACCATTAGAGACGATCAGGACCTCACTAAAACCTATTAGAACTCATTAGACAGCACAATGTTCCTCAGATGAACATCAGCACCTGGAATGCAGCACTTCTTCTCGTTGCGGTTCCACACAGCGAGCAGCAGAACCAGACACAGCAGCAGCAGTGTGAGTGCAATCCCACGTGGGTTCTCCTCCTGAGGGCTCGTCCCGTTCCGAGCCTCGTGCAGTAAAATCTCCATGACCATCTGGCTGAAACGCGCCGGATTCACACCGCACTCAGACACTGGTAACACGTGTGCTGCCATGGGGACCTGAGAACGGGTTCTGTCTCTCACCTGCAGCTTTGCGTGTTCTCATGCCGTTTTATAGCTGAGTCAGCTCAGGTCAAGGCAGATTCTCACGTCAAAACAAGAGTTAAGACTCTCACACACCAGCCACGCTGACCTTGGTGAGTTTGGATCTCTGCCAGGGTGTATGACCTTGAGTAACTCGTAGACATGCGTATCGCAAAAAAAGTGTTTGCAAAATGTACAAGGTTTAAAATCCTACGTAGAAAGGAGACTGGAGACCCTGGAGACTTAGCTGTTATTTCAGTGTGTGAGGAAGGCCAGGGTGTCATCATTATCGTGTCTTTGTGTTTCTGCAGCAGAATGAGAGGATTCACTACACGCCTCCGCACTGCACGCAGGAATCCAGTGAAATCACACAGACGTCACTATGTATGTTTGTGTGTGTGTGTGTGTGTGTGTGTGTGTGTGTCTACACATCTACACTACACCAACTATTACAATTATTATTTAAACAAAACAATTACTAAATTACTTATTTAATCTGGAAAATGAGTTCCTGTTGTCACTTATGTTGCAGCAGCTATAAACACTGGTTTCCTCACCAGCCGCTCTGTCATGTGACTGATAAACCACGAGGAAGCGTAAACCCCCTCCGTCCTAAAGATTTAACAGCTTTATCTCTAACCTTTACACGGCTCTGACACTGGAGACTCCTTCCTCTAATGTTACACAGATAACATTCACCTGTAAGATTTAAATATGATATCGCTGTACACGTCCACTCTGAACGAGCTGTTGCTATGGAAACCATGACGTATTGGAGCGAGTGCATAATGTAAACCTGCGCTGCTCTCAGAGCTGCAGTTATAGAGAATGAATCAACAACTTGTGACCAATCAGAGCTCAGCAGCCCAGTCAGACCTGCTGTAATATAAATGTGTGTGCTGTATACGTGTACAGTGGAGGGATTGTGTTCTGGATGATTTGTAAGTCATTTTGGATAAATTCGACTGGCAAGTGAATAATGTAAATGTTAATGTATAATATATATATATATACTGTATGTAAAGTCCCCACACACACTGTAGTTTCAGTATGTACTGTACTGTATGTGTCGTCCACTTACACAGAATTTGTAGAAAAAGGTTTCTTGTTCTAACTTGCATTGATTAGCTGTAGATTACATTTTTTAAAAAATATTTATGTTTAATCATATTTCTGCTTTATATAAACACTGCAAATCTATAATATTAATACTTTATTTGTTCATATTTTATTTATTTATCTTGCAGGATTTAGCTTATTTCCTGGAGCTCCTCATGGGAATGTTCTGGATTAAGGTTTCTGTGATAAGCCGGTACACACCTGTGTTGCATTATGGGTAATACAGGACATTCCTCATGGGTTATAAAATAAGCTCCGTGCAGCATGATGGTAAGAGTAAGAACACAGAGCAAAAAGAAATTCCTTGATTTGGGACAAAGGGCAGAAACAAGAGGAAAGCTGGAATGCCGCATGGAAACAAGGCGTCTTTAATCCCGAGCGGGAACAACATGTGCTTCTGTCGTCCGAGAGCCGCTCAGAACTCAGCGAGACTGAATACAGCTATTGAGGACGAGTGGAACTTCTAGAAAGTCCTACGTCACTTATAACAGACTGCTGGAAAAAATAAAACAGGATAAATTTAGGAGTTTTGTGGTTTGACTGAAATGTTTCAGATACCACATAATTATCATTACATCATTTCATCAACATTTCTGTTTCAGTCATGAAGATCAGAGTCTGGGGTTAGAGTCTAGTGTCACAGCCATTCTCTCTCTCTCTCTCCTTTCTCTCTCTTCTATCCCTCATCCGTCCTGAAGATTTTGTTAAACTGTTACAAAGCACTGAGACTGGAGACTCCTTCCATGCAGGTTACACAAACACAATTATCCTCAGAGAAAACCTCACCACATCAGTAATTACACACACACACACATTTTTAAATTCTGTTTAGGATCAGTGGCGTGTGGGCTGTACACACCCCTGTGAATGAACTGTTACTATGGAAACCATAACATCATAAGAAGCTCATGAACATAAACCTGCAATAATGTCTGAGCTGCTGCCATAGAGAAATAATCAATACCATCTGACCAATCAGAGTCCAGGATTCCTCTTATAACTGAGCTCTCAGATACACTATATTGCCAAATGTACTGTCTCGCTTGCCTTCACATGCATATGAACTTGAGTAACATCCAATTCTTAATCCATAAGGATTGAGACAGTCCCTTTGCAGTTGGCCCTTTGCAGCTATAACAACTTCAACTCTTCTGTAAAGGCTTTCCACAAGGTTTGGGAGTGTGTTTATTGGAATTGTTGACCATTCTTCCAGTGTGAGGTCAGACACTGATGCTGTACAAGAAGGCATGGCTCACAGGCTCCGTCTAATTCATCCCAAAGGTGTTCTATCATCTTTATGGACTTCGCTTTGTGCACTGGTGTGCAGTCATGTTGGGAGAGGAAGGGGCCGTCCCTAAACTGTTCCCACAAAGTTGGGAGCATGAGATTGTCCAAAATGTGTTGGTAAGCTGAACTATTAAGAGTTCCTTTCACTGGAATAAGCAGCTCAGCCCAACTCCTGACAAACAACTCCACACCAGTTCCAGCAAGCACAAAGCAAGGTCCATAAAGACATGGATGAGCGAGTTTGGTGTGGAAGAACTTGACTGGCCTGAGTCCTAACTTCAACCCGATAGAACACCTTTGGGATGAATTAGAGCGGAGACTGCGAGCCACACCTTCTCGTCCAACATCAATCAAGAATGATCCAAAATTCCCAAAATTGAGTTTTGGCAATGTAGTGTATATTATTGATCATTTTAACCATACAGTAATAAAAGGTGTTAGATCTCTGTGTTTAGAATAAAGCAAAATAAATGACTGAATGTTAAAATATAAATAAAAAACATTGTTTTTGTTGTTGTAATTAGAAATTCATAATAATAAGATAATAAAAACAGATGAATTCTTCCTAGATTTTGAGACAAGTCATGCCATGATCAAAGAAAGGGTTCGGGGTACGAGAGCGTCTCTAATCTGTCTGTACTTTGACCCTGGGGGGTAAAACTCAGACTCAGAGCTGTCTTCTTACATCTGTAGAAATCTGGGTCACGCAGCTTTTACACACAAAACACAAAATCGCCTTCAACACCCAAGAGATTTCAACAAACAATCTCAGAATGTGTTTGTTTATTGTTGTGCTTCTCCTTATCTGTTTGTTATAAAAAATAAATTTAGGATTATTATTATTATTATTATTATTATTATTATTGTAGTGTATTAATAATGTAAAAATAGAAAAAAACATTTTAAAAATGAAGATAATTTTTTGTAAAAAAAAAAAAAAAAAAAAGTTCTAATTTTAAATATTGATTGTTTTTCTAAATGTGTTTTTTTAAGTCCTAAAATTTATTTTGTTATTATTAACAGCATTAGAATTAATAGCTGTGTATAATTTATAATTATTTTATTTTATTGTGGTCAGTAAATAGTTTTTACAAAATCACACTCAGATTTAAAATCTCTAAAATCTCTTTGTTTAAAATTGTTTCAGTTGTTTCTTATAATTGTGAATCTTTATTTATTATATTCTTGTCTACTTTAACAATTATAAGTATACAATTGTATACATTACCTACCTTCGTAATCATAATAAAAATCATAACCTTTGTTGGTATTATATTTATCATCTCTGAGCATTTTATAATTTTTTTTCTGCTTTAAAAATTAAACATTTGTGCCCTTTATGTGGAAACTAAGGTAATAAAAAAAAAAAGCTGTGCTTTTCAGATTTACAGTATAAACACCACACTCTACTTAATCTAATATCATGTGGGTCAATCAATAAATAAATTAGTAAATCTATATAGATAGATAGATAGATAGATAGACAGATAGATAGATAGACAGATAGATAGATAGACAGATAGATAGATAGATCTGCTCCTTGTTGCGTCTCTTTGTGTGTCGGTTGCGTGTTTCAGCCCCCAGTCAGAATAAAGAATTCGGCTCTGCTGAATATAAATCAGGTGACTGTACAGACGACAGGCTTCAGAAACACCACTGAACAACGGCTGCGTTTGTGTGTCGCCTTCAGCAAACGCCTAAACTCCTTCTTATTGTCGTCTTGCAGCAGCGGTGTTACAGTCCACAGGATTCTACACCCTGGAAATCTACAGTTTTTGTTTTGTTTTGTTTTTTAAAATTTTGTGTTAAACAAAATTTCTTTTTCCATATTGCCTACATTTTTGGTCTGCAGCAAAAACTTTTTCTGGACTTTTACATTATTTCAATGAAAATTTTGAATGTTTCTTCTTTGTTTAAATTTTCATAAAGTATCTGCTTTTTATTGACATTTTTCTCTACAAACATTTTTACTTTTTAAATTCTTTTTTCCCCCATTTAGTCATTCTTCTTTTTTACTTTAACAAATTTGCCCCAAATTTCTCAGCATTTTATCTCCTTGAGTTCCCGTTGAAGATGTCCGAGTCGTCTGTCCGGTTGACGTGGACATTTCACTGGACGCTGGGTGTCGTCAGCGTGCTCACGCTGCTAAACTCAGCCGGGTTCATGCTGCTCCTTCTCCAGACCCGAGAGTTTGGAAATAGGATGGATGTAGTAGAATCTCATCTGGAGGAAATCTCTCAGAGCTCGGTGGTGGAGTTCATGACGGAGATGAGCAAAAATCAGCAGGAGGTCCAGGAAGATCTGCCCCAGTACTCCAGAAATAAGAGGAGTCAGGAACTGAAGGAAGCTCAGACTTTGGAGCAGAAACTTCAACTGGAACTGGAGGAGAAACTGGATGAGGTTTCAGGAGACGGAATTGTAGAGGAATTGCTGAGGACCAAGGAGAAGAACATTCAAGAGGGTCCTGATTTCTATCACAGGACGGTGCAGCATGATGGGTTGATGATGATGATGACGTACTCCATGGTGCCGGTAAGAACTTCGAATGACTTAAGAAATAAGAGGAGTTATAATAATTATTATTACAGAACAAGAAATGATGTGAACAATTTTATGAGATCATAAAAAGTGAATCCCTAAATATTATTGAAGAAAATATTATTTTATGTTTATGTTTAAATAAAAAAACAACAACACATAACCATCATCTGGAAATAGCACCTGAAAATAAATCGATTTTGTAGTCTGAGATTTTATAAATTCAAGAAGTCCATAAAATAGTACATTTGACATTCAAATTTTATTAAAAAAAAATAAATTAGTTTTTTTCCTTTGAAACATTTTCATGTTTGACTTTTATACAACAATGAATGTTTGTATAAACATAATTAAATTAGTATAATTTGATTATGATTGACTGATTGATTGATTGATTGATAATGAGAAAGTGGTCTAATTTCCAGAACTGCCATGAGTAATTTTGTTGTGTGTGAATGAGGGATGAAAGAAAAATATTTTTCTTTTTAAGGTAAAAGTCCTACTAGACATCTGTAACAGCACTAAAGGAGTTTGTCTCACTGGTAGGTTTCTCCTAATGAACAATTTCAATAATAAACTAAAGAATATTTCTGACATTCTGTACTGTGCAAAGATCTTCACTACCTTTCATCATTCTTTTAACAGGTCCTCCCGGACCACCAGGTAAGAAACCAGCTTCAATAAACTCTTACTTTAGTTTTCGTTCAATAGGAATATTTTAGTAAGAAATAGTTTATGTAATAAATAAAAGTCCTGTGTTAAATTACCAATAATTACAGGGTTGCCAGGTGTGAATGGAAAGCCAGGGCACAACGGGACAGACGGAATTCCTGGTTTGCCAGGAGAACCTGGAGAGCCCGGTAAACGAGGAAAAAGAGGTAGATGAAAAAACATACAGTAGGCTTGTTTAATGATACACAATTCCCAAAAATGACAAATTCTTTAAAAAATTTTATGATTTTATCCATACACTCAGTGATCCTCTAAATTATGTTCGAGAACTTTACATCATTCCAAAGTGTTCCAATAAAGTTAAAAAATTGTTAACTTTATATATAAAAACACTTTCCAATCATTACTACGGATTCATTAATAAGTTTGGATGTTTGTTGGAAATTCTGCCAATTACACATTACAAATTTTACACTATTCATATTGGTCAATTCTAATGCATGGAATTTGGCCATTACAATATTCAACAATGATCTATCAAAGAATTTTGTCCAAACATTTTCTATGACATTCCCAATGACTAAATACTTTTCTTAAAGAATTGCATTGGGGAATTTTGCACATTAATGTGTTCTTAACACTCTATCAAATTATTATATTTAGTTTGGGAATTTTTGGAATTTCTTCTCTTTACATGATTCCCAGTGGTCTGAGAAAGAGCTAGGAATTCTATAGATATTATTTAATCAAATAAATGATTAGATGCTTTGCAACTGATCATCACCACTTAATCAAATGCTTGGGCGCACTTTCTATTATACTTCTTTTTTTATTTGAGTGGGAATTCTACTTATTACACCCTTCCCTAATGATCCGTCCACTGGCTGGTGGGGAATTCTGAAACTGCTGCAGTGAAGGAAGATGACATCAGCTCTTTATGAAAGTTAATTTGTCTTTTCATTCTCAGTTCCTGTTGTGGATCCGGTGGTTTTTCAGTCTCTGTACTGAAGCGGAATGTTATTGTGCCTTCTTACAGTATTAAGCGGGAATACTGTAAGAAGTCTTTGATAGGAAACAGAGGAAGTGGTAGTTGTGGGTTTTATGTCACGCTGATTCTCCAGCTCGCTGATGTTGTTGGAGGTCTGAGACACTGAATCACGGAGGAGATGTGAATGAAATTCTTTATTCCAACAACATTTGGACTGACTGTGAAAACGATGACCGATCGGATAAACCTCACACTGCGGTGGAATATTTGATCACTTATGATGACGCTGCGGTTAGATATCCGTCATGTGACATTTCCTCATGCATTCAGCAGCCATAAAAGATCCAATAGTATTTATTTATTCATACTTATTTAATTTCTACAAACACAAGCAAATCTTCTCATGTATTATGTGCTGGAAATTTACAATAATTATCTGAATTAATGAAATGCTTTATAATCTAATTATTTTATTTGCCTATAAAGCAATATTAATGTATAAGATGAGTATTAAAACAACTTATAGAGCAACTTATATCTGAGAGTAGACACACCTGATCACCTAGAGGTTAAAGGTCATGCTCAAGAACACTAGCTCAAAGTCTTAGGCGCTGAGCCAAAGTCGCATCTTAAGTTTTATTTGTTGACTTTAAAATCATAGAACGATCATGATGTTTTATATTTTATAGCAAAACACTGAACTTCTTTCATAAACTTTCTTATTTGTGTTTGAGCTAAAATTAAAAGCAGAATTTCTCCAGGGGATGTAAATGATTCAGCAGGTTGTAAGAATCACTTAATATAAAGTCTTTAAGAATAAAGAAAATATTAGAGAATTGATATAAATATTTGTAAAAATGTCTCAGTGATGCGTTCTTTACTGGAGATTAGACACTAAATTCTCTCACTTTTTGCACCAATTTTTGCATTCAAGCATTTTTATTTTTAATTGATTTATTATTCCATATTTTTCAATACATTTTGTCTCCTATATCAAGGTTCTAATCTTGTTTCCATAAAGACATGACACAACAAACCTTGTCTCAGACTGCAGTGAAAACACTGAGAAAAAGTGCTACTGTATATCCTCTATTCCATATACATCATCTTATAGATGCCCACGATTGGCTAATGTAATTTCCTTTAGGATCAATAAATTATCTATCTATCTATCTATCTATCTATCTATCTATCTATCTAATGCTACTGTGATTGATAGGAGAGAGAGAAAGAGGGAGAGAAATAAGGAATTGGCTTGTTATGTAAGAACTCTAACCTAAGATCTGAAACTTTATGAAGAAACCAGCGTATTTGTAGCACATATTTCATGTTATTTATATGTTTGTTTTTTTTTGGTCCTCCAGGTGAAAAAGGTGAGCCAGGTGAGCCAGGTGTGAAAGGTGACCAGGGACCACCTGGAGAAAAGGGAGAACCATCTAACGATGTAATTGTAGAAGGTAAATTAAAATTCCTGTTTGGAAACACTTCGACAAATAATTTGAGAAACATATAAAAGATGTTTTATTAAAAAAACTAATGCTTTAAACCGTGATCTCTGGATAAAAGTGGTTTGTGGCGGAAACAAGTGACTTCTGATTTGGAACGCTTGTTTTCGTTTAAATAATAACCTTCAAAATTTTTGAAAAAAAACACAGGCCACTATAGATGCTTAGGGTTGTGTGTGAAAGGGCTCAAAGGTTTTTAAAAATGTCTAATCCATTTGGGGTTATTATCCTAGCCACTAGAACTACTATCAAGGTCATTTCTAATAGGAATTTTATTTAGTCTTTCCGAAGTTAAATTTCTAAAATATTCTAAAATATTCTTTATAAGTACACAACTGTCTAAAATGTTTTTCATTGGAAACAGAAATAGGTGCAAAAAATAATTTTAACTCTTAGTTACCTCTTGCATTGCTGATTGTTCATGACCTTTGTTCATGTACACGGCAGGTCCTCCTGGCCCCGGGGGACCCCCTGGACCTCCAGGTCCGATTGGCCCACCCGGACTACCAGGACCACCCGGACCACCGAGACCGGCCCGAAACAGAAGCCAGAGAGCTCACCTGCACACGGGTCATGCAGCTGAAGGTAGCACTAAATGCCAGAGAAACTGTTTTAACTTTAATAAAACTAAAGTCACTTCATTCCATCATACACCAGGTTTGTTTTTTAAAGATACTACACAATAAAATTCATTAGAGTCATTGGAGCCATTGGAGTTCATTAGTCCAACTGGATTCATATGTCATTATATGAACAGTACAATGAAATTTAGTGTGGATTCTCTCTCTCTCTCTCTCTCTCTCTCTCTCGTGGATAAATTACAAAGAATAATAAAGAATAAAGAGGAATAAACACTATTGGGGTATTAATTCAACATTGGGAATTTTGCAGATTAGTAGCTAGTCATGTGCAGTAGCAGGAGTAATCTGTGTGAAAATGATTCCTCACACTCCAAGAACCACTCTCTCATACTCCTGGAATATGCCCCGAAGAAAACCTCCATAGATGTGATAACCTGGTGATTCAGTACATTCAGGTGGTCAGCTGACTTCATTTTATTGCCACATGATGTTGCTGAGTCTCGACCTGAGTAACTGATCAACCCCAGATCATAACACTGTCTCCAGAGGCTTGTACAGTGGACACTATGCGTGATGGGTGCATCGCTTCAATCTGGACTCATCAGGTCACATGACTTTTCCTTCAATAGTCCAGTCTTTATGCTCCCTAGCACACCGTTTTCCTGACGAACCTCATTAACAAGTGGTTTTCTTATGGACACACAGCTGTTTGTGGTTAAAGCTAAAGCTGATCAAACAAATTACTGACTTTTTGTTTTTTTGGCCATGGACTGTATTTATATCAACTGTTAAATTAAGGATTTTTTTTACTTCATTAATTGCACATCATTAATTAGAAATACTGATAAATTATTTACACGCCTGTGACTTTAGAGAGAAATGTGCTAATTAAATGTTTACTTTTTTTTAAACAACAGGTTTAATTCATTCTGTTTCAAATGATCATATGATGAGTCAAGGACCAGCGACCCGGGGAAAGACCTCAAAAAAGGGTACATACTGTACACACCTCCCTCACCTTCTCATGTGTACTACATTTTGGAAGCACAGAACCCCTTAATAAATTATGTAAAAACCACTTAAAACACTTAAAGAACCCATTTCTACACAACTCTGGGAGTAGAATTATAGAAAGTATGGAATAAAATACCAAAGTCTTTTTTTTTTATTAAACCATATAAATACTGCTTAGTCATTTCTTCTTAATAATTAGATCCTCTTAGATTTTGAATGATTAATAATTAAACAAATGATTGTACTTGGAATGTTTTCTTGCTGTAGGGTTCTAAGTCTTAGAACCGTTCTAAGACTGTAGAATCTGCTAATCCTTGGTGCTTCATTAGTCTTGTTAATGGGCTACCCACATATTCCCAACAGCAGAGTGCATTATAAAGTCAGTAAAGGAACCGATGAACCTGGCGAAGATGGAGACCACATTTGGCGCCTGGATGAAAGACACAGGAGTGGGAGATGATGAGAAGATCTGGGTAGCAGAACATTTCTCAGGTACTTCATGAAAAAACTTGATTTTAGAGATTTAGAGAGTGCTGAGTTGGATAGTATAGCTGTTCCCAAATCAGTGTCAAGCTGAACCGTAAACAGTCCATAATTTAAACTTGAGCGTTTGTGAATTCTGCTCTTTGAAGGTGGTCAGAAGGTGTTGATTAATTTTCTGAAACAGCAGCTCTGACAGTAACAATCAGAGGTTTATTCTAATGTGCTTGTTTTTAATTAGTATGTTAAAGGTTTTCTGTCTTGGAGATGTCTCGTGTTTGTTTCGTTTTGCCAGGTGTGACTGTGTCTCTGTGTGTTGTAGGTCGTGCTATAAAGGAGTTCAGCAGTATTATGGCCTGGCAGGACAGCAGGAGTGAGTCCATCGAGTTGAAGAACTTTTTCCAAGGTTGCGGACATTTAGTTCACAACAACTCCATTTATTACCACATCGCTGGAACCTACAGCATCGCCAAGTAAGAAACATAACTAGACAAAATTTTATAAAGAAATTATCAAATTATCAAAATTTAAAATGCAGGGAGAATTTATTAAAAAAATTAGGAAAGTCTAAAGGAACATGCACACTTAGATTTTTTTTAAACGTTTTTTCTTACAATGAAAATATCAAATAATTTTTTTATTGGATTTGGAAAATTTTAAATATACTTAACCTAGTTAAATAGTTATAACTACATTTATAAATTTCTTAGAAAAAAATTATTCTTAAAAACATTCTATAAAGACAATGTATAAGTAAACACTGTCATTTGTAATTATTGAAATATTGCAAGTAGAAATATTAAGTTAAGAAGTTAACAAATTTTATTAAAACATTTAAGAAATTTGTACTTATATATTTCTAAAACATTTCTAAGTAAACACTTATTTGTAAATATTGATATTTTGTAAAATAAACATCAGAAGTTACACATTTATATTTATCGCCCTTTTGCAGGTATAACCTCGCAACTAAGAAGTTGCACACACTGGCCATAGAGAACGCTTTGTACCACAGCCTGTCCTACCTGCTCCGCAACTCAAAGACATACTTCAAAATGGCGGCAGACGAAAGTGGCTTGTGGCTCATCTTCGCTTCAAGCATTGACGAGAACATCATGGTGGCACAACTGGACGAGAAAACGTTCTCCATAACGATGTACATCAACACCAGCTACCCCAGAAGCAAAGCTGGAAACGCCTTCATCGCGTGTGGCGTCCTCTATGTCACCGATGATAAAGACACCAGAGTGACCTACGCCTTCGATCTCCTCAAACAAAAACCTCTCAATGTTAGCTTCGACCTCTGGACTCCGGCTAGCATGCTAGCCATGATGTCTTACAATCCTAAAGACAGGCATTTATATGTTTGGGAAAGCAGACGCGTCAAATCCTACAAGGTCCATTTTCTTTCTGATGACTGAAGTCACTTTTTATAGTTGAAGAAAAAAAAAAAAGATTGAGAGTTCAAGGGGATTAAATTAAACACTTAACTAATATAGCGTTTGTGTCCCTTCCTTTTATCCTTAATTTTTCCTAATTAGTTTTATTGCAAGACAACTACCAGCGAACACAAAGTTTTTTTTTTTTATTTAATAAACATCTAACTAGTCAACACAGAGGAATGCTGATTTTTTTAACATGACATTTTAAAAATACTTTGTCTAATGAAACATTTATAATTATAACAAATTTTTATTATAATTATATATATATTTTTACAACCAAATCTTTATTCAAAGATGTTCAGCTAGAATGACATTATAGAATAAATGTTAATTTTACTGTGAAGATGCTGTTAATAGGACAACTTTTACAGAAGTTTGTTAGAATGTTGTTTTTTTCTTTTTTCATTTTACTGTATTAAAAAAAAATAGATCGGACTGTTAACTAAAACAGTTTTTCTGTTTTAGTATAAAATCAACAAAAACTTGACAATATTTAACA
This sequence comes from Clariallabes teugelsi, assembly GCA_030014215.1. Taxonomy (NCBI): domain Eukaryota; kingdom Metazoa; phylum Chordata; class Actinopteri; order Siluriformes; family Clariidae; genus Clariallabes; species Clariallabes teugelsi. The sequence continues at coordinate 942,906 of JAQMYG010000037.1, read as the reverse complement.
TTTTGTAACAAGCTTTTGTAATAAACCTCTGTAATAAGCTTCTAATAAGGGCTAGGAAAGATCACGTAAAGTTTCATCAAAAGCAATTGAATTTGAAAGGAATTTTATTTTAATATTGTGTAGTATAAGGTTTAACAAACTGAAATCTTTTTTTTTTTTTTAACATATTTTACTGTTACAGTTTAAGAGATGCAATTTAACCAAAACATCGGACTCAAAGTTCTCACTTCTACCTGTCTCACCTTAAACACCACAGACTTCTGTTCAGTTCTTAGTAAAGAAAAAAGTCAACATGGTTGATAAAAAATTAAATAAGATTTGAAAAAGCTTTTAGATGGATTTCAGCTTTAAATTTCTCACAGATTCTTTCTAACAATTAATTTGTATTCTTAATAAGTAAGTTTTCATGAAATTAATTTTTATTGTATTAGAATAAAAAAGGATTAGAAAAAGCCATAACATATTTTGGCCTCTTAAAGTTACACATGACTGTACCTCTTCCCCACCTGGTTTATATTTTATTGTGCAGTACAGCAGCTTTGTTTGATCATTCAGTTTACACATGCATTAAATGATATGATCACTTTTAACAGTTAAATCTGAATGTTTTGTTGATGTGGTTTATATTGAATTGCTTTGCCTTAGATGTTATTTGTTACAGATTGTTCTAGATTGTGTTTGGCGTTTACCTTGTACTTGTTGTTACAAAACATGATGAACATGAATCACATTTTCAATGCAAAATTTGTAAACATTTTCTAACAATTAGCAGCAACAAAGTTTTGCTATTCATAATGGAAATATTTTGTATTTGTATTGCTACGAAAGGTAAAGTTAAAATAAATAAATGAATGCATTCCTGAAAGCATTATTCTAAAAGTTCCACTGTTAAGTTTGCTTCAGTTTTGCTTCTATATCTGTTTTTTGCACATATTCTTGCAGTAGTTGGATAAATGAAAATTAAATTATTTGTGTATTAACCTTAATATTAGTAAGTGATTATTAGTAAAATGGCGAGTTCGGAGAGAAAACTTTACTCTTAAGACATTCTCTGTGTTATTATATAAGTCTTGGTGGATGTTAGTGTACTCCACAGTATTTTAATCAGGCTGAAGACTAATAAAATCATACACAAGCAATCATTTGCTGCTCTATCATGAGGCAGATTATTCTGATGCAATCTGTGTTTTGTGATCAGCTGCTCTTTCTCAGAATTAAGTTTTGACCAATTAAGTTTTTTGGATAAAGATTTGGTTGACTTCCAAATAAGAAATCAGGTACAGTATACTTAACTTGGTAATTTTAGTGCACTTGGGATTTTGGTTTTCTTTTGGGTCAAACAAGGCCAAATGAATATATTTAAAAAACAAAGAAGCAAGGCATTGGTGATTCATGGGCTATCGCCTCGCCTGCCAAGTGGGAGATCTGGGATCAGTTCCCAGCCAATGCACCAAACACCGCCCACTGGCTCAAGTCATAGTGCTCATCCCAAAAACGAGAGCACTGCGTCAAAAACGAAAAAACAGTACAAAGACAAACACATTAAAATTAATTTGGAGCGGCTGAAAAAATATTCAAACTGCAAAGAGGTCACATGTACGTTATTTAAAAGAAACTTTAAAATAGAGTTCTGAATGATAATTGTAAGTTATTGATCCTATAGTAACAGCTGTTCACTGTTACTGCTTGTTTCTGTAATATAAGGGGAAGGAGTCTCCAGTATCAGCGCTGTGTAACAGTCTGACTTAAAGCTACAACTTTGTGTTTTTCCACATCTCCAGGACAGAGAAGATTATGCTTCATTACGATTTCCATAGTAACATGACAAGCTGCGATTTTTATCTGATTAACTTTAAGAGGTAGAAAGAGAGATTGGTGAGGGGAACAGGTGTTTATAGCTGCTTTAAAGTTAGGAAAAACAGGATATAACTCGTTTTGCAGAAAAGTTAAAGTAACTATAAAACAATAAAAGTATGATGTGTCAAGTAAATTGACGTGGCATCAGATGAATAAAACACTTGGGGGTATGGTACTGTGGTAAAATAATCAACTACAGATTGCAGCAGCAACTCCACACACTAACTTAGTATTTTATAGTAGTGCAAGTCATTAGATGTAATTAATAATTAATCGATAATTAATAATTAATCGACTTGCAGGAGACGTGGGTAAAAAACAAAACAAAACCAAAATAAAACAAAAGCGCAGATGAAATAAAAAGAATTTATTCAACTTACTTTACAAAGGTAAAACTCTAACCATGATAGAACGATCTCTGTGCTTCCAGAAACTTCCTCACACAGACGGCATAACCGATTTCATAAATACACAATAGACGAGAAGCAAAACCACCATCACACTCACACTCACACACTCACACTCAATCAATCAATCACTCTCGCACATAAACACACACGTACAGTGGACATGATGGCCAGCAGACCGTACACAAACACAAAGAGTTTAATAAATATATCACATACATCCAAACCAAATGTACACCTATTGCAGCCAGTGTGAAAGAAACAAAACCCAATAAATTAAAACAGTGTTTGTACAAGCTATGTCCAGCTAGTTCAGATCTATATGCATTTATATTTATATATTTATATATTCATTTTAAAACTAAACATTCATCTGGATATAGAACATTTTCCTCTAAAACACCCTCCACTCTTTTACCACTTTTAAAGTGTCTCCACATCAGAGTGCAAATGTTTACATATGACTTTAAACACTTAATAAATAAAACGAGTGGTACAGGAAAACATCGCAGTCGCATCGCACAGAAAGTCACTTCATGAGGAGTACAGCAGTTTCAGTTTAAAAACAACAACAATAAAACACATGACCAGGTAAACACATACACAACAATAAATAATAATGTATAAAGAAAAAAAAAAAACAGTTCTGTGCAAAATGTAAATGTAACGGTTTCTGCTCAGAGTAAACGTCTCAGATCAGTGCTGAGTAACAACACCGAGCACGGACTGAGAGTGAGACAGATTTTATCCAGTGTTATGGAACGAGAGTGAGACAGATTTATTAGTATTTATGGAGACAGGAGAGAGATTTAAGAATAGGAACTTTCATGACGTTAAGTTTGAATTTTATGAAAGTGAGACAGATTAATCTGGAGTTACAAGACATTTATCTGGAGTTTGTAAATGAGAGTAAGACAGGTTTAGTGGTACGTTATTCGGTGAGAGTTAGATAGATGTAATTTGCTCCTGGAATAAATGTAAGACAGTTTTAATTGCATATTAGACAGAAAAACACAACTGTCTCTCTCTCTGTCTCAGATACTGTCTGTAACTGGTACAAATGAGAGTAAGACAGGTTTTTAGAGAGGATTATGGAATTAGAGTGAGAGATTTATTAGTAGTTATGGAGATGGAAGTGAGACATGATTAAAGAGTGAGACAGATTTACGAACAGAACATTTCATGACACCCATTAGGAATGGAGTGCAGTCAAATGGAATGAGAGTGAGACAGATTACTCTGGAGTTATAAGACATTCTCCTGGAGTTACTCTCTTACTGGAGAGTAACACAGGTTTAATGGTATGTCACTGGGTAAGATTTTAGGAGGAGTAAGACAGATCTACTTTGCTTTTATAATAAATGAGAGATGGTTTTAATTTCATTTCAGAAAGAAAAACACAAATGTCTGTCTCTCTCTGTCTCAGATACTGACAGTAACGTAAAAATGAGAGTGAGACCGTTTTCATCTGGAGTTATGGAATGAGCACGAGACAGATTTATTAGTAGTTAAGGAGATGGGAGTGAGACATGTTTTATCCAGGTTTATGGATTCTGAGTGAGACAGATTTATCTAAAGTTGCTGAATAGAGTGAGACAGATATTAAACTGCACATGTAAGAGAGATGAGTGAGACAGGTTTAAAGGCAGCCAAATGAAACGAGAGTGAGAAAGATTAATCTGGGGTCTATAATGAGAGTAAGACAGGTTTAATGGTAGGTTACTGGGTGAGAGTGAGATCCATCACCTACAGGTCTGAAAAGAGTACGACAGAAATTGAGTAAGACAGATCTGTCTTGCTGTGGGAATGAAAGTAAGACAGTTTTAATTGCATATTAGAGAGAAAAAGACATTAGTCTGCCTCTCTCTCAGATACTGACTGTAACTGTAAATGAGGGTGAGA
>JAQMYG010000037.1:801404-813695 GCA_030014215.1 Clariallabes teugelsi | reverse complement strand
TGCGCGCCCAGTAGAAAATGAACGAATCACTCTCGGAGACGACTCGTTCTTCTGAGTCACGTTAAAGATTCGTTCAAAAAGAACAAATCGTTCATGAACGACCCATCACTAGAAGACTCAAAGATATATCTCGCGAAAACACAGTTGCGAACTTCATTGAGAACTCATTTGGATTATGATTAAATTAGTATGTTTGTTTTGGCTTCGGTCCAGATGCGGACCGGAGTCCGCCTATTGAGTACCCCGGCTCTAGAGGGAAGGAACGTTAGTGCAGGTACAGGCAGAAGCCACCAGGATCTTGTGTTTGAAATCTTGTTAGCTAACTTAAGAATAATTAGACAAGGGAAAAATGTCTCTTTCCCGTGAGTCCCCGCCCACTCAGGTATCCAGGGAAACGAGAGAGCAAACAAGCTGGAAAGAGAAGCAACCAAACAAGTGGATGTTGAGCTCAATATCAAATTATCAAAGCCAGAGGGGAAAGGTATCTGTGGAGAAAGACCAAACAACAGTGGCAGCAGAAGTGAGATAATGAACCATAAGTGAGACATTAGCGTTTGATACAGAATAAAGTTGTTGTGATAAGGAGGAAGTATTAATGAGTAGACCAAGAATTGGACACAACAACCTTAATAGCACTCTGTTTACAGCAGGTAAACACCTGACGGGACTCTGTGAGGAATGCCATGAAAGTGAGACTGCCAAGTATGTACTCCTCTTCTGCAGGAAATATATTCAGGAGAGGCGAGATATGCCTCAGCCTCAGAGACACAGGTCCAAAACCTAGGGAGATTAGAGATTAGAAGGCAATGTTAGGCCTTCTGTGAGTCTTGTAGAATAGGGAGCCAATGATCAGGGAAGCATGTAATAAGGCTTCTTTAAAGAAAGTCTGCTTTAAAGGACAGAGAAGCTGAGGAGAGGGAGATCTAGAGTTGGCGGTGATGCAGAACTCCAACTAGATGCTGAGCGGTGCTGAGAGGAAATGTGTCAAGAAGATAGTGTGTGTGGAAGTGCCGGATAAAGCAAACGGAGAGTTCAAGACACAGAACAAGCCAAGACAAGATCAGGGGTGGATCCATTAGACGTCTTAAGGAAGGCTGGTCTGTAATATCGTCTTTAAGAGGCCAGGAAGCTGAGGGAGAGTGAGATGTACAGTTGGCGGTAATGTAACCTACTGGATTCCAACCGCCATTAAACAACAAAGAAGAAGAAGATTATTTTTCCAGTATTTTCTCGTCATCTGTGAGAAATTCAGAAAGTGCAAGGATTTAAGCAAGAACAAATACATGCAAGTGATCAAAATTACAACTGTGTGTGTGTCTGCTAGAAACAAAGTTTTAAGTGAGGTTTCACTCTGGAATGATTCACATTAAACTTCAGGGCGTTGACGCGAGGGGCAGCCCATCCAGTGGCTCTGTCAGTGTGTCCTCCTTCATTTCTTTTGATTTCACCTGCTTGTTTTTACCTTTTTCTCATTTCTTTTTTTTAATAATATATCCTATTCTGGAATTTCCTTCAGGATCAATAACGTATCTAGTTATTTATATATTTATCTATCTACATATAAGTCCTTACTTGTGAGACTCTCTGACACACACACACACACACACACACACACACACTAGCTGATATTTAACATCCTGTACCACCTTTAGAAAAGAGATGAGTCACAGACATTTTTCTTTTCTCCAATTAAAAAGCTTTCTAATATCCATGACATCGACACAGCAGGTATAATACTCACACTTAAGTTACAGGTCAGAGTCACAGCTCACAGAAATACTGTAGCAGGTGGATATAAATTAGCCTCATTATAACATCATTTTTTTCTTCATTTAACATATTTTATACTTCACAGTATTTAGTTTTTTTTTTTATTCCTTTAGTTATCAATAATTATTATGTCTAGTATAATTAGTATAAATGTTTTACGTATAAAATTTTTTTTTTAACAATCCATGGATGGGTGATGGTTGGGGGGGTCGAGCCTGTCTTCCATGGCTCGAGCACGTCTCCTGGCTTTATCATTACTAGAAAGCATTTGAGCTGCCCATTGCATATTGAGTCCATTTTTAAAAAGATGGAGGTCACATATGTTGTGATAATCTCGCCCCCAGCCCCTGATGTAAGTGGTTCTTTGTTCTAGCCCAGCAAAGTGTTGGTGCCGCCATGGAGCCAGCGTTCCTGTCTGAGGGCTTTGGCTGTCTGAAAACAAAAACTGGTTTGAAATCAGGCACCAGCTCTGAACCAGCTCTGTAACCGCCTCAGGGGGGACACTAGATCTGCAAAGGACACAGTTCTGAGAACTGATTTATAATCACAGAACTGATACATTCTAACAGGCCCAGATTCTAGAACTGTTCTCAGAACTGTGTTTGTTTTACATCTCTAAGTTCAAGTTCTAGATTCCATCTGATCAGACACACCCTGCATCACATTGACGAAGTGTGAGGAATTTGGACGTTTAAGTCATTTAACACTGGAAGACGGAATTTTCACACGGGTAATGAGGACACATGCAGAGAAAAGACGACACGAGAATAAAAAACAAACAGAACGACAGTCAGAGCGACGCACCTGACACGTACCACAGTGACGTACAACACTGACCATGTATATACTACAAAGAAGTCATGGGTTTCTCACAGTACGACTCTTATAGAAACAGAAGGAATATGTTAGTGTTATAAACGTCGTCTACACCAGCAGCAGCGCAGAGGCGGGACTTACCGACACTGTTTTGACGCCTGTTAGATGTTTATGTGAAGAATCTTCACCTCCCTGTTCTCCCATTAGACTTGTCCTGACGCTGACAATACCCAAACATACTCTGGTGTGTGTGTGTGTGTGTGTGTGTGTGTGTGTGTGTGTGTGTGTGGTGACGGCGGTCAGTAAAATGCACCCAAACTGAGACAGCAGCAATAAAACCCATGAGCTATAAGGGGTTTTACAGCCTTGTTTATGCTCTTTGTCTGTTTACGCTCTTTTTCTCAACATTTTTGTGCATTTAAGTTGTGTGTGTGTGTGTGTGTGTGTGTGTGTGTGTGTTCGAAACATTTTACCACAGGAGGTCTGCGGCAGCAGTGAGAAATTTAGCCCAGTTTTTGAGCTTGAAATTCAGAAAAACACTCCATCCACTGACTGCACACACACACACACACACACACACATACACACATGCACACCACGCTGCTGATCTCAGCCCAAACACAATCTGAGTCAAATTCATAAAAGCTATAAAAAACTGTATAAACAGAGGCGAGACATTTGTGGAGAAACGTGAAGGACGTGTGTGTAGGTGGGTGTATGTGTGTGTGTGTATCTGTGTGTGTGCATGCCAGATGTGATCTTCTCACTCATGGTACCACGTGGAAGTAGTAGAAGTTGCATGGCAAAAAAAGCAGAAGGAAGTAATGACCATATATGGAAATTGAAAGGGCAGAAGGGTCAGTGTGGAGTGTACGCTGGGTCGACTGGGACAGAATTCATACAGAGCCTCTGTTCATGCATGAGGCCCTGAGCTGCCACTTCATACAAACTCTGTAGCATCAGTTTTCCACACTTTCTGCCAACTTTAGATGTTAAAAAAGGATCATGAATTAAAATGAGTTTTACCTGCCCAGAGGAAATGTTTTCTTATCAAAGATAATACTTATTATTATTACTATTATTATTATTATTATTGTTATTATTATTATGTATATATATGTATACATGCTCTTTTTATAATGTTTTTATAATGTTTATTTTTGACTAAATGTCTGTACACTTATTTTATACACATTTATTTATTATTCCTCTTTCTATACTATTCTGTTTTGTTTTTTTACTCTCTACTCCTGTTATTTTCTTGTTATTTCTAAGCTTTGGGAATACAAATGTAAATATTTGTCATACCAATAAATCACCTTTGAATCTTGAATCTTGATAATTAATTCTATTGCTTCACTCCTTATCTATGAGCCACATAAATTCATTAATCTTTAAGTTGGGGCAAATACAAAAAGTTTTGGAATAAGCAATTCTATAACTATTTATTTCAATTAAAGTCATTGTTGCAAAGCAGCCTTACACGATTGTAATATATATGGAAATGTGTATAAAAAGTGACAAATGTGCTTGAATCAAAATGATTAGATTAGATTAGTCCCTTTATATGTTCCTCACATAGAGCTTTATTTAGATTTGGCGATAAGTCCCAAAATTTCAGTCCCACTTAAAAGTTTGTACACCTCTTCTAATTCCTGATTTTTATTTCTTTCTACACTGTAAAACAATACTGAAGGCGTTTATCCAAAACACACAATAATCTCCTTTGAACAGTTGATATTGAGATGTATATCTGCTACTTCTGCTCTGTAAAGCTTCATAACGGCTCTAATCTGAGGTGCTGCTTGTTAATTGGTGATTTTTGAGGCTGGTGACTCTAAATGAACTTCTCCTCTGCAGCAGAGCTCAGTTTTGATTTGCCTATGTGTGTGTGTGTGTGTGTGTGTGTTCCCTGTGATGGATTGGCACCCCATCCAGACTGTACCCCACCTCATGCCCTAGGTCTCCTGGGACAGGCTTCAGGCCCCCCATGACTCTGTATACAGGATGAAGTGGTACAGTATAGATGATGACTGAGAGAGTGATGTTACATAGTGTGTGTGTGTGTGTGTGTGTTTTTTTTTTTACAGCATCCAGTACACTTTCCATCCATCCATGGAGGCCAATGGTGACCATTGTATTTATTCCCATATTTACAACCGTGGTAGGACCTCTGATCAATATTCACACACAGACCGACTTTACACACTACGAGCGATTTAGGAGCGCCAGTTAGCCTACACTGCATGTGTTTGAACTGGAAGGAAACTGGAGTACCAGGAGGAAACCCACCAAGTACTGGGAGAACATGAAAACTCCACACACACAGATCCTGAGGTGGGAACCGAACCCCGATCTTGGTGGTGCAAGGCGACAGTAATAACCACTAAGCCACTGTAATGCTATAGTACACTTTAGATTAACATATTTTGGTTTCAATCAAACTAATATTGTATATAAAAATATGAGAGATACGTTTAAGGTTAAGTTAAATGATCCTTTGTATCTGGATTTTTCCCAAAGCTGCTTTGTGCCAGTGTTCAATAAATAAAACAGAACTGAAATGAATTGAAAAAGGCTCTTAATGGGAAAATTTAGAAGAAACTCGCATCGTTCCCACGTGAGAGGGACGCAGCAGCAGAGACGTGTTTAGACCTCAGTAACCTTCTAACAGTCTGGTGTTTTTATTTAGTGGGATATCGGGTTTGTCTCCATCAGCACTAATCACACGACAGAGTCCAAATAAACCTTCACCGGGAGCTTCAAGTGACAACAAAACACACACAAGGACACGGATAGTCTCTCTCACACACACACACACACACACACACACACACATTATCAGAGTGTTGAAGTTTAGACATGTCTGCACAGATACACACTGTGTGTGTGTGTGTGTGTGTGTGTGTGTGTGTGTGTGGGCATGTTTGGGTGTGTTTTTTTCTTGGAAAAGGCCAAATGGCTACAGTAGTGATGCAACAGAATAAAATAACATGTTCAAAATTTTCCAGGATTTTTACGTTTTTTTTTTTCCAGGACAGCCTGCGTTACACTCACTCAACTCTGTGTGTGTGTATGTATGTGTATGTGTGTGTGTGTGTGTGTGTTTGTGTGTGTTTGTGTGTGTTTGTGTGTGTGTGTGTGGTGGACAGTGCTAATGCTATAACATGGCTAGTAAGTCAGCGTCCTGTACGACAATCACACTACAGTGCAGTTGCCACCTTTGTGCTAAACACACAAACACATTCTCGCAGGTGTGTGTGTGTGTGTGTGTGTGTGTGTGTTTTCCTGTAAACACTGTGAACTGCCTTAGGTTCATGACCTTGTCTGTTTATTTAGTGTTCATAAAAAGTTGCATTTTGATATAAGATATTTTTCATTTTACTTTTTTAAATATTAGACACACACACACACACACACACACACACACAGATTCTGTGTAAACAGGACAAAGGACACAACAAGAAAATAAAGCAGAGATTTCAGATATAATCATATTTTTGTAAATACTAGAAGTTTATGTGATAAAAACGGTGCAACGGGTCACTTAGAGGGTCGTTCAAGTCAAACCGGGACTTGTGGAGGTGTAAATGTTGTTCTGTTCATCACGTTCTTGTCTAGTTTTTGCATTAAAAGTAGTTTTAAATGCACGTTCAGTTCTTCCTCATGTGTACAGTCGTTATTTCCTGTCCTGAGTTTTTCTCCACTCCATGTTTTGGTTTAAGTGTGTGTGTGTGTGTGTGTGTGTTTAAATGAATCGTCTACTTTTCCGTCTCTCCGATTTGCAGATCCTTTGTTTGTTTCGTCCTCATGCTCCATGTCTCTAGGTTACAGATGCTTGGCTTTATTCTTTAATTTCATCTGTCCCGAGTTTAACCAGACTGAGTCTCCTGTCCCTCTCTCTGTGTCCCTCTCTCTGTGTCCCTCTCCCGGTGTCCCTCTCTCTGTGTCCCTCTCTCTGTGTCCCTCTCCCGGTGTCCCTCTCTCTGTGTCCCTCTCCCAGTGTCCCTCTCCCGGTGTCCCTCTCTCTGTGTCCCTCTCTCTGTGTCCCTCTCCCGGTGTCCTGACGCGTCATTATTCCCCCTTTGTCTCTCCGTTCCCCTGCAGCTCCAGTGACTCAGTTTCTAGATTTTAAATCTTTATTTTCCTTCATCCTTACATTCCTGTGTCCTGTTTCATGCTTTCCTTTAATTTCCACATGGTTATTAGTTCTCGGGAGCAGCCGAGTTCCTCTCCTGTGTTTATTTTACAGAGTTCTGGACCCGAGGAGTTTCTTGAAAGAGTTTCTGTGTCAGTGATGATAATGGAGCAGAACTTTATACTGAGCATCATCGAAGTCAAATGGTCTACTGGTGTTTTATACCTGCTGTGTGTGTGTGTGTGTGTGTGTGTGTGTGTGTGTGTGTGTGTGTGTGCGCTGAAATTGTTAATAAATTCAAACAGCATGTAAAGTTAAAAATACACTACAGTACAACCCTAACACACACACACACACACACTGTAGGTATTGTTAAACTGGGCAGGTCACACTATCCTTCAGTATGTAATCAGTTACATCATCTGTACACGTTTTCCAAAAGAGAGAACATTTTATATTAAACTTTACGCTCCAGGTTTAAATGTTGGGTTTAATAAGTGATGAAGTGCTAACTGGGACCAGTTACAGAACTGGGGTCACTGGTTTGTTTTATGTAATTTTTGCATAAACATAAAATGTACAATAAACTACATGCATTAATTATTAATTATAATTAATTGTGATAGATTCATACTGATTGTTATATTCGAGGGTTGTAGCAAAACATAATGCAAAAGTGGCCTTAACTAGTGTATTAAAGTAAACTGAACATATTTAAAAGAAATAATAGTTGATGTGCTTCAATACGATGTTTATCATCTACACGACTGTTTAAAAGTTCAGGATCACCTTCTAACTCCCTGGTCGTTCCTGATGTTTATTTCTTTCTACACTGTAAAACAATACAGAAGGCGTTTATCCACAACACACAATAATCTCCTTTGAACAGTTGATATTGAGATGTATATCTGCTACTTCTGCTCTGTGAAGCTTCATAACGGCTCTAATCTGAGGTGCTGGTTGTTAATTGGTGATTTCTGAGGCTGATGACTCTAAATGAACGTCTCCTCTGCAGCAGAGGTACGTTGTGGTCTTGTTCTCCTGGGAAGGTCTTCATGAGGGACAGTTTTACAAACACACTCGACACACGATACTGTTCTTGTGAGAACTGTTCCAGAACAGCTGACCTTCATGTCTTTAAAAACAGCTGAGTGTTACTGCTGTTACGTAATTACCTAATTCCATGTGTGTTATTTGATAGTTTTGAAATCCCCAGTATTGTTGTAGAATATAAAAATAATCACTAAACAACAACAAACAAGAGTGTAAGGGATCCCAAACTTTTGGGCGGTGGTGTATAGGAGGTATTATATATATTATATTACAGTATTATAACACTTTAATACGAGGCCTGTACTGAAAATGATGCCTAACTTTTTATTAACTGATGCAGGTGATTCAGTCTGTACGTTATTAGTGTAACTCCTCCTCTGTACAAACGTACGACTCATCAGCGTCTCCATCACAAGCCGTGTGTTTGCACCGTCCTTGAACCCGACTCTCGAATCCTGTATGAAAATCCCCTTGTCTTCAGTGCTTGTTGTTTTTTCTTTAAACCTCTTTAACCATCTGTCCACATCACTCTTATCAATGGTGTCGTCTCCATAAACATTCTACGGCGCAAAGAGGATTCGAAAGTTGTAGTTCTAGTATTCTAACCCCTTATAGATAATGCACGTCTTAGTGCACATAAACTATTATTTCTTTTTCTATCATTTTTTTCAGTTTGGTTTAATTCAACTGCTTTTAACACTTAATGAACCTCTGGATCGTCATATTAATGTCACACTTGAACTCTGAGAAGATAAATGGTTCTATACGTGTAAAGACTTGTGACCTGCTGCTGTGTCTCAGACACGGTGGGTTTCGCTTTTAACACTATTTAAAGAAACTGATTCATTCTCTAGAACAGCTGAGGGGACGAGTGTGTGTAGCTGCTGTAAAACCAGAGAGAGAGAGAGACGGGAACTCACTTTAATTAACTGACAAATATAATCAGATAAAATGGTGTGTGTGTAATGAAGCTGTAAGTTGCTGTTGGTGTCAGAGGAATAAAACACTCGGGTTGAGTCGTTGGAGGAAAACCAGGACACACACACACAGAGGTGCAGGAGTGATATCTTTATTACGGAGTGTTTAACTCTCCAGGGTTTCTAACAGGAGCTCGGTTTGTTATTACAGCAAATAAATATGGAGGAAATACACGGATATAAAAAAGCTAAAGCAGGTAACAGTCAAAGCAGAGCCAGTCTGAGACCATACACACACACGTACACGCGCGCTTCTGCGGCAGAGATGACTTCGTATTCCTCCGTCTGCGATTTTAGTGCTGATCGGCAATCCTGCAACACACACACACACACACACACACACTTTAGCCATCACCTACAGGAGAATAATGCTGAGTGCTGCAGAGGGATGGAACTCACCTCATTCGGTCCTGGATGTTGTTGATGACGTCTCCGTATACGGTGTTATACAGCTGCTCCCTCGACAGGGTTCCGTCTAGTTGTTCTGTAAAAAATAAAAAAATAAAAAAACATTTAGCAAATATGAGTTTCAGAAAGTTAAAAACAGTTAGTGATAAAAGTTTTAAACTGGTTTCACACCAGTTTTGAGATGTAACATGCAACACACACACACACACTTACCGACATCCACTCCCATGTCCTCCATCAGGTCCTTGTGTTTGACGTACATCGGCCAGACATGACCATCGAACAGACCCGGCGGGTCCGGCACGGCGTAGTTCCTTGAGCTAAACACACACACACACACACACATGTGAGATGTATTGGACTGATCAGATCAGACAGCCTGATCAAACACACACTCAGACGCTGATACTCACCACCTCCTCTTTTTGCATTCTTCATACGGGATGGAAATAAACAACCGGTGATCAAACACCTCAATCAGAGGCCTGAAGGGGAAAAATATAAATAAATAAATATATACATATATAAAGGTTTTTTTAATCAATGAATAAAAATAAAGATGAGAGAACAGCGTTGCTAAGCAACAACACCACACGGTGTCGGCAGAATTTATATAAATTCTGGACAGAACAATATGAAACTGTTACACCAGACGTTAATCGTTACTGAGACAGAAATGGTTCCAATTGAGAACACTGACCCCGTGTATACACACTCATCAATATTGTGTAGCGCCCCCTTGTGTTTCATGACCCATCAAGGCCTGGACACTAGACCTCTGAAGGTGTGTGTGTGTGTGTGGTATCTGGCACCAAGCTGTCAGAAGCAGCTCCTTTACGTAAGTGTGTGAGGACGAGCCTCCATGGACCATACTTGTGTCTGTCTCCAGCACGTCCCTCAGACGCTCGATTCGATTGAGATCTGGACAAGTTGAACGTGAAGTCAACACCTACAACTCATGCGTTCCTCAAATGAACAGTGTGTGTGCAGTGTGTCAGGGCACATAATCCTGCTGAAAGAGGACACTGTCATCAGGGGACACCGTCTCCACGGAGGGGTGTAACTCTGGGGTCTGGTAACAGGTTTTATGTGGGTGGGACGTGTCGGAGTAGATTGACCGATACTTTATTGATCCCGAGGGAAATTCCAGATACTGAATGTGTTGCCACTCGTGTCAGCGCTCAGGAATGGCTGGAGCCCAGGGTTCCCCTGGAGAACATCGCCCAGAGCATCACACTGCCTCAGTTTACTCGCTTTCTACCCATAGTGCATCCTGAAAACATGATTCCTCAGACCAGGCCACCTTCTTCCATTGATCTGAGGTCCAGTTCTGATGCTGACGTGTCCATTGTAGAAGATTTTGGTGAAGGATCAGCATAAGCAGCCTGACCAGTCTGTAGCTACGCAGCTCCATACGCAGAAAACTTCAACACACTGTGTGTTCTAAGGTTTCTATCAAAGTCAGAATTGACTTGTTCAGCAGTTTGAGCTACAGCAGCTCTTCTATTAGATCACACTACAGACATGTCACCGGGTTTTCTTTCCTTGGAGCTCTTCTGGTAGGTCCATGCAGACCTGTGCAGACCATGAACATCCAGCTGCAGACCCAGTCGTCTAGACATCACAACGTCATCCTTGTCAAAGTCACTCAGTTTCCAATACATCAACTTCAGGGACAAAATGTTCACCTGCTGTCTGATAAACCCCACCCACTTCCAGTTGCCATAGTAACAAGAAAATGAACTGTTTGTCACTTCACCGATCAGTGATCATGATGTTATATGGTGTGATTGATGTATATAAGTGCGTGTGTGTGTGTGTACGTACTGGTAGGTGTAGAGCAGAAACCCTTCCACGATGAGGATGTGCACGCTCTCGTCCTCTCCGGAGCGAGGAAGGATCTCGCGATCCCGCGTGCTCTCCACACCGTGAGAGCGTTCAAACTTCACCGGGTTCTCCTGCCAGGCGTAGATGGTGCTCATCATGGCGTCCATGTCCAAAGCTGTGATGACTACACACACACGCACACATGGAAAAAGCCAATCAAATGGCAGGACTGCACTTTGTCCATGAGGTGTCTCAATTAAGAAAACACACACACACACTGCATTCATAAATCAAAGCGCCTTCACCTCACACACACACACACACAAAGCGCTTACCATCATACTGCTTAAAGCCATCCTCCCCGACCTCGATCTCATCCTGGGGCTGAAACACACGCGTGTACATTCAGCGAGGCTGAACCGGTCGGATTTGGCTTTAGCTTAGCTTTGTGCTAACATCTAAACACTCCAACACACACATGCACACACACCCACCCCTTAAAATACACACCCTGCTAATGCTAAATATAGATAAGATCCCAGCTCAAGTTTACACACCGGAAGTGGAACTCACACACACACACACACACACACACACACACACACACACACACGGGCTCTAGCCTTCAACTTCCCTCTTATTC
This sequence comes from Clariallabes teugelsi, assembly GCA_030014215.1. Classification (NCBI taxonomy): domain Eukaryota; kingdom Metazoa; phylum Chordata; class Actinopteri; order Siluriformes; family Clariidae; genus Clariallabes; species Clariallabes teugelsi. Next base: position 802,063 of record JAQMYG010000037.1, on the reverse strand, counting down.
CTACATTACTGTATTAATGTATGTCATTAGAAAGCCTTGTGACTTGAAATAAAGTCATCTGCTTTAAGAATGATTTCCAAATCAGGACACAGAACCAAACCGGGTGGATTTACGGGACGACTTTAATCTGCATCTGAATGGAAAAATTGATCTTCTTTGGTTTGGAGATTTGATGACACATTTTACAGCCAATAAGATCATAATGTGTCTTTGAGGAGCCGATCACCACCGACGAGGCGGAGACAAAGTCACGAGGTTTTCTGTCAGACAGCAGCTGTCTAACAGAGTCACCATCTCATTACAACGTAAACATGGTGTAATATACATTTATCTGATATATACGTGTGTGTATAATAATAATATTAGATATAGTTTGTAATAAAAGTGATCCTGACCTTGAAGAAGTCGTCTTGATGAACCACGCAGCAGTTGGGCAGAACGCGGCACAGACGCTCAGTCAGGGTGGTTTTACCCCCGTTAGTCACCCTGACAACCCAGAACAACAACGTTTATTAACACAAACACACACGTTTTCACACAAACACACGTTTTCACACAAAAACACACTCACACACGTTCTCACACACACACACTCTCACTCCCTCACAATGTTTCCGACTCTGTAGCTAAATGTCCTCATTAAACACCAGCAGTGTAAT
>JAQMYG010000037.1:714989-729128 GCA_030014215.1 Clariallabes teugelsi | reverse complement strand
GAGGGTGAGGGTGTGTGAGGGTGTGTGAGGGTGTGAGTGTGTGAGGGTGTGTGGGTGGGTGGGTGTGAGTGAGGGTGGGTGTGTGTGAGTGAGGGTGGGTGTGTGTGTGTGTGTGTGTGTGGGTGTGTGTGTGTGTGTGTGGGTGAGAGGGTGGGTGTGTGAGAGTGAATATAAAATAAAATGCTCTTTTAGAGCAAATAACAAGCCACGCCCATGTCACTGAGAAGAACAAAAAACCTAGACATAAGCCACGCCCACTTCAGTGAGATGGGCGCACTAACCATAAGCCACGCCCACTTTACTAACTAAGAAGAATAGAGACCACACCTCTTTGGCTTGATTGTTGACTTTGAAATGTAAAGCTGTGTGTGTGTGTGTGTGTGTGTGTGTTTCAGACCTGAAGCGGAACGACTACACGCCGGAAAAAGTGACGCTGCAGCAGGACGATCAAACAGAAAGCCCAGTGGCTTCCACACAGACAGTGGGCGGGGCTAAAGAACAGCGCCCTTCTATGCGCTTAATGCTGTGAGACAGACACACACACATACACACACACGCACACACACACACACGCTGAAGCAGCACCTGGAACCCCACATCTGTGTGGGGACTGGAAACCCTCCAAAGAGACACAAAGAGCGTCTGTCTGTCTGAGCGAATGTGTGACGTCGACACAAACAGGAAGTAATGTAAGTGTGTGTGTGTGTATGTCCGGGGTGGGGATTGTGGGTAATTCCAGTACTACTGGGTCTCAGTGGGCGGGGCTGAAGTGACGCCGTGTTGTAAAGATTTTAAAGAGTTTTTTAAGAGATGATTTTATTTTGATGTTTCTATCGTCGATCTCGAAACGCCGCGGAACAAATCTCACGTCAGTACTGACTGCGGATCAACACTATGAGACTTAACACGAGACGTGTCCTCTTTTTATACGACTCCAGTATCTTACACACACACACACACACACACACACAGATCATTTAAACTGGGCAAATTGCAATGCAGTTTTTACAGTTTTAATTTTGTCCAATGTGCAAACACATGAATAATGTTACAGAGGTACTATATTATCTTTATTATTATTTTTTTATTATTTTAATTAATATTATTTTATTGTACATGGATGACGTCTGAGATTTTAAGTAGCTGAGTAAGGCAGAGTTCTGAAGAGAGAAAATCAGAATAAGTGTATTTTATTTAGGAGCGATGATGAGGACATTCTGGAGGTTTTTTTGTACCACGTATCATGTAAACAAATAAACAATACAAAAACTGAACCTGTGTGTTTGTGTTTGTGTATAATAAAGACAATAAAACTAAGGAAAGACACGTATGAGTGTTTGATTCGCTTTATTATTTATAATCACAGCTGATTAACTACACGTGAGTATACGGTCCACTGAGTGATCCATCTCTAACACTGACAAATCCTTTTTGTGTGTGTGTGTGTGTGTGTGTGTGATGCCAGCCGGCAGTAAAGGGTGATCATTTGTGTTTGATGTTTCATGATTTAAAACCACTGACCAAAGTTCAGGTTAATGTTTTATTCTCAAAGAAAAACTGATTTCCTGAAATAAACACGAACGGGTGGGGCTTAACTAGCTCCTCCCATTTTGTGTGTACATGTAAGTGTGTGGAGGCAAAATAAAAGAATAATCATTGACACAACAGTCAGGTCCTGCAGTCTGACTGAACCAACTCCTGATATTAAAACGCCCAGCGGCGTCCCTCAGCTGATCTGCGTTCCTGAGGAATTAGTTATGCAACACCGAGCGAGACGTTTTTAGGGAATCCAGGGACCTGCAGAGGAGTAAAGACACCAGAGAGCGAGAGAACGTAGGCCAAGACTTGCAAATGAGGGAAAAGATGACAAACTAGGGACACTAGAAACAAGGAGATAAGACACCCTAGACACAAATGAAGACATCAGAGACAGAAACGAGAAAGCAAGCGGGAACCCTAGAGACAAAAAGTGGGGACCCTTCTCTGTAAACTAGGAACAGTCAAAACATAGGGACGTCGAGTGAAAGCTGCAGGTCCAGTTCGGTTTCCTGTTCAGTTTTTTTCTTCCTCCTTACATTACGTGGTAGTGATGATGTGTGTCGTGTCGTTAGTAGTGCGGTTGAACTTCAGGATACAACTGTGCGTTCGCTCCACTCATCCATCTCCTATATCTGCTAGTGGAGTTCATTAGTTTGCTAAGCTACGTGGAGATTAGCACAGCCAGACTAGCGTGTAGATATAAATAAATGTTATAATGTACAGCATATTCATGTGTGTGTGTGTGAGAGAGAGAAAGATCACTGCATTAGGTTATAAACATGAAGCAGACAGACAGATGAATGACAGACAAATATGTAAATACCAAGATAATGAGTTATAACGAGCTCAGCTCTATAAGACGTCAAACAAAAACGAGTGGCTCAAGGTGAGGAACAGGGAGGCACTGATCCAGACGCTCGACAGGACTCAGGGGGCGTGGCTTATTTATCTCAGCAGACCTGCTGTTTGTATTAAACAAAAAGACGGGTGGATTTTAGATGAGGCGTGATGTGTGGGTGGTGGGAGGAGCTTACGGGGGCGGGTCTAATGGAACACGTCGTTAAATACGACGCTGTCAGGGACATATAGTGCACTACATAGGGTGTAGGGTTAATCGATACATAGAGAAATGAGAGCGTCTTCTGGTTATTGACGTAGTGCATAGGATAATAAAGGTTAGTATTGTTACTGTCACAACCCCTGTAGGAGGACGTGGGACAACAGTAAGAGCACAGGAAGTATGGAAATCGCCGCGGGGAGAGACAGACGGGCGACTCGTTTACTCATGGACAGGAATTGGTCACTAAATGTAAATTTCCAAAAGAAAAAAACAAAAACAAAGCGAGACGGGACGTGTCTCTATAATCTGTATGTACGTGAGATCGTGAGTTCTTTCTCAAAATCGGAAGATCAAACTGCGCTCAGGACGTCGTGTCCCAAACGTCATCAGTGTCCAAAGGCAGAACGACAGCGGGCGGGGAGAAAGCTCCGCCCCTTCCAGTCAGAGATAAGAGATTTCACTATAACGAGAGAGAGAGCGAGAGAGAGAGACAGAGAGAGACGGGGAGACTTTCACATCTTTCACATTCTCATCAAAACCCCCTTCATCAGCTTCATTGGGCAGGGCTTTAAGCTCCACCCACAGCAGCTCTGAGGGCTCTCGGGTCAGTCGGGACTCGGGCGTGGTGGTCCGGTTGGGCGTGGCCTCAGAGAGAGGAGTAGAAGAAGATGTAGGCAGCGGACGACTTGACCGAGGACGTGGAGATTTCGGACACCTCGTGATCGTCGAATTTATACCAGTTCTGCCGGATGGCGTTCCTACAGTACGCCGTGTAGTGACCTCCGTCCAGACCTCCGTAATGATTCTACACAGAGACAGAGACATTAATGCGCTCGCTCGGAGAGGTCATCGTTTCCATGGTAACAGGGACCAGGAGGTGGCGCTGATACTCACAGACACGCCGAACAGGTTGTATCTCTTCAGGCCGGTCTTCGGCCCGATGACGTACTGGGACAGGTCCAGGTTCTCCAGCGGGAAATCCACCGAGGTCTGGAGCTTCTGCTTCCACTGGCCCTCATACGAGAACCTTCACACACACACACACACACACACACACACACACACACACACACACACACACAAAGTGATAGAATTAAATGTGGGGCGCTAACACTGTGCTTTTGTGTAAAAACATAGTTTTAAAAAATCATCTGATCATAGCTGCTGTGAATATAAAAATTTTTTAAATTTTTTTTACAAAAATTAAGCCAGAAAAAAACATTTTTTCTGTAATGTTAAAAAACATTACAATCCTGAGTTTCCCCTTTACTACTTCCACAGGACATAAGAGGGTAAAAGTTGTAACCCTTCATTAGCTGATCAGCAGCATCATCACCTCTATAAAGCAGAAGTTTTGTCAGTTTGCTGCTTTGGAGCCTTCAGGTGTGTTTTAACACAAGACCAAGAGGGAAAGACATAAGCAATGGTGTTGGAGAAGCAACTGTTGCTGCACATCAATCTGGAAAAGGGTTATAAAATCATTTCCAAACTATTTGGGGTTCAACATCCTGCAGTGAGAAAGATTACTGACAAGTGGAAACTCTTCAGGACAGTTTCCAGTCTTGCCAGGAGTGGACGGACGTCCAGCACATTCACCCTGAGGTCAGACTGTGAAATGTTCAGAGAAATACAATAAAAACATCTCAGATCCTACAGACCTCACTGAGTGTGTTACATGTTAAAGTCCATGAGAAGAAGACTGAACAAGTACAGTCTGTTTGGAAGCGTCGCCAGGAGAAACATCTTCTGTATAAACAGAACACAGAAGCACGACTGAGGTTCACAAAACTGAATCTGAACAAACCGTAAGACTTCTGGAACAACATCGTATAGACAGATGAGACCAAAAGTGGAGATGTTTGGCCTTAATGTCCAGAACCATGTTTGGGGAAACCTAACTGTCAAGCATGGCGGGGGAGGGGTGAGGATTTGGGTTTTTGCAGCCACAGGACCTGGGCACTACCAGAATACAACAGTACCAGAATATTCTAGAAGCAAACGTGAGGCCGTGTGTCCGACAGATAAAGCTTGACCGAAAATGGGTCATACAACAGGACAATGATCTGAGGCACAGCCGTAACTTTACATCAGAATTACTGATAAAAATAAAAGAATTCAGGTTCTACAAGCTGTTGGATTAGGGGGGCACTTAGTATCGCCCACATGTTTCTTCTTCTTCTGTTTCCTCACCGCTTTAAGTGTACGAGCAGGATGGGCGGAAGCTTCCAGATCTCCAGCTTCTTGGTGAACTCCCTCTGAGCTTTACAGTGGGGGCAGTACACCTTATCACCATCCGTCAACTTCTCCTCCTTGGAGAAGAGCTTCAAACACTCCTACACACACACACACACACACACACACACACACAATACTAAGTGACTGTACTGTTGCAGGTATCTGAATTGAGAGAAAAGAGAAGGAACCATGCAGAGTATACAGTGTGTGTGCGTGTGTGTGTGTGTGTGTGTACCTGCAGAGAGCACTTGTAGGACGAGGCGAGTGACAGTGAGAGGTACATGAAGGGCTCGAAGTTGCGAGAGCGATGGTGGCAGCTCAGACACTGCAGTGTGGACTTGAACTGACCCTGGAACAGCGACACGATGATGGATTCATTCAGCAGCTTGTGCTTCTGCCACGCCCAGTCCGCCGCGCTGACATCATCCATCGAATCAGACGCCTCGTCCTTCCACCGCTTACGGTTATCCGCCTGGGGGGGGGATGGGGGGGGCAATCACACCGTAAAAAAATCACACAGTATTAGGTTGGGCGTCTTACACACACACACACACACACACACACACACACACACACACAACCTCAGAACAGTGCTGTTACACTGTTTATCAGCATGATAGACAGAATGGGCGGAGCTAATGCATTAAAAATGGGCATGGCTGTTCTGACAGGATTGTCACAATGAAAAAAACCAAAATCCTCACACACATTGAAAACAATCCAAAAGTTCATGCACAAACACACACACACACACACACACCATAACTAAAAGAACAATGTGTGTGAGACATTCTCCAACGCTGGAAGATGGAAAACACACACACACACACACACACACACACACACACACACACACACACGGTTTATGAATACTTACTCTCTACACAGGCCATCACAATGACAACCAACAGAAAAGGAAAGAAAGGAAAAGAAGAAATCCATAATAAATGTGATCGAAAAAATACTTTTCATTGATCAGACATCATGAAAAGCATCTTGTCTTGTTATAACTGAACCAGGTGCTGGTGATCGGACAGAGACACACACACGATCAGGTTCTCAGATCTGGACCGGGTGCTGAAGATTAAAATGCCTACTGTAAAAGTCAGGACTGGGCGTGGCCTTCTGGGCGTGGTCTTCTGGGCATGGCCTTCTGGGCATGGCCTTCTGGGTAACTGGGATTAAACACTACTGTATCAGGTGGTATTGATGAATCATGTGGGGAGGTTGTGACAGGTTGAGGACTGTGGGGTGTGTGTGATTAACCACGGTGTGATGTGCGGCTGCCTGATTGGTTAATTAGGGGGAGGGGACTAGGCAGGTATGATCGAGGTGTCTGGGAGGAGGTGCAGGAGGGGTGCAGGTTACTGGATCACTGGTTATTCAAGATAACGTTTTGCCTACTGGGTTATCAGGATGCAGCACTGCCTGCTGGGTAACTGAAATCAGACACTAGAGACGGAAAACAAAGAAAATCGACTCAGTGATTTATCGCAATTCTTTTGTGTGTCTGTTCAGACTTTTTTTATTTATATGTGCAGTTCCTCTATAATCCTACAGGGGGTGCACTATGAACTACTCACACACTGACGGGCAGCACAGCGTCCTGTGTGATATGAGCGAGTTCATTTAGAACTGTAAACTCTAAAATAATAAATTATTGAATCTGGACATTTATAGAATTGTGATACTTATAGAATCGCAATACAGATCAAATCTCCACCCAGGTATTGTGATAATATCGAATCGGGTCATCTCTGGCGATTCCCGTCCCCATCAGACACTGTCTACTATTAAGATCAGACCAAACCTACTGGGTAACTTCAGGAACCAGCTGTAGGGTAAAACTGGGATCAGGCGCCGTGTGTTAGTGATTACTGGGTGACGGCTGAAGAGCTGATGATCAGGTTGTTGTCTTTAAGTGATGTCACCTGTCTACTGGGAACCAGCATCAAACCCTGTGTAACTAATTAGGCATTACCAACAAGGTGTTAAGGGTCAGGCGCCGCCTACGGCGTGGTTAATAATTTTGGTCGATCAGACAGTCGAGTCTGGGTGGATCATACACTCCTGATACACCTTCATGTTCAGTCAGATATCGTGACGTCTCCAGTTCCTGAGCAGATGTTACCTTGTTGAGATCCTCGTGTAAGCCGTCCATCAGGAACAGCAGAAGCTCCTGAGAGTCCTGCTGCTTGTATCCAGAGAACTGGTCGTTAATTTTACCGATGGTGATCTTGAAGTCCCGAGGGCTGATGTACTTAAACTGACCCGACCAGAGCGCCTTCATAATCGCACCGAACTCGTCGGCCACCTCGCCCTTATGGCCCAGAATGTTCGACCTGATCAGGAAGAGAAAAAAACTCATCTCATCACGTAACAAACATCAACATTGGATGAGCTCCAAAGCTGTAAAGGAGGACAAAACTGAGTGTTTATACCTGTAACAGATGTTTTGGATTATTCTGGACAAACCACTATACAGTTAAGGTGTTGTCGTACCTGTTGATGTCGTCCTGGTAGTGGTTCCTGTTGAAGTAATCAGCCATGAACGGGGTGTTACACAAACACTGCAGGATCGAGTTCATGTAGCAGGTGTTCCCTAAATTCCGGAGGCCTGTGAGACACGGACCCAGTCCCCCAAACACCGGGTTCATGGTCCGGATCTTGGCGGCGGACGGACGGGCGATCTCGGCTTTAGCGTAGGAAGTGGCAGTCACGGGTCTGAGGACGCACGCAAACGGAAAACTTTAAACAATGTAGGCGGGGCTATACAATAGGTGAATTAAAAAAAAACAATGTCACGTGTGTGTGTGTGTGTGTGTGTGTGTGTGTGTGTGTACTTGGTTTCTCTGTTCACTGTGGGTGTGTGTGTGGGTTTTCTGGCTCCCTCTGCGTTCAGGTCCTGTGTGATATCAGGGGAGGAGTATGAGCGCTTCAGTTTGGACTGCTCTCTCTCCCTCTCCCTCTCTTGCTCCTTCTCTTTTTCCTTCTCCTTCTCTGACGTCTCAGGACACGGTTTGGGCTTGGAGGGTGTGGCTGGAGGCGTGGCCGGGGGCGTGACCTCAGGGGGGTAAAGGTGCACACGGTTGGTGGGGGAGTGATAATACCGATACGTCCCGGTGACCGTGTCCAGGAACTGAAAACACACACACACACACACACACACACACACACACACACACACACACAGGATTAGGTATGGGTGGAATTGATTCAGGTGAATTGAATGGTAGTGAATCACATCTATGCAAAGGAATCAGTTTAACCAAATGTAAGTGAATCAGGATTCAGCTCAGTGGAATACAGGTGGATGTGAGTCATATGTAGATAACCAACACACAGAAATGTAGGTCTGTGTGTATCACATCTGGGTGAATCAAAATAAAATTACTCAAACGTGTGTGAATCAGGTCAGGGTGGTGACAGTGTTTGAATTCCGTACCTTCGTCCAGCCCTCAGGGAGACCAGGCACCGCCCTTCCTATATCCTCACTCCGAGTACGGGTCAGAGGCGCCCCCTGCAATACACACACATACACACACACACACACACACACACACACACACACACACACACAGATATAATTAATATACAATTGTTACTCCGTCTGGTCCATACATCACTGTACAGGTCGTCCCCGACTTTCAAACGAGTTTTGGGTTCTGGGAGCACGTTCATAAGTTGGATTTGTTCTTAAGTCTGAACAAGGGAATCCTGTACGCCTTTGACACAAATATACAATGTAAAGCACACCGACCTACTCGACTAAATCTAACCGCGCCTAAGGAAATTAATCTCACAGTAAAATGTCAAATGTAACAGTGTTGTCTCTGAGATTGTAAATCACAAGGGGAATTCCAGACCCCATTTTGCCTCAGAGCTGTTTTCCACTGTATTGGACTGTGAACCCTGTTTTGTTGAGGATTTTCCTAAATTATGAGGAAAACCAGGAGTAGAACTACAGTCCGTTTGAGGAAATCCGTAACTCAAATGTTCATAAGTCGGAGACTACCTGTGTACTCTGAAGTGTCAGTGCATGGCGCGCACACACACACACACACACACACACACACACACACACACACACACACCTTCACATCAGAGACAGCGGTATGGGGTCTAGGAGAATCCAGAGACATGCTCTTGAGCTGAGCGTCCAGCGCCTGATCCTTTGCTCCTCTCCTCCCCTTCTTGTCTCCATCCTCCACTTTCTCCTCCTTCTCTTCCGCCTTCTGGCGCTCCAGCTTCCTCTTCTTCTCCTTCTCCTCCTCCTCTTCCTTCTTCTTCTTCTCCTCCTCCTCTCTCTGTCGTTTCTCCTCCTCTTCTTTCTCTTTCTTATCCTCCATGTTCGGCTTGCCCGAACGATCCGGGATCACTGGACCGTTGGTTACCGTGGAAACGGGCCCATCTTTAGCCACGACTTCTTTGGGCTTTGGGTCTTTGGCCCCGCCCTCTTTGGCTGTACCCACGGGGCTTGGCTTTGCACCTTCCGAGGGTTTCACCATCGGCTTGGTCGATCGGTCGAACTGGAGACACACACACACGCGGAAGATTGTAAATCGCTAAATCTGGGCAGGGTATTCACCTGAGTGTGTATGTGTGTGTGTGTGAGAGAGAATGTACCTGTGGTATTGTCTTTGCCGTAGCTGCAGGCTGCTTTGGACTGGGCACACTGGTCACGCCTGGCGCGGGCGCTGACGCGGGTGTTGGCTGTGCGCTCGGTGAGGGAGTGTGTGTGTGTGTATCAGGGACAGCGGGCTTGCCGTTTGCGTCCGCGTCTACGGAGCCGTTAGACTGACCGTCTTCCGCACCGTCCCTCACACACACTTCTACAGGTTTGGGCGGAGTCTCCTCCAGACACGGGTAGCTGAAATTCACTGAAGAAGAAGAAGAACGTTCGTGAAGACATCATCAATCACATTGACTGACACACCTAGAGTCTGTGTCTCTGTGTGTGTGTGTATACTCACACTCTGGTACCAGTGTTTGAGAGTGTTGGCGCGGGGGCCTGATCTTGGCGTTGCTGGTGAACATGGGATAATAAAGCAGCCAGTTCTCATAGCCTCCCTCTAGAACCTGGGGCTCCGTGCGCAGGATCGTCACACTGTCCCACTGACACACACACACGCGCGCGCACACACACACACACACACACACACACACACACACACACACACACACAGTGTGTCAGACACAAAACTTCCTTAAGCAAGACATATTATTATTATTAAATATGGGGGAAAAATCCCTGGGAAAACGTGGCACAACAGTAACATCATTTGTGGTAAAAACCTCCGACCGCGAATGTGAAGAACTGAATTTTATTACCTGAATTTTATTAACTGAATTTTTTGAAGTTGAAAAATAATGAAGATGGTATTTTAAACACTTAATTTAATCAGGTCAATATCGCTGCATTGAATTTTAAACACTTGAATAAAATTTTCAATTGAAATACACAACCACAATAAACCGCAGTGCCGAAAGTGATTTTAAGAATCTGAATGGAAAAAAATATTGACAGCATTTACAACCCTTACAATTTTTTACACTGCAATTTATTGTGGTTGTGTATTTCAAAGGAAAATGTAAGTCAAATGTTTAAACGTTCATGTAATTCAACATGCTGTTTTGCTCTGAGGAATTTTGGCACTGATATATTGTGTTTTTTGACATTTTAAAGGTTCAAGGTCTTAAAATTGTAACAAAATTGAAAAGAATGGTAATATAAAAACAGGACTTCAAAACTATCAAAACTTATAGAGTTACAATTTTAACCATATCAGCACCGAGGTATCGTGATAATATCGTATCAGGTGGTGCCTGGTGATTCCCAGCCCCAGTTATTATTATTATTATTATTATTACTTTGTAGAGCGCGTCCTTCAGGCTCTGTAAAGTCGTGCCCAGTTTCAGGTCAGTTACGGAGCTGGACCAGTCGAGCAGGATGATGTAATCAGCAAAGCCGCGCTGCTTCCACTGAGGGAGAGACTCTGAAGGTAGCTTCACCTCGATCTGATTCACTGTGATCCTACACACACACACACACACACACACACACACACACACACACACACAGTTAGCTAGGTCCTATATGAATATTTGATTAAGTAAATCAACAGCTAGTTTCAGAGTTAATAATAATGTTTAAATGTGAGCGTCTGAATCTCAGCACACCAGACTAATCTGTGACCTGGTCACTTGTGTTCGTTTCACTAATAAAGACGTGAATATGTACACGTGTACACGTGTAAACCTCTAGTCAGTCACAAGCCCTGATCACGCAGCTTCAGGTTCTCTAATCCAACATACTGATGTTTGTTTGGTGAATTAATTTATAATTACTGACAAATTGAAATAACGTTAAAGAATTAGGAAAATGTGTCATATTACATGAAAAGATTTATTTATTTAATATAACCGTAAAATTAAGATTAGTAGATTTATACAAAAATGAATGATCTAATTAATATAAAATTTTGAATATCTAACTCGCCCCAATCAAACCTAAATGAAGCACTTTAAAATAGTAACACTAACCCCGCCCCCTTATAAGGCGTTACACAGTTCACTAGTTGAGTTGATAAGTTTGTAGTGGACAGTGTGGAAGTTTCCAGATGTTGTGACAGTAATATTTGCATGTATATGCGTGTGTGTGTGTGTGTGTGTGTGTGTGTGTGTGTGTAAACACCCGGGGCTGATGGCCTCCTCAGGAACACTGATCAACTTTTGATCGGGCACCGTCATGTGCGACTCCTCGAAGTGGGCTTGTATTCGAGTGTCCATCACTAACACACTCAGGTTAGGGTCCTTCATCATAGTGTACAACTGCTGAGCACTAACGCCTCCACTCAGGGGCGCTAGAGAGAGGAGTAGAGGGAGATTGGGTTACATGTATGAAGCTTTGCCTTAAACACACACTCACACACACTAAGAACATCACACACACTAACACACACTAGGACACACACACACACACACACTCTCTCCTGACCTGGTGAGGTCACACTCTTCAGCTCGTTCTGTTCTTTAGCCTGTGTGAGAGAAACACAGTTGATATGAACTCAGTACAGGCCACGCCCAGTGTGATTAATCATGGGTCAGTACACATTGACCTTTGACCTTTTGTACCTTTTTGCTGTCCTTTCTGCCCTCAATGGTTTTGGGTGAGGTGCGTTCTTTGTCCTTTACCGCTTTCTGTTCTCGTCTCTCCTTCTCCTCTCTCTCCTCTCTCTTCTCTCTCTCCTCCAGCTTCTTCCTCACCTCCACCTCCTCATACCTGCGAGAGGAGAGACATTTGAGGACAGGGGTAGGGACAAGTCAGGGTCAGGGGATGGGAAGAGGTAATGAGACAGCTGAGAGGAGTGCTAGAACTGGGGAGTGGGGTGTAGGACGTAGGGTGTATTGTCTAGGGCACAGGGTGTAGGATATAGGACGTAGGGTTTATTGTCTAGGGTGTGAGGTGTAGGACATAGGATGTAGGATATAGTGTGTAGGTGATTAGTTGGTGATTATAAGGTGGATGAGTACCTGAGTTTCAGACTCTCAGAGAGTTTCTCCGCCTCCTCGATGGCCTTCTTAAAGCTGGTCGGTCCGAGCATGGACATGAAGAAGTCCTGCAGTGTGAAGACAAACATCAAATATAAACTCTACATGAGGACACAGAGACCCGTCAGTATCAGTGTTTATCAGAGTTTATCAGACAGCGCTGTGCAAACGTCTCACATACGGGTTTTTATACAAGATGTTTATTTTACAAATACTACAACAAAAACACTTTATATTTCCACATCATTCCATTTTTATTTCTTTCTACATTGTAAAGGAATGCTGAAGGCGTCCAAAAAATGCATTAATCTCCTTTGAACAGTTGATGGTGAGATGTGTCTGATCCTCCCGCTCCTACTCCCGATACTATCTACATTATCACAAAAACGATGATATTTAGTTTATTTCTCTTTATAGTGGTTTTCAATGCAGAAACATTTAACTTCGTTATTTGTGAAGACATCTTTGCTTTACAGCATTAGTTTGCGCGTCTCCACAGAACAGTACATGATATAAATACATTAATGAAAGACTGAAGTACACAGCAGTTACTCCTGGGGCATGATGGAAACTGCCGGCAGTGACTCCAGCATCATTCAGTAATAGATATAAATAATAGATAAAGGACCAGAAGCAACATGGCTGATCACTGTGTTAAATGCAAAACTCCTTGGTTGATAATTTTAGCAATTTTAGCAAATATTAACTCAAACAGCTGTCTGACTTGAAAACGCTATTTTTTTTAAAAACAAAAGTTAAAAACACATTCAAGAAGCTGCCAGCTGTTCAGCTGATCATCTGGACCAAACAAAAGCTGCTTGGATGAGCTTTGTTCAAAACACACACTGTTTAGCTGATCTTTTTTTATCATGGCAAAAGCTGTTCAGCTGATCTTTTCTTTTATCTTGGAGAAAGTCATTTTGGTCAAGACGAAAGCTGCTCAGCTCATCATTGTGGTCTAAATGGCTGCTGTTCAGTCGATCATTTGATGCAGACAGAAGCTGTTTAGCTGAACAATTTATAAATTCTAAATATTTCTGCTAAAACCGATCACTTTGCGGAATGAAAGAACTGATTCGGTTTAATTAAACCACATAACCTTGATTTAAAACAATAATCTGGTAAAACGAATGCTGCTTGGCTGATCATTTTCTCAAATCTAAACCCATCCAGCATATCAGTTTTATTAATCAGAAACATGAACATCTGATCATTTCAATTCACCACAATCGGATCATTTTGCAATAATCCGAAGTATCTGGGTGAATTTTTATTGTTTAATTTTTATTAAACAATATGTGGCTGTTCTTTTCTTCAAACTAAAAATAATTCTGTCGCATCATCATCAGAATTAGGAACATTTTATTACTTTTATTATATTTATGGCTACAAATACTTGAACAGTCTATGAATACTTTATAAATACTAAAGTCATTGTTAGTCTCTGAAGTAACACTGATACGAGCAATCGTAGAAAATATTTTATAAAAAATAATTTTCACTTTTAATTCTTTTGACTTCTACAGAATGAAATATGACATAAAACTAGGGTTGGGTATCGTTTGGTTTTTTTCCGATACCGGTGCCAAATCGATACTTTTAAAACGGTACTGGTGCCAAAACGGTGCCTGAACTGATACTTTACAAAAGCCACAAAATGATGGTGGATGACTCAAAAATACATTTTTATTGAACAAAAAATTTAATGCTTAAAATTGAACAATATATTAAAAGTTTAAAGTATATATGAATAT
>JAQMYG010000037.1:653019-664304 GCA_030014215.1 Clariallabes teugelsi | reverse complement strand
GTCATGCGACCACGGTATTATCGAAAAAAATGTTATCGCGGTACGACGGTATTTACAATACCGTTACATCCCTAATATATATATATATATAGTTAATGAAAAAACAAAACAATCTGAAGCAGCAATTTTACCCCAGGTTTTGTAATAGACATTTTAAATTCGAATGTTGTTTGTACACTGTTAGGTTTTATAATATTATATGAACTTTCCCATGCCTCTATACCCATAATACACCCCTTCATTGATTGTGCTTCCTGATACCTTATATGGTAACACTTTCTGTAGTCATTATAAATCCAAACAGCTTGTGTCTGCTGGAACGCTTTTGCTTAACTGGAAAATGCAAATGTATTTCTGATCGTCTGTCTGTCTCCAGGTCTCTCTATGACGCACATGTTAATTTAGATGTATGGGCCTGGAGCCTATTCCAGGGGTCTCAGGGCATGAGGGTGCCAGTCCATCACAGGGCACAATGCAGACATCCTGCATACACTCACACACTCACTCGCACGCGATGGGTAATGCCAGTTAGCCTAAGGAGAAAAACCAGAGTACCAGAAGGAAACCCACACACAGGGAGAACACGCAAATTCCACACTCACACAGACCTGAAGACCTGAAGACTTAAACCCGACGCATAAGGTGGTCCACTTCACCACTGTGCAGCCCATGTAACAAAAAGATATTGTGTTGTGTGAACAGCCCAGTGTATTAGTAATTGGTGTTGTCTGTGTGCAGGGATGAAGCCCCTCCTCATTGTCTCTGTGTTGGCCCTCAGAGAGAGGAAGCTCTTGTAACAGAGATACTGTAAGACTGCATTGTCCATATTTCTGAGGTCCTTCAGAAAACGTGCTTCAGTGCAGGTCAAGGAGCTCGTGGTGGAGGGATGGAGTGCTCAGCTCTCTGTAGAGACACCTGCCCTGATTCCCAAACCAGCCTGTAAGGTTCCCATCATAATGCAGGTGTAGAAGTTGTTCAACACCTTAGAGGGCAGTTTAAAGTCCTTTAATTGATAAGAAAAAAGCTGAAATAGTATGAAATACTTTTTACCTCGTGGTTAAACGACGGTAAGGAATATCTGTAATGCCTTCAATGTTCTGGATCTAAAAATCACAGAGAAAAAAAAACAGAATAAAGAAAAAACTGTGACAGATGAGAGACAGATCGAAGGACAGTTCTTTTATACAAAACAATAACCTTGTGGAGATAATAAAAATGAACAAGCGATAAAAAGACACTAAGCGAGGACAAAGGTGAGAGAAGAACATATCACATGTATGCAGTGTAAATATGTGGTGTAAAAGGAGACAAACACGTGTAACGCAGAGACTAATCCAATTATTTAAAAGTGTTTATGTGAGATTTAATCAACAACTTGTTGCTTGTTGATTAGCGGTCCAGAACCACTGTTCTCAAAGTGAGATCCATGATGCGTAACCAGGGGTTTGTGATTTAATTTAGAACTCATTTATTCACACAACTCAAGTGTTTATTTCCAATAATTGAAATGTTATAGAAATGGGTTCTGTGGGTGAAGTAAATATCTAAGCTTAAATAATGTTTCTATGTAAAATAAATCTATATTTTTGTTTGTTTGTTTGTTTTATTTATATGTGTATACTGTAGCATTTAAACTGAAGTCAAAATAACCAAATAATCCACACCTGATTATTTTCTAGTTAGTAAAGTTGTTTTTTCTAGTTTTATGGAATTTTACAGAAGTTCCTTCAGGGTTGGGGCAGCATTCTCTAAACCTCAGAAAGGATTATTAAAGGATTCCTCAATGACAAGGTCAGACTTTTTACTCGTAGGCTTCAGTAATATCCAGACGTACATTTGTAGCTCTACATTTATAGCGGACAATTTTATTCAAAACAGCATACTGAATATTCAGTCCAGGTATCCAGTTTTATTTCTTTGGTTGGATGTGTCCCCCATCGTTACGATCCACTTGGTCTTCATTTGTTCTTATTCAGCCATAGATCATATGCTATATACAGTTTGTTAATAGAAAGGTCTGTACTTTAGTCTTATATCCCTGACAGAAAACTGGATCATCAGTAGTACATACTAGGCAGTATTTCTTTGGATAGAAATAATGCTAACGGGGGGACAGGTGATGAGGAGCGAGCGAGGAAGCCTCCACTCTCGACCTGTCTCGAGATGTTCCCCATCCTGCACTTCACCTGAGGAGTGGATGTGCAGAGTGAGGGGGAAAGATAGACCAGGAAGAGCAGGTTTCCACCTGAGAGGCCAAACTCCAAGCTTCATCAGGCTGTACAATGTGGTGCAGCTTGCAGATCATCTGACCCAGTTTCGAGACCCAGAGGTTGACAGGAGACCACCAGCACCGAGTTACAGCCCCACTAAGTCCTACCTTTGGATACGAGGATTACATATTGTCTGACTGCTTGGAAAATTTTCCTGCATTAAACACTTTGTTAAAAACATGCAGTCACATTATTTGTATAACATACACTACACACACGATGAACCCTTCACGTCAGTGGTGTCAAATAAATCTCCAGAAAGGGCTGGGGTGTGTGTGCAAGATTTCATTCCACACCTGATTTGACACCAGCGTTTTGCATCATCACATAATACTGGCTTCCTTTTTCATTTCATTTACTAGCTGAACTGCAAAATTAATGAAAGACAATTTATATGTCCTGCATTTATGCAGTGGTACTCTGATAGGTTTAACACACAGTTGTGTTATCACTGCTGATGAAGTTACTGAGTCTTAATGCACTTCTCCTGTAATATTGCTGGACAAACCATGAAGTGGCTATCCTGTAGCTACAATTTTCAAATTTAAACGGCCTTAAAAGTTTTAATTTCAAAAGAAGTAAGTGAGAAGGTGTCATTTATATATATATAGTAAAAAATAATAGTGAGCTAAGACAACATTGAGGAGCACCGTGGTTCTCATCACACCAGCATGCAAACACTTGCTTACTTTCATACACTGTAAATACTTAGTAATGAACAAACTCTACCACTGAACATCTGGGTTAGCCTTTGTAGGAGACTCATAGATGGAGTAAGATATAGCGTCCCAGTCCTTCCTAAGGATTTGGGAAGTACATGGGTCTATAATGTACTATGTCATAAGAACATGGGTCTATAATTTACTACTTTACACACAGCATTTTTTGGTAAAATAATATTATATGAAGCTTCCCGAGTGTCTGTTTGAACAAGCTTCTCCAAGGACCAGAGAAAGATAACTTCCCCTGCCCCCTAAATCATCTGGGTTTTGTGATGCAATGTGTTATAAACATCAGCTTCAGCTCCCTCTTGTGAAACCATTTGTACATACAGTATTTAAACAACTGTCACTATTATCTCTTGTTTCAAGCCTAGTAAAGAATTTATTCACTCCATTTAGAAATTCAGACTCTTTATTTGTATTATTCTTCAGATAATAATCTTTCCTCAGCAGGTAAAAGGGCCTGAGCTGAAGACAAGGAATCTGAACACTGGTGCTGCAAAGATTGTTAATACTGTACAAATAGCACCACCTATTGTTCATATAGACACAAAACCTGCCTCCTATCACTTTCCCAGAGCTGAAACCATTCAACTTACAAGGTACTGTTTTGGCTGAATTATGCCCAGATTTTGATGTCATTTCCTGGTCAAGTTAACTCATGTTGACCCAGAGCCTGTTGTGCCCAGGTTAAGCCTTCTTCTTCCTGCTTCATGCCAGGTTATGACTGAGCCATACCCTGCACCGCCTGCCCTGCCCACCCGCAGGCAGCTGCTCCTTCTGTTGTCAAGAACATCATGGCAGCCCCACCAACTGGCTTTCGAGACACCATGCTGTCACCTCCACCTGGATTTCAGAACACCATACTGTACCTGCTGTGTACTCCAGTCTGGTAGACAGGCTTCATGCTTCCAGATCTGATAACGTCATGCTTGCTCCAAACCCTAGCTCAGCCACATGAAAGCCACGTTTGCTTTACACCAAAAAGTTAAACTTTTGTCTCATCAGTCTACAGAATATTTTCCCAAAGGTCTTGGGGATAATCCAGATGTTGTTTGGCAAATATGAGATGAGCGTTTGTGTTCTTTTTGGTCAGCAGTGGCTTTCACCTTGGAACTCTTACATGGATGCCATTTTGGCCCCCAGTCTCTTATTGTTGAATCACGAATACTGACCTCAACTGAGGCGAGTGAGTCCTGCAGGTCTTTAGATGTTGTTCTGTTGTTCTTTTATGACCTCCTGCATGAGGCGTTGTTGTCTTGGAGTAATTTTGTTAGGCCGGCCACTCCTGGGAAGGTTTAGCATGTAACGGTACCCCGGGTCACGCCCACAGCTCGAGACAAGCCATGACTACCGCGACTCCTTTCCACAAACCATTCCGCGGCTTCCGTTTTTGCCGCCTCACTCACTGGCTCAAGCACACTCTATTTTCATTCATCACTTTGTTCTACATAAGTTTCACACCAACAATCATGCATTGCCGAATTATTGCGTGCTCCAAGCTCTGTGTTTTTGTGTCTAGTGTACTTTGTTTGCCTAGAATACTCTGTTGCCCTTCATGCTCTTCATGTGTATGTGCTCTATATGCACATACACATACACGCACACACACATACTGTAGTGTCAATAAGTGAGAACAATATACTTTGCCCTGCATATTGCATAACTCTGATATCTCGCCGACTCTGTGCAAACTGTCAAACATGGAGCTACTGTACGCTGCGTTTGCTACTCTGAGCGTGATGTTTATGCTGTTTTTTGTAAAGTTTCCTTATTTCCTGCATGACTGTGCGTTCCTAATGAAAGTACTCAGGATTAAATCAAAACGGCAAAAGCTACGGAAGAGAGTTTCGTTCTACACTGTGCTCGACTGCTTTCTGGAAGCCGTGTCCAGACACCCACATAAACCCTTCATAATTTTCGAGGATGATGTCTACACGTACCTGCAGTTGGACCGCTGGAGCAACAGGGCAGCACACACACTGCTTAAACACACGCACCTGCGAGAGGGAGATACGGCCGCGCTGCTTGTGGGCAATGAACCAAACTTCATCTTCCTCTGGCTCGGACTGATGAAGATCGGATGTTCTGTGTCGCTTCTCAACACCAACATTCGAGGCAAATCTCTAATGCACTGCTTCATGTGTTGTAAGACAAAAGTGCTGATCGCAGGGGCAGGTAATACACCGGATTTAATATGAGGTTAAATTTAATGTGCGTTTAGTGTTCCTAAAACATCTCGTAACATCTAACATGTAGCATCTTTGTAACAAGACATCTTGATGAAGGTTTTCTATTCTTTGTGTGTGAGAGATCATGTAAATTACCCATAATGCACAATCATCTACAAACATTTTGAGGAGTTTGGACATGTATGTAAAGCGTTTTGAGTGCTGGTACAGTGTTGGCACAGTACTTCCGCTCGGTAAGCTAATACCCAGGTGTAATTATATATTTATTAATAGAAACTTCAATGCACTTACATAGGTTGCTTTGGAGAAATGCATTTGCCAAATGCCATAAATATAAATGTTTAGTTTTAGTTAGTTTACACTTTAAACAATTGTTGGTTAATTATCTAGCTACCTGCAAAAGTGAAAAGGTATGACACCATCTTTATAGACGCTCTTATCAGCCTTTGAACACCAGTCATAAAATAATTTTTTTAAAACAGTAAAAAGTTTAAAACACAGACGGTAATCTCCCATTAACTGCGACCTCTGGTGCCAACACCAAACTTTCTCTCACCTTTTTTTCATTTTGTTGGTCCTCCAATTCAGAAATACTTTTGTGGCTTCAGGAGAGCTGCATTGATTTAAATGAAGTTTACAGTAAGAAGAAATCAGAGCATCTTTCAGGGATAGATGTATCTGAAAGACTTAAGATGATCCTGGTAAACAACAGCTCCACCTTTCTTCTCAATCTGTATTTTTTTCCATAGCTCCAAGAAAATGTTCAACCTCCAAAGAGAGCAGGACTGAAAGGGGGCTTGCCCTGAGAAAAAATTAGAGGTTAAAGTGGTCACATCCTGGTCCCAAACAATCTCCAAGATCCTAGCCAGTGGAAATGACAGTGGAACTTACGGCAAACTCCACAGAAATGTCTCATGTTGATGTTACTCAGAAGCTTCATGCTGCTAGATCAGCCAAACAACCTTTGGCCCTAGTTCCTATTGATCTCTCAGCATCTTTCAACATGAGCAAGAACATCCTGTCCCTCCAGACCTTGGAGTTGGCACAGTTGACACTATGGCACTGAGTGGCAGTGACGTGAATGTATTTACCTGAAGCGAGAGCCATTTCACATAAATTTATTTGTCTATTTATCTGCCTATGCAAACTTTTCCACTGGTGTGCCACAAAGCCCAGTGCTGGGTACTGTTCTGTTCTAGATGTATATCTGTTCTATCAGCAAGGTCATTTCCTCTCTACCTTCTTTCTCGGTGAGGCCAAACCATCTGCAGCTGCTCCCTCTGGGATGTCATGCCTTCTGTACCCACTCTCTTATTGAGGTCATGCCCCTTGTACATGCTTTCCCTGTGAGGTAAATCCCTCTGTACCTCTTTTCTCTGAATGGTCAAGCCCTATGTGACAGCTATCTTGGTGAAGTCACACACTCTGTACCTGGTGTCTCTGAGAGGTCAGATCCTCCGTACTTGCTCTCTTAACGAGGTCACACCCTCACACTATTTCCTATGCCGTTATCATGCTGATGACACTTAAAAGTTTGAAAGCACTTGTCAGATTTATCTTTGTATTTTTGCAAAAACAAAGTGTAAAATGTTGTGTTGTTTCAGGGTGTCATAATAGAATGATTGAGGTTTGTGTGTTTTTTTCAGAGTATCGCGATGCAGTGCGTGAGGTGCTACCAGAGTTGCGTGAACATGGTGTGTCTGTTTTCCTGTTGTGCGATAATTGTGACATGGATGGAATTCAGTCTCTGAAAGATAAGATGGATGACAGTGACGATGGGCCTGTGAGTCTCACACTGAGAGCTAAAATCACTATGAGAAACCCTGCTGTGTACATCTACACATCTGGAACTACAGGTACACAACTACACACTGATACTCATAGCCACAAACAGCAACCTCTAAACTACACCTGTATATGTGTGTGTGTGTGTGTGTGTGTGTGTAGGTCTGCCTAAAGCAGGTATTATCAGTCATGACCGAATGTTTGGTGGAAATTTCTACCAGTCATTGTTAGGCGTCAAGCACGATGATGTCATCTACATAGCCCTCCCCCTTTACCATGCTGCAGGATTCATCATAGGTCTTGGTGGGGCAATAGAGAGGGGTAAGACTCAAGAAACACCTTAAATACCTCTTTAATATATTGTGGATGTTTCTTAAATGTTCTATATTATATGTTCTATCACGTGTATATGTGTGTGTGTACAGGAATCACAGTAGTGTTGAGGAGAAAGTTCTCAGTATCTCAGTTCTGGAACGACTGCAGGAAGCACAACGTGACGGTGATCATGTATATTGGAGAGATCCTGCGCTACCTCTGTAACACACCCAAGGTTACACAAAATAACACACACAACTAAACTCATGCGAGATAATGAGATACAAACTAAATGCTTAGCATATTTGCCATTTGGCAAGTCAAATACTTAGTTAGCAGCCAAGGTGCTCAGCACTCTAGGCACTTAGCAAGTACTTTATATGCGTGATAGTGTGTTACTGAAGTGATGTGAGTAAATCTACTTACCATGTGTGAACCATAAGTATAGTGACACCACTACAGTGCAGCAGCCACATGCTCTCATCTCTATTTTTCCCCTCCAAAGCGTAGATACTACAAATAGTCATATACAGTACATGTGCATTTCAGTTCTTTCCTTGGCTAGCGTGACCTGTTCTCATTCTCAATGTGTAAGCCTTCACACATTATTGCCAAGGGAAATTCTTTTATTGCATATTCCAGATTGGGGTCTGGGGTCAGAGCGCAGGGTCAGTCATGGCACAGCGCCCCCTGGAGCAGACAGGGTTAAGGGCCTTGCTAAATCGCCCACAATGGCACTCTTCTCAAGCTAGGGCTTAAACCACCGACCTTCTTATCAGCAACCCAGAGACTCCCCTGAGCTCCCACTGCCCCAGCATCGCACATCCAACTCTGTGCCTATAGAATGTCAGGATGGCCGAGTGGTCTAAGGCGCTGCGTTCAGGTCGCAGTCTACCCTGGAGGGATTCAGTTCGAATCCCACTTCTGACAATAACTTTGATACATTTCACTGCATGTTGTACTTGTATAACTATGCATGTGACAAATAAAGAATCTTGAATAGCTATCTGGCTAATAGTTTTCAAACAAAAACAGGAAAAACGCATAAACCCAAAAGATTTTTATAATTATATAACAATTTAACAACATCTAACAAAATCTGAAAAAAAGGAATACATAAAAAATTATTCTAATCACTATAATAAATATTATACAACAGTTAATTCAGTAATCTGAGTGAAAAAGAGGCATTCTACGAGTGCTGATAATAGACAGTAATAGCACAGTGGTTAATTACATTGTGAGTCACAGCGTGGGTGAGAGTAGGTCTGTACGTTCAGAAGCACTTTCAGTAAGAACACACATCTGATAACGTTATGTCGTCTTAAACAACACGCCGTCTCTGCACTAATCACTTCTAAGTCGTTCTGAATCGCCTCTGAACCGTCCGTGTCGTTCTGTTCACGGCTACGCTTAGCTACAAAGCTACAGTAACTAGCCTCTAACACAAGGCTGAATCCCAAATCCCTCTCTAACCCCTGATCATGGGCACTACTCACTGTATGGTAGTACAGTGCACTAGTGCACTATGTAGTGCACTAGCTTTCCATTTAATGATATTTGGGAATCAACCCCGGGACCTGGAAGTTAACAGAGCTGATATTCTAAAGTGGAATAAGTAATAAGATAAGATAAGATATACCTTTATTTGTCCCACAGTGCGGAATTTTCTTTGTTACAGAAGCAAAGGAAAAAATTGTTCAAATAGGGAGAGTACAGTGTATAAATACAGTATAAAAGTAAAACAAAAACAATACAATAGTTGCACTTAAAAAAAAAATTGCACTAGGTCCAACAAATTTTCTGTTGCAGTTTCTATTGCAATGAATTGCACTAGGTTAATGTTGCACAGTTTAAAGTGGTGTTATTGCACAGTTGCACAGATGTTAGCATCAATTTAGGATATTGTTACTGTATTGTCAGATAATATTATTATAATGTTGAGATTTTGTAGCTATTGTGAAATGTATATATTTTAACATTATATAACAGTATACAACAGTGTGAAATATGGAGACTGGTTCACTGGGAGCAGCTCTGATAGTAAAAGTATAATATGATATTAAAGTAAATCTGGGGAGTTTCTCAGGACTGTCCACCACCTCTATGGTTTATTCTCCGCACATTTTGGCTACTGGTAAGACTTTAAAACAACTTTCACCTCCTGTTAATTACGCCAACTGTCTCTCGCTAACTGTCACTCGCCATCTCCGCCAGTTGCGGTTAATTAGTTTCTTTGTTAGCTCTTCTGTTTTTCTAGAAACATAATTTAAATTTAAATGGGTCAAGTTGATATAACATTAAGTTACAAAATGAATATTGAAACTTACAGACTTTGATTTTGTCAAACCATTCAACCATGACAGACATATTTCTCACTATGATGTTGTATTCGTTTCTCAGAGAGAGACAGACCGGCAGCACATGGTGCGAAGAGCCATTGGAAACGGACTGCGTGCTGACGTCTGGAAAGAATTTCAGAGCAGGTTTGGGGTAAAACACATTAGCGAGTTCTACGCTGCATCTGACGGGAATATGGGTTTCATGAACTACCCAGAGAAAGTGGGAGCTGTGGGCAAACAGAACTTCCTGTACAAGGTGAGTATGAGACTGAATCTGCACAAACACCTTCTGTGAGATAGAGACACATCAAACAGCCCAGCAGCAGTGCAAAGATATTAAGGCTCTTCCTTTTATCCAATCAGAGAAGATCAGTGTCAGGGTGATAGCACATAGCTTCATCAAGATGTCAACACACTTCAGTTGTAAGGTTCACATTTTTTGAGAAAAATGAGATTTAGAGCGGGGGAGAACCAGCCTCGGCCTCGAGAGGTGCAGCTCTGCATGTTCCAGTTATGTCTTTAATATTCACTGCTGATTTCCTGGATCAGGTGTGTTCAAAGTGAATTGGTATCTTCCAGCTTCTGACTGAGGAATTTCCAAACAAACTGCCACTAAATCAAATTAATCGCTAAATCAATTTGTAACCAGCGACTTACATAATCCTAAGGCTGACCTTGTCCACTAAATCTGGGTGATTTTTCCTGGGACTGCGGCCGTCAGTGACTGGTTTCACACCGCTGTGAGGATGTTATGTTGACGTGTGTAAATCACCTCAATTACTACAATAATACAGACATATAACACTATGTTTTATTCAAAAGGTTGATTCATTTATGTTTACATTTAGACATTTGGCGATGCTCTTATCCAGAGTGATTTACAAAAGTGCTTAAGTTTCCGTCATTGGATTCATTCCTAGATACAACAGAGAACCAGTGGTGAAGTGTTTCCCATGTGTTTCCATGCTGTGGACATGTTTGTTGTTTCTTGGCTGTAAATGTGCGGTGTCCTTAGGACGAGCTGGATGAAGGGCTTGATGGACTATAGTGTAGTGGAGCAGGGAGAGACGGCTGGGCGGAGCTGGAATCTATAGATCTTAAACTCTTATGTTAGTGCTAACTTGATTCTGAAAAAAAATCTGAGTGTGCATGCTAACTTGTTAGCTGTGTGTAAATAAAGTATAGAGTATATAATAAACTACATTCTGACGAACATTAATTTAGATTAATTGTCAGAAATCTGGATTAAATGCTGGTCTGGCTGTACTCTGTGCAGAAAATGTTTCCTCATGCACTGATTCGGTACGACACTGAGACACAGGGACCAGTCCGGGACAGCAGGGGGCGCTGTGTCCCCGTTCCTACAGGTGAGCCTGATAATACCCTGTTCAGCATGAACACCCACACACTCGTCAAACAAAAAATATATAGAGAGAATAATAAAAAGAGGAAGGAAAGTGTGGATCTGTGATACAGGCTGAGGATTAGAAGAGACTCACGCGGGAAAATGAGGGAAAGTAAAACAGGCTATAGTTTGTAATTCATAATTAATAGATCATTAATTAAAATGGGATGTGCATTATGTGTGTGTGTGTGTGTGTGTGTGTGTGTGTAGGTGAAACAGGACTCCTTGTGTGTAAGATCACTGAGCGCACTCCA
>JAQMYG010000037.1:449177-466738 GCA_030014215.1 Clariallabes teugelsi | reverse complement strand
AGTCTGGTTCCTCTCAAGGTTTCTTCCTATTACCATCTCGGCTCGTTCATCAGGGACGATCTGATCATTCTGATTCATACACATTTTCCCAGTTCATTATTTACTTTTGATTCTGTAAAGCTGTTTTGTGACAATGATTTTTGTTAAAAGCGCTATACAAAATAGCACTTTTAAATTTAACTATTAAATTGAACTGTGATTATAGATTCCAGACTTTCATTTGAAGCTCATGTAGATAATATTACAAGGATAGCATTCTTTCACCTCAGAAATATTGTCAAGATATTGTCACTAAACGATGCAGAAAAACTAGTTCATGCTTTTATCACCTCTAGGTTGGACTATTGTAACTCCTTACTGTCTGGTTGTTCAGCTAGGTGCATAAACAAAGTCCAGAATGCAGTACTTTAATACTTCATGTTAAAGCTGTAATGAATTTCCTGGTTACACAATCGCACTTTTGACCTCACAGCACACAGTTACAGAAGAGATTGCTTTATGATCTCATTATCTGGTATCACCCAGATGAGGATGGTTTCCACTTTGAGTCTGGTTCCTCTCAAGGTTTCTTCCTCATGTTGTCAAATGGGATTTTTCCCCCTCAGCACCGTCACCTCTGTCATGACAAACTTGGAGAATTCGCAGCTGCTCTGTGATAATATCCAGCACGTTTATAGTATACTGTACAGTAGAGAGTACTGATTGATTTGTCTGTTCTTGTTTAATGATTAGTGAGGTTAATTCCTGAATCTTGTTTAGGTGGTGTGTTTAGGGTGTGTGTTGGTTCTCTGTGCTGTTGTAGAATGCAGCCAGTCTCAGCTTCAGTTTCTCTAACTACTGTGTTGTATTTGCTTTCAGGATTTGCTGATATTTCCTGGAATCTCTTCTTCCATCTACCTGTGTAATGTGCACAAAACCCTGAAGCACGGCAGATCCACCTGCATGTCTATCAGGACGCACAGTGTCCATTTCATCAAACACTTCTACTTTCTGTCTCCAAATTAATCTTTATTTTAAACGAGGTTAGGAGTTCAAATGAGTTACTTCGTCGGGCTACAAACCCCTTTCTTATGTAGATGTCAGATATTAGTCACTGAAGTCAGATATTAGACACTGAAACCTCAAGACACTGCATTTCCACCTCTTCCTCATCTACTCTGGATCTGAGCAAAAACACAGTCACATAAACACACACACTGAACAGGCAAAAAAAAAAAAAAAAAAGGGTTAAAGTAGTGATACCATGTGTCCACTAGAGGGCACTGCAGCCCTTTCCTGTTCCATTTTTTTTTTTTTTTATCAGCTCGGGGTTTATTTATTTATTTATTTATTTATTTTAATAAAATTCGTTTATTACAGGAAGAAGGTGACTACAGGGTTCAGGATCACACCTTACCCAGAATGCACTGCTACTTGCTTTAGTTTCATTTTCCTAAATAATAATAATAATTATTATTATAATATAATAATTATTATTATTATGTTTAATAATTATTTTATAATTATTAAACAATAAGAGTTTACAAACCTCTCGGTTTAGTTACACTGAGTTGTTCATATTAGGCCTATCAAGTAAAGAATTGTGTGTGTGTGTGTGTGTGTTTGCTAGTCATTACAGTTAAAGAAACTTCTGTTCCATAGTGTAGCTGTGAAGCTGAATAGAATGAACACTGTGTGTGTGTGTGTGTGTGTGTGTGTGTGTGTGTGTGTGTGAAACCCATCGGTTCAATCAATACCTTTGATTCTTACATAAAGGAATTAGCTGTAGTCTGATCGCACCTTTAGTCTCCTCTTCAATACTGTAATTCAGTTTTAGTATCACCGCCCGTGTGTGTGTGTGTGTGTGTGTGTGTGTGTTTCCGTGTTCACACTTTGCTCATTGCATTTATCCTTTGGAGGTAAATATCTCAGTGTGTTTTGTACATGTCCTGTGTGACTGGTGTAATCAACCTTTTCTCCTGTGTGTGAAGCGGCCCCGCCCCCTCGCCCCCTCGCCCCCGCCCCTGCCCCAGGCCACACTGGGATCTCTCAGGGTGTCTACACTAACCTGATAAGGACAGTGGCAATGTTATGGATGTGACATCTGAACTGGTATTGATCTGCAGAGTGTCTCGATGTCAGTGTGTGTGTGTGTGTGTGTGTGTGTTGGGGAGATGAGCTCACGCCTGCTCGTCAGGCCTTCCAGAGAGAACACGGACCCGGAACCGATAAATAATCTACTTCATCTACTCTACACTATACACACATTACTACATCTTTTATACTAGATTTACTTTAACACTCCGACTTTAATAAGTACAGTAACAAGAAAGTATTTGAACCACAATAACAGACAAAAACAATGTTGTGTCTTTGTTGTGTTGTGTGTGTCTTTATTGAACACACACATTAAACATTCACAGTTCTGGAGCAAAAAGTAAGTGAATTAATTACAGATTAACTACAGATGAATTACTTCATCAAAAGCTAATTGGAGTCAGTAGTTCACACACCTGGAGGCCAGCACAGACATGTGACGAGGACACAGCACAGATCAATCATGATTAAAATAAATAAAATAAAATAAAAACATTACACACTTATATGATAAGCCTCACCATGGAGCTTATATGGACGCCTCACCAGTGTGTGTTAAGGCGAGGCCTCAGATTTTGGGATGTCAGATAGAACAAAAGTCATCATTACTATCATTATAACTTTTATAAATTTTACATCTACGGGAATATGAGAATGATGTCACAAAAATAAAGAACTGTCAAAATGAGCATATTATTATTATTATTATTATTGTTGTGACCGAGCTTCCGCATCAGGTTCGCTTTAATAACTTTAGGGTTAATAAAAATAATAAATACAAGACTCAGTTTTCTGAACAATGCTCACTTTTATTACTCTCCTTTCCAACCACCTACTCCTCCTTTTTACACACACACACACACACACACACACACTCTTCTTCTGGGTCTCTCTTGTCTATACATCTGCATGCACACACACGTGCCTACAACAGGCCCCCAAAGACAAAATGTATATCTGGACATAAAACGCAACCCCCACTATTACCATTATTCTATTACATTATTATTATTATTTTAATTATTATTATTATTATTATTTGGTTGCAGAAACAACTGAAAAACAACCATGAAAACACCTGATCATGTGTATCTGTGCTAGTTCTTTGCAATATATATTTTTTTGCTAAGTCATGTTTGTAGTTTTTGGTTAAAATTGAATATAATTCACTTCACCATATTGCCTATTTAGTGGTGAAAAAACACATATGTCTTTCTATACTGCACAATCCTGAGCCCTATATATGTTTGTTTAAAAAAAAAAACAGCAAAACAAAACTGGCTAAAATGCTGGGTTTTAAGGGTTACTTAAAAATATTAATATATTTGGAGGTGTGGCTTAGAGCTACACTGAATGATCAATAAAGATATTCAAATGTTTTAAGTTTGCTGTTGATAAGTAACATCTGCTGATGTGGACCATGAAGATCTCTGAAAACGTATGATCAGAGTAGCTGATCTGTGCCGATGAGGACCTTGGGAAAATGTTCAAGAAGAATCCATCGAAACATCATCCTGGGCCTGGACCACATGCCAGCATCAAGAGGAAAGTGAATATCCCAAGTTCACCAAAATGTCCTACAGGATCATGTCAAGGCGGCTGTTCACCAGCTGAGGGTTAGTAGGGTCAGGTGATGCAGCAGGACAAAGACCCTAAGCACCGAGGTAAATCCACCATAGAACATCTTAATAAAAAGGAAAAAAAGAGCCTTTTGGTGTCAGAGCCCATAGAGATGCTGTGGAATGACCTTGAGAGAGCCGTTCACACCAGATTCACTACACACGTGTCTGAGCCGACGCAGTTCTGTACAGAGGAAGGTGAACAATTCCTCCTGAACGTTGCACATGAATGCCCATGAGTGTTTAATGTGTGTGTTCAATAAAGATATGATTTATTGTAATAGTTTTGTGTGTATCAGCTTAAGCACATTGTGTTTAAATGAAGATCAGATCACACGTAACGTCAAATAAATGCAGGAAACCAGTTCATCAGAAGAGGTTCACTTACTTTTACTTGCCACAGCAGATCTATCTATCACACCTTTAGCTATGTCTATTTATCAGGAACCGGTAAAGATTTATTCATCCAGTTGACTATAATTATACTGCAGATGTACAGTACAGTAATTTATTAGTATTAGTTTTATAGGTTTCTGTAAGTCTATAAATACAGAATCTCTCTATACTTTATTGATCTGAATGTGTTTTATCGGTGGTGTTTGGTGATGCAAACTGCTCAAACACACATTTAAAATTAACAAGTGTTTCACTCACTCTAACATCATAACTGTTCTGTTGGGTTTGTTCTCTTGTTTTAAGAGAATATCGCGCTCCTCACCTCAGGCTGGAAGCTTCAGCTTTTATCCCATGAAACCTCAGAGCTTCAGAGAAGATCTTCCAGAACAAACAACACAGTTTTATTGACCTGCAGTCATGTGGCTACCATGATGTCAGTCACACAGCGTAACCAACCAAATACATGCTACTGTGTATTTTCATCAATAATTACATTAGAGGTGTATTTTGGTGAAAAAAGAACAAATGTGTTTCATTGTTTTATTGTAACATGATGACCAGAGTTGGGTATAATGTTACATGTTACTGTAATCCTGATAATGCAGTAATGTAATGTGACTGATGTTTTCAAAGTAACGTGAAAGTAACATAATTAGTCATCTGATTACTTTTAACATGTAATAATCAGTAATGTAATCAAATTACAAATTTAAAGTAGTAATTAGTAATTAGTAATAGATGACTTCCCCAACACTGCTGATTACCTCCGACTATGTGACGACTCCTGGATTTGGGGGCGTTATCTAGTCTATTGTTAAAAGTGTTATACAAATAAAATTCAATTGAATAGTCATAGTGTTAGCATTAGCGTTAGCTTATTTAGTGCTTCTGTTGCAAATTATGCTATGGAATACGCAATGCTTTACGCTTCATAAATGATGTGTAGCGTAACATTAAATAATACTCACATTACAAGCTTCTTCAAGTAGTGCCCTTGATCAGGGGTTAGAGGGGGATTTGGGATTCAGCCTTATGTTAGAAGCTAGTTAGCTTTGTAGCTAAGTGTTAGCCATAAACAGAACGACATGTACGGTTCAGAGGCGATTCAGAACGACTTAGAAGTGATTAGTGCAGAGACGGCGTGTTGTTTAAGACGACATAACGTTCTCAGATGTGTGTTCTTACTGAAAGTGCTTCTGTGTCTGGGTGTGAATGTGGGTTTTGTCACTGGTATCCAGTAAGATACCAACATCACTTTTGCTGTGAAGAAGTGGTCACTTGAAGGTCAATTAAAATGCTGAGCTCCAAAATGAGCTTCACTTGTGGTCATAAAGCGATCGCATGTGTTTATTATAGATATTGATATACGTAATGTTTTTCTTTGGTATAAATGTATACATCCTAATTATATATGTAAATTATGTCTACATTTAATCTACTTCCCTGCTACATTATCACTATACTGCACCATATCTGTACATTTTTGTACTGTGCATCATGATAATTTACTCATGTCCTTTATTATGTGTCAATTTATTTATTATAGTTTATCATTGTTGTTAATGTGCACAGATTTATTATAATGCTTTACACTTATGTGTGATAAACTAAACTGGTGTGTGTGTGTGTGTGTGTGTGTGTGTGTGTGTGTGTGTGTGTGAAACAATACACTCGACTCTTGTGTCTGAAATCATGGCTTTTTATTATTGTCACAATGAACCAAGAATAAAAACATGAAGGTTTTTAAATTGTTCATGAGTAGACACGGCATAACTGTGACATGACAATACTGTAAAAGTGTGTGTGTGTGTGTGTGTGTGAGAGAGAGAGATTTTACATTTCTGTTCATACATGTGTAACTGGGCGTATGCTAGTTATACATAAACACATGAGCATAGCGCTAGCTAGCTTGGGTCTGATAGCTAAACACCCTGCTGGATAAATAATCCTATCATGTTACTGTGTTTGCGCGGCTACCTAGCCTAGCTTACATTTTAAAATGAATATATTGTGTATATTGACAAATAAGTGATTATAAATGACTGATTACAGCTACTGCTAAGCTAAACTGAGTATTTAGTTAGCTAACCTTACTGTAGTGTTGTGCTAGCTTAGCTTAGATTGTTTCATGTGATGAGGGTGAAGTTTAAATAAAATCTGATCTAATTTATCTTCAGTTGTGTTTCTTTTGATGTTTTTAGCTTTATGTGGTGTTTAAACACACGATAAAGATTTTGCAGTTTAAAGATGTTCGGTAGCTAAAGAAAACATAGTTAGATCGTCCTGTCTGTTTTTTTTTTTAGAATCTAATAAATGACACTAACAAGCTCGGGAATGTTTATTAGCATTAAATTGATAAACTAGGGATAAAGTTCAGGCTAAAGATTGTGTAACATACGCCCAGCTACACAACAATAAACACTAATGTTTGTTTTTCCTGATTGTAACACATCTCACATAAGCAAAACACACACACACACACACACACACACACACACACACACACACACTGCATCTTTAAAAAGGTTCAGTTATTACTGGAGTGATTATTATTGTTATTAATAATACTGCTCACTTATGAAGAAGAATCTTTGGTCAGCTTTAGTGTTTACAGGAACACATAAGAAAAAAACATAATAAAACACAACACTGTACAGTAATTTACACAACAGCAACACAACGGAATGTCCGCGGAACGCCTCGCGCAAAACCATAAAACAACAATCAGGAGGAAACGTCAACATGTTACGGGACTGAACATCAGACACCAGGTGAATCCTGCACCTTCAACTGAACACACACACACACACACACACACACACACACGACTCACAAGGTACAGTTTAATTCAAATCAAGCATCGTGATCAATCACATGAGCAGGAATTAGAGGGAAAATATAATGAACACAAGGGCGTGGTTTTCCAGAGCAGGTGTGTGTGATTATGTACAGAGTTTAAAATATCTTCAAGACGAGTAAAAACAAAATACTGTCGGGAATTATAAAGCATTGTGTTTATCGTTCATTTTTAAATCCTTTAAAAGTCTTTTGGTTTAAGAATGATATGAAACTCTGGATAAATCTGTAGCACCTCCTGCACAAGGCTCTCGACTTCCGGTGGACTGTACCGTACTCAAAATGTCTCCGGCGTTTAACTCTCTCTTGGTATAGTGTGAGTGCGTGTGTGTGTGTGTGTGTGTGTGTGTGTGTGTGTGTGTGTAAGGAAATAACCTTATTAAACATCCAAATGTCCCACCCACTTCTGCAAAGGGGGCAAATACTTTCTGTTATTAGAATTCCAGAGATGACGAAGCTGTTCATTCTGTTCACAAAGTGTTACCCATAGAAATGAATAATTCCTTTTTTAAGCTCCGCCCTCTTGTTAGATGAACGGCCAGTAAATAATATCAAAGAAGCCTCTAATTCTATCTCACAAATCATGGATGTCATAAACCTGTAGATGTTTGTAAATGTAAAAATACTTGCAAATGAGTGTAACTATTTCCATACTATGTCTGCGTGGTACACAGTACCATGACAACTGCAAAAAACAAAAACAAAAAATAAAAATCCAAAGTGATGTTCCAAAGTGTTACAATCACATTAATGCGGAAATGCTAACACATACACACAGCACATGCTAAAGAGAAGAAACATTTTTATTTTTGTCTTATATTCATGAAGAAATCATTAAGTAAATCCGCTTGGTGGACTTTAGGTGAAGATGCGTTGATGACCTCATCGTCCAGGCGTTTATGCATCGTGTCGCTGTCTGGGATTTGAAACAGGCTACAGTGATAATCTGACTATCTGGAACATGTACTGCAGTCGGTCGCGGTCTGGAGGAACGCACGGTGTTATCCTTTTCACATTTTCAAGAATGATTTAATAGTTTCTAATCTGTGAACTATCCAGTGATTTACTGTAATTATTTAAGTGCAGCAGGTTGAGGACGATCACGTCCACATTCTCACAGAAACTTAAAGTCGGGGCAGGAAAGAAAAAAAAAAAAAGATTTGGCACATATTAGAAAATATTCTGTCACATGATCAAAGGTGTTTTCATGACAATTTAAAATAATAATAATACTGGAGCATTTAGGAATTACACTGAATTATTCACTAAATCAAATCAGCTGTACTAAAATCTCTCTAGCGGGTTTCAAGCGCCACACGGAGGTTTCATGCTAATCGTATTGCTGTACTTTGCTAACTGTAGCCTTTAACCAATGCTAGCCTTACAGTACGGGTGTCTAATTTTATCCAGAAAGGGGCAGTGTGTGTGTGTGTGTATGTGTGTGTGTGTGTGTGTGTGTGTGTATGTAGGTTTTTATTCCAGCCAAGTAGACGTCACACCTGATTGTCTACTGACAGCCATGAACGCTCTTTAAGCAGGTGGAATCAGGTGTAGCTTCTGCATCCCTGCCTTACGTTTAGCTGTACTGCTAACCTGAAAACAAAGCCTACCCCTTTTCTTTTCCTTTTAAGTAAGTTTCTCTGCCTGACATTCTTTTCAGTAATTTCTGTCTTGCTAATCATACTGCTAGCTGTGCAGCTACATTTCATGTTAGCCTGACTGCCAGGTTTTGTTGCTTGCCCTTTAAGTTCTACTAAAACTTTGTTCTGGTTAACATTTCCATAAATGTAGTGATTGTCATGCCGCTGTGATTGTGCTAATAATAATAATAATAATAAAAATAAAAAATAATAATAATAATAATAATTTGTGCTAGTTAGAAACTGAGTATTTCCGGCAGGTCGGTTATTTGTACTCGGGGGTTTATTCAATAAAATCATAAATCAGCTGTATTCTGAAATGTGTAATAAACACTGACAGTGTTGAATCGAGCTGTTTAAGAGATCAGTAGTGTTTAGTAATAAAGTTACACTTTTACCCTCGCACACTTCTGCTTCACGTCTAGATAAGATTCCGATCCTCCACTTTACACGACGTATCGTTCTAACGAGTCACATTTCCATAAAAGTGTTTAAAAGGGGTGAAAAAATAAAAGGGTTAATTGCAAAAGGATTCAACAAATATTTATAAAAAGTCTGAGCTGAAACTCTTCTGAAACTCTACTGAATTAAACTGCAGTGGAATAAATAACATAAAAGAAAATGAAATAAAGTCATACAACTGTGACAAGCCTCTTCGATGTGGATTTTCTGTTTCCAGGCTTTATGCTTTAGGGTTTAGGGTTTAGGGAATGTCATAGCTTCGACATTCGGCATTAATGCCACTTAAATCGTTTCCTGTGCAGTTAATCACAGGCTGAAGTGTTTTGTCTAATATGAGCGCTTTGCCCGGTGTTAATCACGTCTTGATGATCTGTTCTGTTAAACAGAGCACTATTCACATTATATATCTGAATTTAATGAAAACTTGGCTACTTGAAGGTTTGCCCTTTGTAGTTAAACACCAAACTGTGCAGTCTATAATACGCATAAGATGAAAAAACACTTGTGTTCCCCATGGAACAGTTCATCAGTGTGCATTTTAGGTAGAATCTATGAAGGCATGTGCTTTTTTTCCACTTACACACAAGTGCTCACGATTAGGGTTCCATCTCAAAATCTGAGTTCCTCCTCACTCCTGACTGACGGTGCTGTTGTTTGTCAGAAGATTCCGGTGTAAATTCGGGTTCTGGCTGTGCCGGTTGCGGCTCCTGACCGACGAGAACGTGGTGTCGCACCCTGGTACTTTGCACTTGTGCAGAAGCCGAAGGTGCACGGTTTTGTAGTGCGCCCGGAATGTGCCCTTGTTGCTGTAAACCTTCTGGCAGACGTGACAGGTGATAGGTGAAGAAGAGTTATTGACCTGCTGCCCGAGACCCACCGCACTGGAGTTGAGCCCGTCACAGCTCTCGTTCTCATCGCTGTCCTCCATGGGGAGCTCCTCCTCGCTCCCTGCGTCCGAGTCCCAGGAAGAAGAGTGACCGCTTCCTCTGGTGCTTAGGTCCAACACGGCCTCATGCTCCACTGGATCCTCGACGATCTCAGAGGATTTACTCATAGGAAACACGAGGCCCGTGCAGTTTGTACCCTTGAAGATGACAGACGTCTGGCTCAGATGATCTTTAGAAGGGAACTCGGGGTGAGAATCAGTGCTGATGTCTCTGCAGGACGGAGTGAAGACGTAGTGATCTTTGGTCAACAGCTTGTGGTGTAAATTCAAATTTGCACTGTGTCTGAAGAGAAAGAAATCAAACAAACAACACAATCAGAAGAGTAGATTTAAAAAAATATCAACATCAAGATCAGTGTTTACCTGGGCCAAATAATACCTATATGCTTATTTATATTGCTTAACTGTGGGGAACAAATGTACCCGTATAGTTAGCAGTCATGTGACCATCTTTTTATGTTTACAAACAGAGGTCCTGGAAATTCTGCACCATTCTGCAGAACTCATAAAAACCCTCAGTGAGCCTTGATGCAGTGGTTCCTAAACCTTGGCTGTGTTGGACCTCATTGGACTCACCTGTCTCTGCTCCTGCGGGACGGAAATGCGGCGTTGCAGCCTGCTACGGTGCACACGTGCATCTCCTTCAAGTGGACGCTGCGGTAATGCATTTTGGCGCTGTAGGAGTTTTTAAAGGTTTTATTGCAACTGTCGCAGTGATGCAGAAGCTCGTCTTCATCATCTGCACACACGATCTGTAGGTCACCATCGGCGTCTGCGCGGACCTCTGACTCGCAGGGCGTGCTGCTCGGTGCCACGTCAGCCGAGGGACGGAGATCCAAGTCACGACTGCGGGTTTGTTCCCCAAAATCAATTAAGTCTCTTTGTATGTTGCTGAAGGAAGACGGGGAGTTGGTGAGACTGCACCCCTGGGCTTGGTGTTTGTCCTCCGTTTGTGGCTCTTCTGTTTGAGAAGAATTGGTGAAGACAGAGGGATGGAGTGAAGGATGAACAACACCATTCTCATCACATTCTGTCTTCACTACACAGTCCATTGCAGACTCCATACTTGCAGGAGGATCATCATCATCTTCATCATCGTTGGAGCTGCTGCGCTCTTCCAGCTCATCTTTCTCTATCTTTATGGGCATGCTGGATTTACGGGATTTCTTCTTGGGCACGGGCTCAGTGTTGCTCTCCATGTCTCCTATGCTTACAGGCACGGACGAAGAGGACAGTAGGGGCAGGGAGGGCAGGTTCCCGGGTGTGTTGGCGAGCTCAGCAGGCGTCACCAGGCTGCGGTAGAAAGGCAGCACCGGCTGAACGGTCTTCAGGTTCGGGAAGACAATCCCACTGTGGCTGATGCTTGGAAAAGAGCTGTGGAGTTTGGGCTCGGAGTTGCTTATGTAGTTGGAGACAGACCTGCTCAGGTCCCGCTTTTCGGCCTCGTCCCCGAATGCATCCCTCACATCCCTGTCCCGATTGTTTCGGTTCATGGGCATGTGCAGGCGCGGGTTCGGGTTGGCACTGTGCCGGTTGCGGCTTCTCAGGGAGCTGAAGACCATGTTGCATCCCTCGATAGTGCACTTGTGTTTGATCTTGAGGTGAACAGCATTGTAGTGGATTTTCAGGGTTCCTTTGTCATAAAAGGTCTTTTCACAGGCACTGCAGAAAACACGGCCCTTTTTCATCCCAATTCCTGAACGGATTTTGGACTCTGGCGACGCTTGGGCAATATCCGAGCTGTTCGAGGGTGGGCAAGGTGTCGAGGGTGAGGAATATGTATCGCTCAGTGTGAAGTCATCCGACTCTATATTGGTGCTTGATCTCTCCATGGGTACATCTTCTCTTTCTGCATCAGAGGCAAAGTGAGAGGAGGTGTCTGGGTTTGAATCTGAAATTTCCTGCCGTGCCGGCGTCTCCTGCTGGCGGGAGTCTGCTCTGGACCTGAGCAGCGGTGCAGGAACAGAGTTGAGCAACTGCAAAGGCAGCATGAAGGTCATGTTGTTGACCAAACTCTCAAAGTGGTGGCCGTTGTTTCTGCTCAGAGGCTCGGCCGTGGGTGGCACTGACGGACGCTGCATGCTGCTCTCTATGAAGCTACGGATGTCCGAGTTCGCTCGAACTGTCGGCACGATGACCGCCTGCCCTTCTTTGTCCTGCAGTGCCATCAGCTCAACGATGGACTTCGTCTCACCAAAGCGGAGGAACTGCTGCAGCGTCGCAATCTCCTCCTCGAAGGTCATGATGGCCCAGCGGTCCAGCACTTTGCCAGCCACATCCTAAACAAACACACACACACACATCGAAGGAATTTCATTTGCATTATGAATGAAAAACTGAAGCACTCGGGACTTCAGTATCTCTGACAATCTGACAGCGCGATGAGATAAAGAGTTGTTCGTACATCTAATACAGCAGGACATGAAAGCCCTAATTACTGCAGTGCATCTGTAATATCGTTTCTCTTCATTCTGATGATTGGGTTTGTCCCTGGTGGGGGTTGGCAGGGGTTGGCGGGGGTAGCTGGGTGGAGGTACAGGGTTGGGCAGTGAGTCTGGCTGTAATTACACATGAGTGCTAGCAGTCCTTCAAAGTCATTCAGCAGCTTCATGCCATAACCAAGATAAATATTTCATCATACAGCATTCATTTATATGCCTGTGGAGGATTTGACTTTACTTCTGCTGTCAGATGAGCTAACTAGGATCACACGCAACCACCTGAATACTTAACGAGCAGCAAATTGAGCAGCTCTTCCACTACTGGAGTTTTGAGCAGGGGGGAAAAAAACGTGACAAAATTGTATTTACATGATTCACTGTGATCACAGAGGTAATGAGAGCTGGAGGGAGTCTACGAGTCTCGGAGCTACAAAAGTATTCTACCAAGAACTGGTCGATGACATATCTCCAATAAAAATCCAACCGGCGTGCTCTTATTTTCTCAAAGTGTTACCCCAATAAACGCATTTTAAACCATCAGCTTCCTTCAATACTGTCCCAGAGACGACGAAACCGGTTTGAGGAACGTCTCTACATCCTCACCCTCATTACAAACACTAAGAGCGGTAAATATACAGTATGCGAATATGCAAATTATCTGTAAATCGCCTTAATATTTCCAATATCCATTTACTTCCATTTAAATTCATCTTTATATTTTTTTCCCGTTGTATAGATAAGTTTTTTTTTTTTTATATTTCTTATATATTTTTTGAAATATGTTTTATATTTTGTTCTATTTATTTCTTGTTAATTGTTTTTACATTTTTAAGGTCACTGGCGGTCGTATAAGTATTTCACTGCATATCGTACTGTGTTTAACTGTGTACGTGACAAATAAAACTTTAATTTGAATTTAATATTGGCAAGTCATTTATCAACCTTCTTACAAAGCAGCTCACATTAATCACAATTTTATTTTAATATCAGATTTCCTCATCTTGTTCTTCAAAATATAGTGCTGCCATGACAACCAACATATGTGCGTAATGAACGTGCTCCTTAGCTAGTTTCCGTAGCGCACAGGTTCATCTGGTAAACACTTCCTGGTGTCATCACGGGTCACGACGCTATTACTACAAATCTATAACGCTGATTTTGCGACATCACAAACTGACCTGATAAGTAACCCTGTGGAATACGATGGTACCAGTAACAGTTGTCATGGCAACGTTTGAGGGGAGGAGAAATGGGAATTTGGAAAGAAGAGTAAAAGTATTTTATAAAATGGAGAAAGATGACAAGAAAGAAAGTATTTGATAAAAGAGGATTTAAACTAAAAGGAAGATGAGGAAGATCAAGACCTACAGGTGGCGGTAATTCAACGTTTTAGATGCCGACTGCCATAAAAACAAGGACAACAAAAACAATGTTACCATGACAACCACCAGGTAGCGTTATATACATTAGCTAGTAACAGGTTCTGCTCATTAAACTGTCCATGTAATCTTGTACCTGATTGGCCCATAACTGTAAAGTAGATTTTTTATGGCATCATAAACTGACCACACTTTAATCTTCAGGATAACGTTAAATGTTTAAAATGCTTATCTGATACAGCAAATAAAAAAATCCCACCAATCACATTCAAGCTCAAGTTTGAAATGAATTAGCGTGCAATCATCATCAGGCAAGTTAAAGATTATCTGATTCTGTAGGATCAACTTTACATCTGGTCGGTTTCACCATGCTCCTCAAAGAGCTTAAAAACCACGTACCAGACCTCAAAGGTGTCCATCAGGGGTAGGGATGTGAAAGAGTCTCAAAACCAAGCACCACACACACATCATGGGCACATATCAGTGTGACGCTCACAACCAACAACTGGAGAAAATGGAGCAGGACGTTCTTCGAGAACTGATCAGGGAGGCAGCTGAGGGACCTACAGCAACATTACAGGGGCTGCCAGTAGACATGTTCATAACAGCATCCAATCGCTAAATCACTGAACCATGTGTGTTCTGACCTCATGGGAGACATATGTCTAAAAAGGCTTTACGTTCGGTGCAGAAACAAGATGGAGCCGAACATGACCATGACCACGAGGTCGAAGCGTGGTGGAGTTTCAGCTGGAACTATAGCTCTGGTCAGAGTAGGGGGAAGGAATCTGTTTCAGCACAAAAACCCTGCAGGGGGAGAGAACATTCACCTTCCAGCACCATGACCAGATGAGGAACAAACACACAAAGTCAACAACGTAACGACTCCAGAAGAAGGAGAAGAAAAAGGAGAAGAAGAATGAGAGGCTCTTACACCATGATAGATCTGGGGCATGGATGAAGAAAGAGTGGAATAAAATCACCGAATGGAGCTGCTAAGGTGTTGTCTCACAATCCAAACCTGTTTTACTTCAGTATTAGTTAAAGGGTGTACATACTTACACACCTAGGATACTGGAAAGGATAAGGTTTATTTTTTATTAACCTTTGATATGTCCGCAATAAAAACATGAATCATAAATATTACGCCATCATACAGTGTGTGTGTGTGTGTGTGTGTGTGTGTGCGTGTGTGCGTGTGTACCTGCAGGACGTAACCCCGTATGTAGTCCTGTAGCGTCCAGTCGAGCGCGTTGAGGATTTTGATGACCTCGTCCTGCTTGAGGACGCTGAAGAGGCGGTCGAGGAGGATCTTGAGGCGCACGGGGATGGCCTGCGTCCCGTACAGCATC
This sequence comes from Clariallabes teugelsi, assembly GCA_030014215.1. Classification (NCBI taxonomy): domain Eukaryota; kingdom Metazoa; phylum Chordata; class Actinopteri; order Siluriformes; family Clariidae; genus Clariallabes; species Clariallabes teugelsi. The sequence goes on along the minus strand of JAQMYG010000037.1, from coordinate 451,571 downwards.
AGGCTGCAGATATCAAACACCACGTTGGAGTGAACGATCTCCACCTGACCGCCGTCATACACGTGCTGCATCTTCAGCTTGCTCAGAGCTTTACACACACACACGCACGCACACACACACAGCATAAGCATGCTAGTCTAATAATATGCTAATGCTAATTATCTGATTAATTATACATTTTTAAATAAGAGTCACATTTATAAATTTCCATAATTATTGTTAAAGCACACGCAGAGTGGAAACACTAACACACTCACTTCTAACTTAATGAATAAAATGCTGTTTAGGGAGAAATAAAATGAATAAAATGCTGTTTAGGGAGAAATCAATGAGCTAAAACTAAACAATTAATACATTAGCTTTTAATTAGCTAGTAAACAGTTTACAAAAGAGATTAAAATAATTTGATTAGATATTAAATAATTACAAAAACACACATTAACGTCAAAATGTTCCACGATTATAACCTATGTTTAATAATTAGCTTGTGTAAAATGTGTGTAAAATATAAACCAAATATTTATTCCATTAATTATTTTTAAAAAATTAAAAATTCTTGTTTTTAAAGCGATTTATTTGAAAACGGTGTCCAATTTATGTTTATATGTAATTATAGAGCTATGTTTAGCCTTACACTTTGCTCGTTTGCATATATTTGCATATTCTAATATCTCTTAATCTAGCCCCGCCCATTTCACTGTGCTTCATGCTGCTGTAATTGTCTCTCTCTGATGATGATGATGATGATGATGATGAATGACTTCATCGCCTCTCAGCACAGGAAGTGTAAATGCGGTTAGAGTTTGAATGTGTTAGTTAGTTAGTTAGTTAGTTAGTTAGTTACCGTGAGCGACCCATCCGTGCCTGCAGTTCTCACACTGACGACGTTTCAGTTTCCCCGGTCTGAAACTGTCGCAGGTACAATTCACCAGCGTGCAGCAGATCGCCTGTTTAACACACACACACACACACACACACACACACACAGTAAATAAGGTGACTCCTTTAGTGATCGTGTTAATTATTTATTAGAGTCACATTAACCCGAGCATTAGAGGAGGCGAGACTCTAACACACTGCACTCGCACAGAAAATCTCACACTCACGTGTTCAGTGTGTTTTATTTCTCTTTTAAACCCGAGTGTGTGTGCAGTACAGTGTTAGTTACTATGTAGTGGGCGGAGTCAGCATGACATCACTGAATTATCTGTCTGTCTATCTGTGTGTGTACGTCTCACAAATGTTATTAAACGAGTCAGAGAAATTAAATATTAAATAAATGTTGGGGTGAAAAGTGAGCAGGCAACAGTTCAGAGAGAAATACAATGTAATAAAAAATGTTTTAAAGATTAAGTTACATTTTGTTTTGTAAATATTTAATGTTTTACCTTTTCCTTTATTCAGTTTTGTCTTTTAATTTTTTACTTCTGTTTTATATTTGTTTTTTTGTCAAACACTTTAAACTGCTTTCTGTGTGAAAATGGTAAATAAATAAAAATTGATTATTATAACTATTATTATTATTATTATTATTATTATTATTGCTGTAATATTCAGTTATAAAACAAATATCTATTTGCATTTAACCTGTTTATTGATATCTGTAATAAATGAGTTCATGTGTATGTGTGTATATTTATAGAGTGTGTGTGTGTGTGTGTGTGTGTGTGTGTGTGTGTGTAGTGTATTCACAGAAGTACATTAACTAACATACTGTATAAAATGCATTTAGCTGTTTTTCATTTATTTATTTGTTTTATTTAGATAATTTAGTTGAATCTGAAGGACGCTCGTGTAGGTGAAGATTTATAAACTGTTACTGTTATTGTACAGTCGGATATAAAGACGTTTATACCAAACTCAACACGTCTGTAATAACGTCTATAGTATTTTAAAATCTTACACACAGCACATTTATAACAAAATCATGCAACTATATTAAAATGCAAATTGAACCATTTAAATTATTTACAATATAATAATAATAATTATTATTATTATTATTATTATTTTGTTCTTTGTAATAACCTAAACATCACCCAGAATGTTACAGACCTGCTATGTAATTAATGTAATCATTAATTATTAACTTACTCAATCAGTAATGAATATTCAATGTTCAATGTTACATTTTTCTGTGTGTGTGTGTGTGTGTGTGTGTGTGCGCGTGAGACTCTATCTTTGCCTGCAGAGCCAAATGCCTTTACTCTTTTTAAAATATATTTATTTATTATATATTTCTTTGGACTTATTTCTGCGCTTTGGTGATACGAATGTAAATATTTGTCACGACAATAAACACACCTTTCAATCTTTAATCTTGAGAGAGATAGAGATGAGTAGCTAAATTATTATTCATATATTTATTATTATTGTATAATAACTGTATATTTA
>JAQMYG010000036.1:37499086-37511461 GCA_030014215.1 Clariallabes teugelsi | reverse complement strand
CACCCTGTGACTCTGGATGATATGCAGATGAAGTTATATGTTGGATAGATAATTGCTTTAACACCTGAGAAAAAAGTCGAGACATAAAATTAGATCCTTGATCCGACTGAACAACTCTTGGTAACCCAAACAGTGAAAAACTTAATAAAGAATAAAACTTTAGAAATGGCAGGAGCTGTAATCTTACGCAAAGGAACAGCTTCAGGAAGTCTTGTTGCTGCACACAATTGTAAGAAGATACGGATTACCTGACTTGGTACGTGGGAGAGGTCCAACACAATCTATCAGTTTAGTTCAAATGGCTCCCCAATGGCTGGAACAGGATGCAATGGGGCTGCTGGAATAGATTGGTTAGGTTTACCTATAACCTGACAAACATGACATGATCTACAATGCTGAGCCACATCTGACCTGATCCCAGGCCAGTAAAAATGCCGTAAAACAGTTAACACCCAAGTGGCCAGACAGACAATGATCATGAGAAAGATACAAAATATCAGACTGATAAACCTTTGGAATTACCACTTGAAACACACTACTGCAATCATCTTGACTTGACTTTTTTGGATCGGTCCATTTCCTCATCAAGGCTCCATCACTAACTAAATAGCCAGACGCTACATTTGCTAAGGCTTCATTGGGTACTATATCTTCAAACATGTATGACAAAGTGGGATCCAACTTCTGCTCAACTATTAGTCGTTCATGAGATGGGAACATCTTTCCAAACCCTGTGACGTTTACATGATCTTGGGCCATAAAAGTATCATAAAGTGGAATTTCTGATTCTGAAGGAGACTTGCTTTCAACATTCCTCTTAGCTGACATGGCACGCGTTGTCACACAAACAGGAAATGTCTCTGGATAAGCCAATTCAAGCTCATCTGGGCTATCTGGCTTGCAGGGGCTGGAACAGCTTGTACTCTTCCACCAACTAAATCATTCCCCCAAATAAGACACTCCATCTATAGGTACAGTATGTGACAACAAAGTACAACAACAACATTTCCAGAGACTAAGTCAGATTGTAGATTAATCATATGCAAAGGCATAGACAAAAATCCTTCACCAAAGCCTTTAACTATTAACTCTGAACTTTGGGCTGACATTTCAGTAAAAAGGCAAAACATCTTGAAGAATCACAGATTGGAACGCACCAATATCTCTCCAAATCTTGATCGGCTGTCTCTGTTCAGGGTCAGAAGACAAACATACAAAACCATCCATTAAGAATGAATTTGAGCCTGCTAACTCACCATTCTTGCATTCCCTTTCCTCAGATGGAACATTTGCAGGTGAGGATGGCACAGGTAAACTTGACACTGGAGAACTTATAAATGCTACGGTTTTTGTAGATTTCTGCTTCTTACTTAGAATAGGACAATCTGCGATAAGGTGACCTGGCTTTTCACAATAAAAACAAACTCTTTCTGAACTTGAATCACTAGCCAACTTCTTAACATGAGGGGAAACGGGAAACTTTCCAATTCTGGACCTATTATACAGGCCTTTACCCTGAGACTCTGCCCATTTGTCCCCAAAATTTACTTTATGAGTTAAAACAAACTCTACTCTACTCAAACTCTCAACGTCTTTCTCAGAAAATGCAGGCACTAACTTAATATGGCTACCAACATCAAACAAAGAAGCGGTACCTTTTGGAGTTGGTCTTTCAGAAGCTGCTTTCAACGCAAACTCTAAGAAATCGTTCATGTTCCAAATGCATTTGTTTCTCTTTAAGTTGCCTGTCCTTTTCCTTAGCTTCTAACTGTTTCTCCTGTAAAACCAACTCGTTTAGCCTCAACTGAATTGCAGCTTCAGACAAGGGAGCAGTTACTGATGGAAGGGACGTCAACTCAGCTTTCAAAAGTCCTTTTTCAATTAAATCACTTCTAATAATTTCTTTCACATTATCTTTCAACCGTTTCTCACTAGTTGTAACAATAATTTCATAATGAGAATTGCAGAAGTTGATCCTTTGTAAAAAGGTCTAGCAACTGCTCTGAAGGTTCTTTTAGAAAGTCATCTAAAGAAGCCATTATAAAACTTAACTTTAACTAAAGTGCCAAAAACAAAATCCTCCTCTAGAATTTTTTTTTGCACAAGATACAACCAACACTGCAAATCTACAGTAGCATGAAACTACACCAATAACACTAAGCAGCAAACTCACTCTCTCCACAAACAAAGCTTGTAAAGCTTTAAATCTTCAAAAGCAGAACTAAATCCAGTAAACTACAAAAGACCACACCCCAAACAAGCAACAGCTCTCTAATGCCGCTTGTCAGCAATCCCCACTATACTGGTCATTAGTCCACACTAAAGTTCACAAAGGAACACACAAAAGCTGCTAGCACACTAAAGTTAGGATCATAGACCTGATAAACCAAATGTAGCCAAACTTTTAACTCACCTAACTTAAATATTCTCTCTTACTCTTTCTAAACAGTGAGTATCGATGCTGAGCCCAAACAAATTAACAAAATTTACATGAGCAACATCCAGACCTGCCGAAAATTTTCTGAGCCCTATCTATCTTCTGAGGTGTACCGGACACGAGGCGACTTTAAAAGCAAAAAAAAATAAAAAATCAACAACTGTAGACCATATAATCAATGACCACACAGTTGCGACATGCTTACCCCCAACAGAGAACAAATCTCCACCCAGAATAACCTCGAAAATGAAAAAGCCAAAATAACAAAAGAGTGAACCGAAGGGATGATGGTCTGAATGTTCAAACCAACTGGATCACTCACCTTATCTAACTGGGGAAACTCATGCATAAACACAAAAATACTCAAACAACCATACTCACTCAGAACCAATATCAGAAGGAAAACACAGTTCCAAAGTATCAAATAAATAAAAGTTTTTAATTTTCACGGACGAGCCCCCATTATGTTACAACACTGGCTCAGGGGAGCAACATCAAGGACAAAACACAGGTTTGCCAATCAAAATGATTTATTAACTTATATTAACAAATATAAAAACGACAACACTAGAGGGGGAAAAACCCTGCTGCCGTGCTAATAGCACAGCCAGAGAGAGTGCGAGAGAGAGAGAGAGAGCCAGTTCTGGGATTTAAAATGGCTCCCTTTCAGGTGCCATCAATCAACAGCTGATTGCAGGTCATTCTCCCGGAGACTGAAAAACAAAAACTAAATCAGATCAAACCAACATAACACAAGTTAAACCTACAGACTCTCTACACTGGCTCCTAGAACAACCACTGGTCAACGGAGCAAGGTTTAATAGAGGAGACATCGCCCATCTGGGTTAAACAAGAGCACTGCGCCTCCAGCAGATAGTAGACGTAACAGGTCCAGACTTGTGGGACACCGAAGCTGTGAGCGCTCTTCTGGGTTTAAGGTCGAGGCGGGTCACACAAAAAATCCTTGACCTGTGGACACAAAAACTCACAGAAGATGAACTCCTGCTGCTCAGAAACTACAGCTCTGGCATCATAGCTCCTAACAAGTTCCTAACATTTCCAGAGTTGGTTCTGCAGCCTAACTTTGATGAACTGTCTGGTCCTCTACTGAAGGCCACCACCAACCAAACGCTAACACTGTACAGGGCAAGCAGGCAGCTCTCTATAAAAACTATGTAAAGGTCATCAACAGAAGTGAACTCTGTAACCGTTTGGACACCGTGTGGAGGATCAGACTCTAGATGAACAAACTGTACCAGTATGGAGAGTGCTGGACAAACCTCCATTAAAACAGTGCACTGCTGATCTCCAGTGGAGGATTCTACAAAACAATCGCAGACTCGAGCGGAGAGCAGGTCAGGAGGTCAGTGAGGTCAGGAGGTCAGGAGGTCAGTGAGGTCAGGAGGTCAGTGAGGTCAGTGAGGTGTGCCGTTGTAATGTCGGGTCCAGACTGCGGCTGGAATACAGGTTTTACAAAATGATGGTAAATTTAGAGTGTTTCGAACAGCAGCGGTGTTACAGTGACATCGTTTACTCTATAGTGGACCATGAACTGCGATTTACAAATCATTTTTACTGAGTCATGTTTCTAGTTATTTGTTGACTCTAATGTTTTAACCACTTTATTTATTTATCTATCTATCTATCAATTTATTTGTTTACTTCAAATTCAAGTGTGTTCAGGGAAAAAAAACATCATTTTAATATTGAAATACATGTAAATGTTGAAGTAAAAAACTAGATAAATAAAGTCTTTTGTGAAAATAAAAAAAAACTCTCTCTGTCTCTCCCTCTCCCTGTCTCTCTCTATGTCTCTCTCTCTCCCTCTCTCTCTCTGAGTGCATGCTGGGAGTGAGTGGGCGGAGCGTTTGAGCGTGAGTGCGGATGTGGTTCGGTGTTCTATCTCAAATGCCGATTGAACATCGTGCAGGGAGCTCAATCGGCAGCAAATCTGACCTGTTAAAACATGTGATGTCATTTAGAAGGTTCACCTACATGATCCTGAACAATAACACTACAGAACTCCAGCGCAGCCGAACTTTCAACATCGACGGATTTGATTGTCATCTACGTTTCCACTGAATCACTAAAATGTTGATGGACAGATGCCTGGTACGTTCTTGTCCGTGTGAATAGGCGAGGGAGAACGGGGAAGGCGGTGGATCAACACGAGCAGGACAGGACAAAGACAAACCCGAACTGACAACCAGTGAGAACATTGACACTGAGGAGGCCGGCAGCACACCGGAGTAAACACGTCTACACCTCAACAAGAAACACGCAGCGAGTTGATGAGGACCGAGATTCCTCCTGTTACCGCATCACAGTCACAACCAGACCAAAACACACCACAAGCACAGAGACTGAGGTCACCGACGGAGTGTCCAACACACGGGAAAGTGTACTGAGGTCACAGACTCACTGATGGAAGGTGATAACGAGAATGAGGTCATGGAACATGAACAAGCTGTGTTTAAAATGTCAGCAAAAAGGAAAATAAATCTTCAGATGGCAAAGAAACGGTTGGCTGGCTGGGAAGGAAAAGAGCACAATACAGAGGAACTGATTTTTAGTTCAGATTTTTAGTATAGTGACAACAGAAATGCGACAGATTGGGGATATGAGTGGAATAGAACACCTGCTTTAAGTCACCTCTCCTCCACTAGCGGAGGACTGGAAGTTTTACCCCAATATCGTATACAGTAGAAGAAATGATCAAAGGTAGATTATTAAAAGTTAGAGCACATTTCGAAAGGTACACCTTCGTTTTTATGTGTATCTGCCCCAGATTTCTCAAAACGCTGAACTCGAAGGGTGCTAACTTTAGATGAACTCCACAAAGCTCTGCAGAACATGAGTACTGGTAAAGCCCCAGGCATAGATGGACTTCCAGCTGACAGCAGAAGTCCTTCTGGAAGACTTTGGAGGAGGACATCTTAGAAGTCCTAAACTACAGTCTAACTAAAGGGATAGTTGCACTAAGTTGCAGAAGGGCAGCCCTCACTCTGTTACCTAAGAAAGGAGATCTGACCGACATTAAGTATTAGAGACCGGTGTCGTTGTTATGTGGTGACATCAAACTACTATCAAAAGTCCTTGTGGCGAGGTTAAGAAACGTTTTAGAGGAAGTCATACACACCGACCAAACGTACTGCATTCCTGGCAGATCCATATTCAAGAACATCCGAGATATTTATCATCTTACTAAACTATATGGACTGAATATAGGTCTGATTTCCCTAGATCAAGAAAAAGCTTTGATCTGGTAGAACACAGATATTTCTGGAAAACTCATGAAGTGTTTGGTTTTAGTCCTGATTTTATTAAGAAAATAAAGGTTTTATACAATGACATTGAGTGTGCTGAAAGTTAATGGTGGCTTGAGTTCTCCTTTTAAAATAAACAGGGAGGTCAGACAGGGAGGTCAGACAGGGGGGTCAGACAGGGGGGTCAGACAGGGAGGCTCAGTGTCGGGAACGCTGTATACCATAGCGATAGAACCCTTGCTGCACAAGCTACGAACCGAACTTAACGGAAACAAAAAAAGAAACTCTTTGTCTGTCTGCTTATGCTGATGACATCATTGTAAAGCTAAACAAGCAAAACGACATAGATGTAACAATCAAGGTGCTAAAGGATTTCGAAAAAATTTCTTCAGCAAAAATAAACAGGGCAAAGAGTGAAGCACGAACGACTAATCGGAGATCGATCTGAAAACACACACACACACTGCCAGAAAGACTTTTATGGACAAGAGGGGAATCAAATACCAAGGAGTCTACCTAAACACAAAAGAACTGGGAGGAGTCAACTGAAAAAATAAAAGGCAAAGGGGGGACAAGGTTCAGTCCGTCTTCAGAGTAGAATCGCCGCCTTTCGTTTAGAGTTTTTACCGAAATTCCTGGGAAGCTCTTCTTGTTTTAGCTGGAACGTGGTAACCAAAGCGATTTTAAGGACGCTGGGGAACCAAAAATGGACAAAACCCTTTTCCTGACAGACCCAAAGAGACTGAATCTATTGAAACTCCCGTTTTTTTATCGCAATCTTTTTAAAATTTGGAACTTTTTTAAAGTACAGAGGATCCCAAACACAACATCTTTTTACTGGCTTTTAAAGGAACCTCTTATCCATGGAGCACGTCTGGACATCGCAAACAACTCTCTCTCTCTGACACCCTGATCCACTCTGGTTTAACCAACCTAGGACAACTAGTGGAGTTAACGGGTGCAAACCTTCAAAACTCAGAAAAAGCGGTGGAACAGATTGGTGTGAAATCAAGGAGGATTCTGGCACAGCACTTCTCTCACAAGAAGAGAAAGATATGCTGAGAGAGTACTGTGAGGGAACAGAAGAACCCTTTCCCTGACCTCACACTCTCTCCAAACCTAGAACCAAGAACCAAGAACACACAGGTCAACTGCGCAAACCTCCAAAACATGGACTTCTACAATGTCTCAGGGAAAAATCTGTTTAAAGTTTGTGTTAAAGTTCTTAATAAAAAGTTTTTACATGGAAGAGTTGATACACCTTGGCGTTCTGTCCTCAGATTACCTGAAGAAGAACAGCTACAGTGGAGATCACCGTACAAACCACCATTATCTAAAAGATCTGGAGACTTACAGTGGAGAATTTTACATGGTATTTTAGTGGTCAGTGCTTTTACCTCATGTCTCCACCCTAACAGTCAAGGACGTCCTTTTAGTTCACAGAAAGAGACGTCTGAGTGCTCCAGACTTCAACCACTTTTTATTGTTTAAAAAGCCCTATTTATTGGTTTTAATGATTTTTTTACACTACAGTCCTTTATATCTTAGGCGTAAAATATACTCAGAAAACAAAAGTCAGCTACTGAACCACATTCTGGGCCAAGCAAACATGGGTATTTACTTGGGAAATGGGAAACAAAATTGAACAAAAAGGAAATTATAGTGTGGTAGCAGCAACAATTACACTAACAAAATCTAGTGTTTTAATCGATTATCTCTTTTACAAGAAAACAGAAAATCTTACTACCTTTGAGAGAATTTGGTGTTTTAATGGAGCTCTGTGCACTTTGATTGAAAATGAGCTGTTTTACACACATCTTGTTTTAAAAACTTTACATTTATTTATTACAGTTATCTACTTATTTATTTATTATTTAAAGTGATGTTCCTTACGTTTTAGTAAAACTTAATGCCAAATAACTGTAAATAAAAGTCTTTTGTAAATTAAATTCTCTCTCTCTCTGTCAAATACAATAGGGTTAAGGTTAGATAAATAAGACAATTATTAAATGATTATATATTTATATTTATTAAAGCTATAATGTCGGAATATAATAAACATACTGAAACATTATAAAGTGTAACATTAAAAACATTGCAAAAATACCAAAGGCATGGAGAAGCTGCTGTTCAGGAAGGTACAGCACTCTGTGCTCTGATTGGCCGAGAGCAGCTCAGAACTAACCAATGATAATGTAGGATGCATAATAAAAATCAGCTGAGAAAAATTAAAACATCAAGTTTTCTATCTGATCAAATCAGCTCCAGATATTTCAGGTGTGTGAGATTTTTAATAACAGCAGAACTTCTTCAGATGTCCTTCACTCTTCTGAGATCCTCACAGTTACAGTCTGAAGGCAACGTCCTAGTCTTGGCCAGCAGGGGGCGCACTGAAGCTGGAGAACAGCAGCTGGTTGCACCAGTGGAATCGAAATTCTTATTTTAGGTTAGTTTGCGTGTAAATGAGCGCAATGTTTATAAAAATCTTTAAAAATTAACAATTGCACTTGGTGATAGATTAAAATGTACATCTGCATCTTAGCAGCGAAACATCTGCTGCAACATCTGTCGTAACATTCTGTAACTTCTGCTGTAACTTCTGCCATTAACACACTGACGCTCTAATCCTGTTCAAAGTTCACGAGAGAAAAAAGTAACATTTTTACAGATTACACACTTTTTGTAACATGGGCTACGAATCAGCTATTTTTATAATCAGACATATGAGAGATCAGACTCCTGAGCGAGTGTAACACACGCGCCTGATCAAACTCAGATCATCTGCAGGCTTCATCACCAAATATTTCAAGATTAATATAAAGTTACACTTTATTGTCTTACAGGATTTTAAGGTTAGTAACCGCTTTGTTTTATTTTATTGCTGTAATGTCTAGTCACTAATCCGCTGTCTCACACAGAAGCAGTGTAGGAGACACACACACACACACACACACGCACGCACACACACACACACACAGGAGAGTAGTCGATGTGGAGTTTGTTAAAATGATGAAAAACCTCGCTCAAAGTCAATAAAGTAATTGTGTGTCCTTCATGGATGTCGTACTTCCTGTTTATGTCTGATCGCGTTTCTGATTGACGGCTGAGGGCGACGTCACGCTTTTCATCTACAGTCACGTTTACACACGTGAATTTCAGTGTATTTTAACGGTTCTGCTTGTCTGCTAGTTTTAATCTCCGCTCAGTCTGAGGTTTAAGATGTTCACACGTGCAGTTGACTGCAGGACCGTGGCAGTCACATGACCATGGAGAAGTCACATGACCGAGCAGCACTGACAGGTCTTCGTCTTTGCCCCGTTGGCCCGGTCCGGGTTCGGGGCGTCCGTCAGCGGTTCCGCTTTTGCGGCCAACAGCGGTTCCTCCTCCACCGTGGCGCCATCCAGTGGTATTTCCTGGAACTGCGCCGCAGCGTTTGTGGCGGGTGAAGCGAGATCCGGGGACTTCTGAGCACCGTTAGGATTCAGGGCTGAAACTGGCAGTGTGACGGAGACAGAAGGCGTCTGTTCATCGTCAGCGCCCCCTGGGGTTTCAAAGAGGGATTGTGGGTGTGGCTCAGCTGCGGCACTTTCCTGTTCATCAGCAGCTGCCGGATCTGCGTCTGGTTCCGAGTCTGGGTTCAGGGCCGGTTTCACCGCTGCGTCTGTGATCGGGTTTGAGTCGGCGTCGGACTCGGCGCTCACTTCTACACGATTCTCTACATCTCCGGTGTCGTCTTCCTCTCGTTCTTTCACTTGTTCTTCTTCCTCTATTTCTGTCTCTATCTCTTCCTCCTTTTCCTCGTGTTTTTCTTCTTGCTCTTTTTCTCTCATTGCTTCTTCATCTTCCTCTCTTTCCTCCTTTCCGTTTTCCTCTTGTCCCTTTTCTCCTGCTTCCTCCTTTTCATCCTCATCTTTTTCTTCTACTTTTTCTTCAACTGCTTCTTCTTCCTCTCTTTCCTCCTCTCTATTTTCCTCTTCTTCCTTTTCTTTTTCTTCCTCCTTTTCTTCCTCTTCCTCCTCTTCCTCAGCTTGCGTCTCCTGCGACTCTTCAGTCACTTCCTCTCCCGCCTCCGAGATGATCACTCTCTCCGCCCGAATGACCGCACTGACCTCATCATCACTACACAAACCCTGCCCAGGCTCCGCCTCCGTATAACCCAGGAACAGAAGAGTCTCCGCCCCTTTGCTGACATCATTAGCATGGGCATCGTGTGAATCCGTGTCCTGTGTGGTGCCGTTGGTGAGAGACGCGTCGTGCGGACGGTCCGAGCTTTTCTCCTCTCCGTTCGCTGAACATCCTGTGGAGCAAACGGGAACGAGATCAGGGTCGTGTCCCAAACATCTCCCTAATCCCCTACGCCCTACACCAAGCAATTAACTTACTGAAGTACACAATGATATTCTCCACACAGGACTGCATTATCACTAATAAACTAGTGCACTATGTAGTGAGAAGGGTTTGATTGAGGACGTGCAGCAGGAGGACTGAGGACAGGAGGGGCAGACAGAAAGACTGTGAGAGAGTGAGAGTGAGAGAGTGTGTGTGAGTGAGTGAGAGTGTGTGTGCACTGCTGATTGATTAACGAGGCAGTAAACGAGTCTTACCACGTAAAGCAGTTATAAAGGAGAAGCTGGAGAAACACAGGCAGCGTGAGAGAGAGAAGAAACGAGAAAGAGGAGAGAAAACACACCTGAGTGATGGATTATTTTTCTCATTAGGAAGTTGGAATGCTTTCTCAAGTGTTATTTATTAAATAACAAACATGAAAAAGAGCTTCAACTGATGTTAGACAGGTGTAGAGGTGTGTGAGAATCCTGAGGTCCTGATAAGAGCAGAGAGAGAGTGTGTGTGTGTGTGTATGTCCAGGTGAACAGATGAATCTCACCTGATGGAGGTGGAGTCACATTACTCGCGCTCTGTGGGGGAAGAGAGAGAGAGAGAGAGAGAGAGTTTAACTGTAAGAGGAAGTGTAATATTAATTGGTCTGAACATGTTCTAATGACACACACACACACACACACACACACACACACTTTCTTGTTAAAAAGAAACACACAACACACTCTGGCTGTGTTCCAGTATTATTCCCGTCATTCCCTATCCACTACGTCACTCGAGTGTGCACTTAAACAGGAAGAAACCCTCAGTAGTGAGAACAGAGAGGGTTTATTTGCAGGAGTGAACTACACCTGCCTGGTAACGGGTCCCTCACACTCACTCTCTGCCAGCAGGGGGCGACATTTCCTCCCATGTATGAAAGCAAGTAACAGTACACAGTGCTAACAGCAGGGGGAGCAGCAATACCCACAATGCACTGCAGCAGGGGCTCAGTGCCAGAGGAGAAACAGTGACAGTGTGTACAGAGTGGTGTGTGTTTCATGATCCAGTGGACAGTGCGTGTGTGTGTGTGTGAGAACAAGGCTCTCACCTCGCCGTTGCCATGGTGATCTGCATATGACTGAGCTGAAGTTGAGTCTTCTTCTTCCTTATGTGTTTTTTCTACAATCTCACTCTGCAACCTGACACACACACACACACACACATATTTACTCACTTGCACACTAGAAACAAAGAAGTATAAATTTGGGGGTTTGAGTGTAGTGCCTAAAGTTTAGTGTGAGGTGTTTAGAACCCATCCTCATCTGGGTGATAACGGATAGCAGGGATTGATCTGCACTCATACTGTGTGTTAGGAGGCTGGAAGTTCAGTATAACAGGAGATGTGGAGAAGTTCATATGGAGTCCAGCTGGTTATTGGAGGATCAGGTAGACTGTAGGAAACTCCAGTCCTGAACTATGGAGTGACTGAAGTCACGAGTCCTCACAAGTCCTTATCATCATATTTATTTACTCAACACAAAAACAAGCCAATCAGATTGTGAGTAAACATGAATACAGAAGAAAACACGGTGAGCTTGTGGGCGGAGCCTCTGAGCCTGAGACTAGGGTTTAGATTAACAGAGGACAGGTTTATGTGACAGAGAGAGAGGGGGGGAGGGGAGGTGCAGAACTGACGTGTCGATGTGAGCTTCGATCTGCTGGGCGTGTCCCCCCCAGAGAGGAGACCGAGGTCCTGCACCGTCTGGAGAGAGAGGAGGTCCCTCCATCAACCACTGATCCCTCAGAGACTTCCTCTATAATATACACAGAGAGAGAGAGAGAGAATAAAACGAGTGTAAACTAAAAGCATTCTGTAACTATCGACCAATCAGAATAAAGTTATCTGTATGTTGACCAATCACAGCCCTGCTCTAACTGTAATTCAGATTCATGCCCCGCCCATCTCAGAAACCCGCTTCATATGTCGACCAATCAGAGTGCTGGGATTAGTGACAGATCATGTTCTAACTCATGCAGTGTTGTGTTTTGCACTTCTGTAACACACACACACACACACACACACACACACACACTCACACACACACTCACACACACAGGAAAAGTGTGTTACAGAGGTGTGAAACATTACACTGCATGTCTGGGTGTTATTCGATTCTATACACATATACGCAATTGCCTGAGTGCACAACCTGCTCCCGGTGCATTTAACACACACACGCACACACACATCATACACACATCATACACACACACACACACACATCATACACATGTTTCTCACACAAACACCCATGCCTTGAAGCAGGTCAAGTTTATAGCAGTCGGAAGAGG
>JAQMYG010000036.1:37245786-37279837 GCA_030014215.1 Clariallabes teugelsi | reverse complement strand
TCCGCCTCTCTCTCTCTGTCTCTCTCTCTCTCTCTCTCTCTCTGTCTCTCTCTCTCTCTGTCTCTCTCTGCCTCTCTCTCTCCGCCTCTCTCTCTCTGTCTCTCTCTGTCTCTCCTGTGATGTGGAGTTAATGATCTCCTCTGAGCTCCAGAACTCGGTGTGATGTGATTAAACCTCCTCAGTTTACACACGTTTGTGTTCAGAGCTGTGAGATGTGAAATCTCTCCCTAAACTAATAATGAGTCTAAACACCACACTTAGTACAGCAGTGTGTGTGTGTGTGTGTGTGTGTGTGTGTGTGCGCGTGTGTGTGCGCGCGTGTGTGTGTGTGTGTCGGCAGCAGCACTCCGCTCCTCTGCTTTACTTCTCTTACAGCTCCGTCTCTTTCAGAAGTTTATCTCCATTTCCATCTACATCACCTCTGATTCTACTCATTAATATCTCCTTTATTTATATAACACCTGTCTCACTCTCTCTCTCTCTCTCTCTCTCACACTGTCTCACTCTCTCTCTCTTTTACTGTGACTGTCTGTCTGTCACATTTTCTTTCTCTCTATCTATTTGTTAATTTTATCAGTTTGAAGTGTGTGTGTGTGTGTGTGTGTGTGTGTGTTCAGAAAAGCTGGTTAGTGTCAGACTGTAAATGTCATTTTTGATGTTGCGCCGCGCCGAACCCCGGCGTAGCTCCTCCCACCCCATCGGCCGCCGCATGCCATTCTTTTTTTGGGCAGCGACATCAGGATCGTAACAGCACATTTCACATGGTGTTGTGTTTAGGCTAATCCTCCGCGCTCTGCTTAAACAGGCAGCATAAACACATTTCAGGCTGATTTATGCCCTCGGCACCTCACAGGACGGCTCAGCGCGCTCGCTCGGGTTCATCCTGAAGTCTGCCAGACTCCGAGTGTGTGCAGGTTAACCACCGCATTCTGCTGCTTAACCAAACATGACCACAGATTAGAGGCCTGAGCGAGCACGCTAACTATCACAGAGCACAGAGTCTAAACCCTGCCTGGTTCTGTAACTCGGACCGGAGCTCTGGACGCGTCTCATCAGGAGTGATGTAGCCATGTGGTGCCGTTAATGTCCGTTAATTAAGTGAAAGGCTTGAAAACAATGAGAAGAGGAAAAGAAAAACAGAGCATGCACGCTAATTATGGTTTATTACGAGCTTTGATAGACGACATGACGATTAGCGCTTAAGTCATGACAACAGATCAGACGATTATCACATGTCTGTTTCTGCATCCCTGAAACGTCATGTGACTTTAAAAAGCAATTCATTTTAAACTCTGCAGTAACACGACGTTGTGTTCATGGTGAGTGTGTCGTAGGTACGAGACTCCTCTCCTGCTCCGCTACGCTCCTCTTCAACACTGATCATTAACGCAGTGTGTAACCAGTGTTCATGTTCACGCTATACATCATGGATATAAATATTCTGCATGAAAACCTGGTGCCACAAGTTTCACACGAGTCGACAAAAATCTCACAGCGTATCAGTTCTGTAATCAGTCATGTGTGTGTGTGTGTGTGTGTGTGTGTGTGTGGTTATAACACACTCTTCTGCACTCCGTGATTCGCCTACACGCCAACGCCTGCGAGGACTCCCGCCTCAGGACCGCGCCGATGATGGATGGCGTCGTCCCTCATAAACCCCGCTGTAAACACCGGCCTCTCTCCAGCGCGCGCTCATTACGCTGAAATGTTTGTCCTGTCGACGCTCCTCTCTCACACTCGACACGAACAGCTCCTTTAAAATCGATCGCGCCGAGCAAATGAGCCGTGGTGTTTGGACGACGCTGGCTGTAGCGCCGAGGATCTATCTGTGCGAGCGAGTGGCGCGATAACTCTCGACTCAAATCATTTATTATTACTGTAGGCGTCATCCTGAGAGCGCGAGCGGCGAGAGCTCAGCCCGAGGTGAGGCGTTGAGTCGGCCAGCTGTCTGGAGCTCATCTCCTGCAGACGTGTGTTTCAGCGCAGCAGCCTCTACTGACAGGAGCGAACCCTGAGGATTATTTATACAAGACGGCACCTCGTTACAGTACGCCTCGCCCCGCTGGGGCACATACTTTTGGGAACTTTAGACATTATCTCAGATCATTTCCACTCAGAGTTCCGATGACATTTTCTGCTCCAGTGAAGTTACAGTACGTAGTGTTTTAACGAGAGGCTGATCTGATACGCAGCACTGATGTCGTTGCACTCTAACACATCTGGAGTAAAGCATGCTCCGCCCTCTTTCACATACATGAGCTTACAGACGTCCATGATTGGCTAGTGTCACTGTGATTGACAGCGGAGTGAAAACATGCCCCTCCCACCCGGAGTTTCAGTGTCAGATAGCAGAAAGAAAGAGAAAGAAAACACTATAATGAATATTCATCAAAATATAACCTTCACTACATTATTACACCTAATAATCTTCATCGTTTGTTGTTTTAATATTGTTTCTCACTCTGTAGCATGTTGTGCTGATATGATCGTTTAATATGCTTATTATTATTATTGTCCTTTATCACTGATCCTCTTAAAGTTAGATTTTAATAAATAAATGATCACGTTAATCAGGTGCAGGTGTATGATGTGGGCGTGGCCTTAGCGTACGGAGGTGGATGCCAGTTTCAGGAAATATTCCCCTCATTATTTCACACACACACCCGCGACCTGGACATGTGTATGATATTTGTGATTAAGTCTCCCCCGGTGAGACGGTTAAACTTTATAGGAAGTATTTTTTCCTCGGTGAGATTTCTCCACATCATGTGTAAAGCCGAGAGAGAGAGAGAGAGAGAGAGAGAGAGCGGAAGGCACATGGTGCGAATGAACGCGCACTAAAGAGAATGACATCATTTTCTGATCAGAATCCCCCGAGCGCGGGCCGCACCTTTAGCTGGTTAAGATAATTATGGTTCTCCTGGTTGCCATGGCGTAAACAGATGAACACAGAAACATGTTCGCCCCCCTGTAGCCCCTCACACTCGTACCGATCTGAGGATCGCGCCGCTCGCGTGCACGTAATCCGCTTTGAAGCCTCACGCGATGTAAATCGTTACCCGATGATCTCGCACCGTCGCTCTTATTAAACCACAAATAACGGCGTGTTTTTTTAGGGGAGGGTCCCGATGTTGTTGAACATTACCTCATTAAAATGTGTTCGTAGTTTAACTCAGGATCAGAACGTCACAACAGAGAAACGAAGGTGACAGTGGATCATTATCTCTACGTGATGTAATGTCTGTAAGAAAACCAGACGCTCGCTCTTCACACACGTCCACAGGAACAGAGAGCGATCTCTAATGATCAGATCATCCTGCTCAGCTTTCTCACCTCCTCCTCCGCGCTGGAACTCAAACTCCATAAAGTCAAACTTCTCTCCTCGTCCAGAGAGACAGCATGAAGAGGAACAGAGGAGCTTAACTTCTACTTTCACCTCGATTTAATAAAAAGAAGAAGAAAAAAAAACACGACAACTTGCTTTTAACCTTCCGCTGTATCTGAGGAAGACATTTATTTTCACGTCTCTGTAACAACATGGATCTGGACTTATTCACTGTTAATGAGCCAATCAAAGCAAATCTTAACCATAAATCTCATCATCATCATCATCACTCATCGTACTGTACTTTACTCCCAGCTGTACAGGAACCTTCTCCACTACACACTCCTCCACCCAAGAGAAGGAACGTCGCTCTACTATGCGCTTCCTTCTTATTAAAATCAGATCACTTATGTTATAAAGAAAGAGTCGAGCATTGTAGGAGCATTAACACACACACACACACACACACACACGCTGTGTTAATGATCACTGTTTGAACCTGTGGAATGTAGCGAGAGATAAACACATTCCTGACTGATTAATTCTGCGCTGAGGGCCGTGTGATGAGGACGTGAGGTGTAGTGAGCAGGGGGAGGTTTGGGACGCGGCGCAGGCTGAGCGTAGCACCGGCGCTCCATGACTAAGTGGAACGACACTTAAACTCTCGCTTCAGGATGTTTATTGTTTAGAAAGTGCTGAAACGCGTCCAAGTGGAGCACCTGCAGCCCATGTGCACTACATCCGCACTTCCACTCTCGTCATTAAACAGGTGCCGCTGTCAGCTCAGTCCGCGTTCACGACGTTAAAGAAGCAGAATGTTTACGCTGCTGTGTTAATGCTGTTGTTTACGGCTCGTTGTAGGAGGGAGAAGAACAGCGGTCTCTGATACGGCCTGGCGATCGTTATGAGCCCAGGCGAGGGAGCGAGCACTGCTGGCGGAAATCAACATGTGGTGTGTGTGTGAGAGTTACACACACACACGCAGAGAGAGGGAGAGAGAGATCTAATTAGTTTCATAAATGTTTCACAAGTGTTCACTTTTCCTGTAGACACACGTTGTACATTGTATCTGTTTGGATGGAGTTGTAATGTTGTGAAATGAGTTCGTGCCTCTTTTTATTTACATTAAAGCAGTGAATAAAGCAGCGTTGTTCCCTCAACACACTTCAAAAATAGTCACAGGTCATCCGGTTAGTCAAAATCCATAAAGCTTAAACTCTTCTTAAAGAGGACGTAATACGCAACAATTAACATTTTAGTCTTGTTCAGATGCGTCTACTGTCTCTGTGCATTAACAAAAAACATGAGACCAAAAAAAGACGTGTGTGACCTCATATAAGAAGAGCTCCTCCCTCTGGGTTGCTGCTCAGCTCCGCCCTGTTTGTGTTCAGCTCTGCTGTTCTCTGGAGGGGCGTGGTTCTGCAGGAGCTCATTTACATAGACACTGAAACGGCGCGTTCGGAAGAGGAGTGAAACAAAGGGAGTTTGATGTAGGGGAAAAAAATGCAGTATCACAGGGGTATTTCAGCTCAGGCATTAACACACACACACACACACACACACACACACACACACACACAGCCGGGGAGCTCTGAGACCTGTGTTAACTACTGTATAGTAAAATAGTCACCTACGGGACCTTTAAATTGAAATTGAACCGTATGAAATTGGACGGACCCTGAAGTGTATCAGACTGGATCAGCAGTGAGCAGACGGTGCGCATCATATCGTCTAAAGGAGCGGAACACACACACTCCTGTTTGTTAACATAAAGTAAATAATGTTGGGAAACAATATAAAAGTGTTAGTCATAACTGCTTAGTCGTCGCCACACTGCATTGCCCCCCACACACACACACACACACACACAGCTGGAGGAATCCATCACACTGCGTTCCCCGTGAGCGTTCCTGACTCACTCACCGGAGATCAAACAGCGCCGCCGCGCCTCCTGACTCTTTACAGCCTCTCTCAGGAACATTTGCGGTCCGATGCCGAGTGGATCCAATCAGGTCCTAATGGTTCCTTCAAACGACAGTACAGACGCCGGGCTTTGATGCCCGAACGGCGACGGCACGCGGAGCAGCCGAGAGCGGGCCCGCACGGAGCACGGCGACTCCCCACGTCACGCTGTCATTACCTGACACGGCGGCCAATTTAGTCCTGGACTCGGTCCACGTCGGGCCTGGAGTCATTTTACACCATAAAGAGTGTTTGTGGAGCAGGTTTAATGTAACCACCCACGCTGGAGGCGGCGACCTCGCACATGAAAGGAGTTTACACTACAAAGGCACTGAGAGAGAGAGAGAGAGAGAGAGCGACCTCCCATACACAGCCAACACACACACACACACACACACACACACAGAGCAGCGCAGAAACGTCTGCATCAGGACGGGGAACATGAAACAGTTAATCATCAGCGTTATTACAGTAATGTTCTGGTTCTGCAACACACGTGCTCTCGTCAGACTCTCTCTTTCTCTCTCTCTCTCTCTCCCTCTGTCTCTCTCTCTCTCTCTCTCTCTCTGTCTCTCTCTCTCTCTGTGCCCCTGCCAATGATCTGTCACTGCCATGCAGTACTTTATGTGTTCCTACATACACACTCTCCGTCCACTTTATTAGGAACAGGCTCACAACGTGTATGAGGTTGAGTGGAACCTGATGCTCAACATTCAGTGATGCTTTTCTCCTCGTTAAGTTTGTAAAGAGACGATTTCAATCAAATATGTGTTGTTTTTTTTCTGTATAAACTCTATAGACTGTCGTGTGTGTGTGAAAGTCTCAGGAGATCATTCAGATGAAGATAAACAGAAGCTCCTAACCTGTATCTGTGTGACTGTTCTGCTGAGGCGTGAATGATCAGGTGTACACGTGTTCCTAATAAACTGGCCAGTCAGCGTATATATCATTTTGCTCCAAATCACTCTCAGTTGAGGAGACATGTGACAGGGTTTAAACACCTGTACGGTGCATGCTCTAATCACACACACACACACACTCTGTCACACTGATCTACACTGTAGTGTTGCTCTCACTACATGTTTGTGTTTGTGTTTTCTCACCTGTCTGTCTCCTCTTCCCCACAGCGTGTGATTGCCATCCTGTTGGTGCAGCGGGAAAAACGTGTAACCAAACCACAGGCCAGTGTCCGTGTAAAGACGGCGTGACGGGTATCACGTGCAACCGCTGCGCTAAAGGCTACCAGCAGAGCCGCTCGCCCATCGCCCCCTGCATCAGTACGTTCTCTCTCTCTCTCTCTCTCTCTCTCAAACACCACCACAGAATACTAGTGCAGCCACACACACACACACACACACTGATGCTGCAAACCGTTCACTAATACGGTTCACGTAGAGGTTTCAGAACCAACAGATCATAATTTAACAGGGTCGTGTCGTGTCATAATTGTGTACATTTCTGAAAACAATGTCTAAAGAAAAGTCACCAATTATAAATATAGATTAAAAGATGATTATGTGATTATAAAAAACTTTATAAATAATAAATAACGTTTAAGTTACTGAAAATAATGTTAAATAGCATAATTTAATTTTATTCACATTCTCTTAAACACAAAGTGTCACACAGTACGAGGGTTCAGGAATATTAAGTAATAATAACTATAAAATGTATTATAATAATAATTGTAATATAATAGGTACAGTATAAATAAAATGTCCTGAGCTGTGACGGAATATTAAACAGGATCTTAATAATTCAATACTGCGGTCATGAATGTTGACAATAAACAACTTCATCAGCTTCAGCCCAAGTGGCCTTCGATCTCACCTGAGAAACAGGTTTCATTCCCGTTCTGACCTTCATGATTAAATCTCTGGAGATGATTTAGACTGATATAAACATGAGGGCTTCAATTCAACACTTAATAATAAATCACCTAGCTGAATTTAACTTTATTAATAAAATATTATTAGAATAAAAACATGCCATGTGATTTTTTCCCCTAATAATCATTATCAGAGTGAAGAGGAGGCCGTTTGTGCTCTTTATGGATAATTATGTTTCTATAACTTTGACTAATGCATTTTACAGGACAAGTCAATAGATGGAAGAAGAAAAAAGATTAATAAAGTTTAATGACACAATTATAGATTTATAATAACTATAATAATTAAGATGATTAATTATTTATGTTACTGTAGTTAAATTTAATGTCACATTGCTGTGTCAACCTTCAATATGCTTTTAACACACTCTTCCTTTATAAGAAAACTTTTCTGATGTTTAGTCTTGTCTTTTCAACTCCTTCTCTTTATTTCTGGTGAATGTCTGTGAGTTTACACTTTTATCAGTTATCACATGGGGGAGAGTGTGAGTAATGTTCCTGAGCATGGGAAATGTTTATTCCTGCAGAAGAAGGGATGAGAGAATCAAGTCTTCTGCAGCAGAAGACAAGTGAGGCGTCCCTCAAGTCACAGCTTTAGGCCCGTTCCATTTAGCATTAGTTTAGTTTTTCAGAAAGTGGAAATGCGCTAGTATTTTAAATAAAACACTGGCCTGCTTTCTCTGGTTAATCTCTGACTTTTGTCTTTTTTTTTTTTTCTTTTTCAAAACAGAAATTCCTTCTGCACCACTAACGACCACAGCGAGCGTCACAGAGCAGCCAGCAGGTGAGAAACAACACCTCACCACATCTCATCACACCACGAGACTGACCTCTAACAGCAGCGCTCACAAACAAGCAAGAATATCATACCTCAATGTTTGACCACATTTCAGCGATATTCAGTTTATATCATTAATACATTAATTTACAGTACAGTCACGTTGAAAAAACTATTTAGTTTGTTCAAGATTAAGAACCAAAACATCAACTCACCAGCTTCCAGTCAACAGTTACAGGATTTCTGTAATAAAAATAATACAAGTACAGTATCTCAGATCAGCGCAGTGTGACATAAAGAATCCCGATCGTAATATCGTCACGTCATCTATCACCATCATCACATCACCCAGCTGTGTTTATAGACTTCATTGTTTTTAAGTTATTGAGGTTTGGAATAGACATGCACATGTTATATAGAATTACTAAAGAATACATTCTATAGATGATGACAAACAAAACATGAACAAAAAACGGCTTGAGAGGAACAGAAGTGAAAGAGCTCGCTCGAGTCTCAAAAATGAACATGAACACGTCTGTAGGCACGTCGCCAGAATCTAACGGAGAATTAAAGAGAATCTATAACTCTATTCAGTTCAGTTTTATTTATATAACAGTTTTAACATTGATTATTGTCACTCAGCAGCTTTACACAATCCATCCATCCATAATCCATGAAGAACAGAGCAGCGATTTAACTTACTGCCGAGGACAAGACGAGCTGGTGTGTGATATCTGTGGATGTGGATATCTGTAGAGAGAAGAGGATTCTAAAAAAAAACACGATTTGGTTTAGAAGGAACATTTTAGAAACAATTCTCCGCGTCTAGTCAGAAACTCCATCTGAGTCAGAACATTGTGGAGCGTCAGTGTCATAGCAGACGTCTATAACATCCTGTCACAGCTCTGTATATAGAACTGAGCATCTCAAAGAAAACAAGATGTTTCCACAGGGAGCCGCGGACGTTCTGTAGAGCGTTTTCCACCGGGCGGTTCACGTGGACACGTCTCTAACTACAGTAACGCCAGGATAAATATAAGTAACGTTAATAATGAGTTGAAACAAATAAATCTTCACAGCTGCTCGAGGATCCACGACCCCACTGCTGAAGGTCTGGAGCAGGAGGAGCCGTCCTCCATGTTTCTCATACTTTCATGTTCACACTCATCTGGTTTACATTTGTCTAGAATACAGACATGAGAAACGGAGCAGACTTTATCTCTCTGCTCACACAGAAAGTAGCAGGAAAAACCCAGTGTGAAATATCCACCAGCAGCAGATCAGACCTGTGTGTGTGTGTGTGTGTGTGTGTGTGTGTGTGTGTTGTCGACCCCAGGATGAGGACACTTCTGTGTTTAGTGAAAACATGGTAGACAGAAGAACTGGGAGTGTTTTAGGGAAGAAACTGGAGTGAGAGTCTGTGTTGTGTGTTTGGTAAGTGGAGCATCTGACACTTGAAGGACGGAGCCGGAGCTCAGAGTGAAGCAGATGTCGGGGTTCGACCCCATGTTCTTTTTCCCGGCTCTGCTGCGTCTGTCGTCCATTAGTGCAGTTAATGAGAGAGGCAGAATTAAGACTCAGCGCTCACTGCTGCATAAATCACCATAAATCACCCGCCGCATGAATATGTATCTCTGCCGTCCCGTTTCAGGGCCTCGGCTCCGCCTCGCTTCATAACTTTTGAATCCGTTAGCCGCGGCCCGGCTCTCTCGCCGCTTTAATCTTCCACTCCGACTCCAATTAATTGGTCTAAGCGTCTCGCAGCGTGGAGGCGAAGCTCCGCTCGTTTGCTGATTTCATCTTTTTCTCACTCAGTAACCATCCCTCAAGTGGGACTTGATCCTCCCTCGTTAATCTTTTTTGAGGAACTTCTTCCTCTCGCAGTTCCTCTTGGCTTCCACTGCTCACTGTACAAGCCAAAAAAACGGAGGGTTTTTATTTATTTCCAGGCGGAACAGCCCAGAGGTTCCTGATCACACGTATCACATGGTCATGGGTGTTTTCTGGTTTTAGGAAAGGAAAAGAAAAGAAAAGCAGTGTTTGTGGGGAATGGAGAGAATGAGTGTGTTTGGGTTTCGTCCTCGTGGAAAAAATGTTTTTGTTGAAGAAACGTTTGTCATTCTCACGGACGGAGAAACGCTGGCGTGCGAGAAACTTCTGCAGCTGTTGGTGGACCATCGCAAGCATCTAATGCTTCACTGACAGATCAGATTGACAGCAGAGCTGCTGGGACACACACACACACACACACACACACACACACACACACTCTCTCTCTCTCTCTCTCCTGAGACAACCCCAAACCTCCCTCATTCCATTTTTACAATTCTTTCAGTCTCTCCTCTCACATTCCTCCCTCATGTTTGTTCTGGTTTTCTCCATTTTCACTCATTTTTCCAATCTCTCTCTCTCTCTCTCTCTCTCTCTCTCTCTCACTCTATATTTCTCTTTCTGCTAAATTTCTTTCCTTTTCTCTCTTTCGACTCTGGAACGTGCCGCCGGTTTGTGTCTCATGGCAGGCGGGATGGAGGCTCCGTGTAAATACCCGTCCTGTACTGGTGGACCAGCGGAACCGCCTCAGCGCTCCTGTCGCTCTCCACACGCGGGTCAGAACGTTCTGCATTAAAACCTTCCTGTAGATGATTTACGCCTGTGAGGTTTAAAATTAAAGCAGCGATGTGTGTGTTACAGGACCGGCGTGTTCCGTGTCCTGAGTCACACGTGGCTCTTAGTGTTCCTGAGGAGCCCCACCTCGACAAATCAAACTCTCTCTCTCACACACACACACACACACGCACACACACACACACACACACACACACACACACACACACACACACACTCGTACACATGTATTTGAGTGGCTCCCATCAGAAAGCCGTGCTGTGAGGACCACCCATGTTCCCCACTCTGAGAGCGCATACATTATCCCATCTCACCTCGTTAAAGGAGACGTGTGTGTGTGTGTGTGTGTGTGTGTGTGTGTGTGAAGAACATGATCTCATCCCAGTGCTGATTACTAACACATGTGCTTATCAGGGCATCTCTCTCTCTCTCTCTCTCTCTCCACACCCACCTCCTGCAGAGAGGAAGAGAGGAGCATTGTCAGTGCTGGAGCAGGTGTGTGTGTCTGTGTGTGTGTGTGTGTGTGTGTGTGTGTGTGTGTGTAAGGGAAAGGTGTAGAGAAATAGGGCATGTATTAATTTGTCTTTAGCGCAGGGACACATGGTGAGGTGGAATGCGTGGAGAAAACTCAAATAGACAAAACATATTGTGTAGCAAGATCGGTGACTCACAGCCCTCACACACACACACACACACACACACACACACACTGATGCCTTGAAAAGCAACAGGGCGATTTCGTTCTCATTTGTGTTTCAACTTTGAAAAAGGAAAAAATATAAAATAGTATAGTGTCATTAATAATAATAAAAAGTTAATTTTTTGTTAATAACTTTTTATTGGAAATTCAATTATGAAAACAAACAAATGCAATGCTTCTAGAGTTAGGGGGAGAAAAAAAAAGTAATAATTTAAAGGGGAGAAAAAACACACAAAATGTATAAGTGAATCACAGATTAAGGAAATGTAAACACATACATACATACCAAAAGATAAAATAAATAAATAAGATAATAATTAATAATAATATGTTTATTATGGTCACCTCCAGATACAATAAGATATGATCACGATACCTCCATGACGATTCCATTACAAATGCAGTTCTTATTAATATTGAGATTTTATAAATATCCCAAATCGATATTACATTTTAACCCCATTATAAACCTTTAATGAGTAATTAAATGTAGATCGTTTGTTTATATATCGTTAGTTTTCTCACTAAGAGTTTAACATTTAACTGAGCAGTGTGTGTCTCTGTCCTCCTCCATAATTAATATCTCTAAACAAACTCATAAATAAACCACTCGGACCTGGCGGGATGAGAAGGTGTGAACAGTTCTCCTGTAGGATTATAAAGAAACGCTGATGTTTTACCTCCTCAAACACCTCCATCCTGCGGCGCGCAGCTTCTAACCCGTGTGTGTGTGTGTGTGTGGGTCATGTCATGCACACAGTCTGTGAGTAATTAGTTTAACACTCTTGTGGTGTTTTGAGACTGGTGTGAGTGTGTGTGTTGAGTGTGTGTGTTGAGTGTGTGTGTTGAGTGTGTTTGAGACTAATTTAATACTAATGGAAAGAGAGAAGCTCGTACAATGTAAAGTGTAAAATCTCTCTAAACACACATTACTGCACTAAATCAGCTTACGACATCAGGGCTCAGCTGCTCTGAGATCAGTAGATCAGTGTGTGTGTGTGACGTAGTGACATCAGTGTGTGTGTTTCGTCTGCAGAGAGAGAGAGCGGTGAGACTGGAGACTCGATCACACACACCTCGCCTCACCTTCCCTTTCATCTCTCGTCTCCATCGCTGAATAAACAATATTACACAGATCAGAATCAGGCAGTTCAAACTTCTGAAGGCTCCAACACACACACACACACACACACACACACACACACACACAAAGTTCTTCTCTACTTCCTCCTCTTCACCTGCAGTTTCTCCTTTCTGTTTTATTATTGTTGTTAGTTTATTGTTAAGTTAAATTACAGTTTGTTTTTCCTGTAAAAGTCTTCGTATGAGACACGTCATAAACGTCTCTGTAAACAGTTTATCTGTGATGGTCGTGTGTAAAATTCACCTCCACACACACCGGCCGCTCTGTCTGTTTGCTGTTTGCTTTGATTTGTTTCCTCACTATAACAACAGCTGGAAATAAAGTAAACAAACCTTCGGCCTGTGTGTGTGTGTGTGTGTGTGTGTGTGTAAAGATCATAAACACGCAGAATCACAGTGATCACAGAGCCGCTCTCTATACCGTATCACCAGACGAGTAAAGAAATGATGAGTTTAAATAAATGATATGAGTCTCATTGTTTTGTTTTTTTACTCTCTGTCTGATTGACTTCCTGTATCTTTAAATCACGATCCGACTGCAGCCGATCCCGAGGTCTCGGAGCGGCGCTTTAGGTCCGATAACGCCGTGTTCAAACCTGCGGTAAAGTCAAAGAGGAGTTTAAGTCAGACGGGTTCTTGTTTGGAAATAAATAACAACGCTGTATGAGAGTGAGGAGCTGTTGGACACTTGACGTCTCTGTCTCTGTATTTCCTGTAACTCTGATCCGGTGAAGCTGCACCTGATGTTTAGACGTAGAGACGCCTCTTGGCTCTTAAAGCTGTTAAAATGAAAACAGTGAAGTTCAGGCCTGAGAAGAGGCGACGCGGCCGAGGTTGGAAAAGCTCCAGCTCTGGGTTTACATCGCGCTCTCCAGCGGGAGGCTATAATCAAATTACACGCTTTATTTGCAGCAATTTGTTTCTCAATCAGTCTCATTGTGCGTGGAGAAAGCCCCCCCCCCCCGCGCTCCTGTTCACGCCTCGCCGTCACAGACCTCAGATCAGCGCTCACGCTCGACACAATGCTCACACACACAAACACACACACACAGGGTCCGATCTCATCCCCTTTACGTTTGGTTCTTCACTCTTCCATGGCTGTCCACAGAAGAGAAGTGGTGCGAGACAGGAGAGGTGGAGACACTTTCTTCTCCTCCACTCTGTGAAGATCATACTGTATTATTCTGAGAGTGAAATAAAGCTGCATGTGATGACATGACGATCACAGAACCTGAGTGTGTGTGTGTGTGTGTGTGAATGTAATTCTCTGCACATATTTCTGAAAGCCTGCTGAAATCTTAAATAATGGGGTTTGATAGATTATCTAAAGGCGTCAGGAATCTTGGCCGCGTTCTCCGAGTGTGTGCTGAATCACACGGCCTCATTCTCGCTCTCTCATTCCTCCCGTGTCAAACAAGCGCTACGTCCATGATTTAACACCCCTCTCTCTCTCTCCCTCTCTCTCTCTCGCTATGTCTCTCTTTCTATTTTTTTTCCTCTTCCTCGTTCTGCCTCGCTGCCAGCAGGACTTGACTCAATCCCAAAAGCTCTTCAGCCTTTCCTTTCGTTCAAAAGGAGGCGAGAAAAACATCCATCAAGGCAACACCTCCTTGTGTGAGCTGGAGCTAACCCCACTTCCCCTAACTCGAGAGGCAGCACAATCGCTACATTTGTCCAGTCGGCGGGGGACTCGGAGCGTTTCAATGGGAATCTCCGGGCGCTCTTTGCATCCCAGCGGGCCCGGCTAGTGAGAAATTGAGGGCTATCAAAGGAAAGTATCACGACGCCATTAAACAGGGTTATGGGAAAACAAAAGCCGCTCTCTCTCTCTCTCGCTAACGTCCATTGAGATGGAAATGAGGCTTCCACGATACGTGCGCTCTTCACTTTCACTGAGTTTGTCATTTCGTCACATTTCCAACGTCCCACAGAAACGTCTCCACCGAACAGTTGCATTTTCTTTTTCTTCATTTTCTTTTTTGCGTTTTTTTTGGATACTCCCGCCTCCCACGTATGACCACTACACTAGAACTATGTCTCTTTTCTGTTGGAGATTTTTTTCTCACCCCGCCGTTGTCCGGGCAACTTCCTTTCAGTCCGGGAGAAAAGGGTCTCGAAAAGAAAGTGAAAAGCAGGCGCGGAGTGAGGGTCGGCCCAAAACAATGAAGTTTGTTCATATTCAGGCGAGCTGAAAGGACTCTTCACACCCCTCCATAGCACCACCCACCCAGCACCACCCTTCCTCAGCCTACGTACCACCCCCAACCACCACCACCACCATCATCATCATCATCATCATCACCACCGCCACCAGCACCGCTCCACCTGCTTCCTAAAACCGAGAGCGTGTCCATGTGTGGGCTGGACGTAGAAACGTCCCATTCAGTGTTGTAAATAGTTTCTTAAGGTTTTTTGGACATCTCTCTCTCTCCCTCTCTCTCTCTCCCTCTCTCCCTCTCTCTCTCTCTTCTTCATTATCTTTTTCAGCATCACTTCTCTAAACGCCAGAGATATCCATCACACAGGATCTGAAGTCCCTCGTGCAATTTATTTCTATTTATTTTTGGACACCAAAAGGCTTCTTTAACGCTTCACAGGTCACCCAACCCCCCCCCCCCCCCCCCCCCCGACCTCCCATTGTGCCCCGCGACCCCTCCCCACGCACGCCAACACCTCCCTGGGTGCTGAACCAATAAACGCCAAAAGTTCAGATGGACCCCGGGGTCGGGGGGGGAGGAAGGGCCGAAGGGGTCGAGTAGACGCCAGGGTCGAGTTGACAAGGTCCCATGGTGGCACTTTGACAGCACGGAATGGGGTCGGGGACGGGGAGAAATTAGCATGGCGCTAAAAAAAGAAAGAAAGCGCTGGGTGGCTTGAATGGTGCTGAAGGTCTCCCATCAGAGCAAGGGAGGGACCAGACATGCAGAGAGCAGGACCTTTTGTCTGTAGCTTTTCTAAATAAAAAAGGAAAGAAGAAGAAGAAGAAGGAGAAGAAAAAGAAGCATCTATTAGAGTCACACAACGTGACGAGGGCAGATGGGTTCGAGCGTGAAGCATGGGCTGGCAGATAGATGGGCTGTTTAGAGGAGTGTCACACTCTGTCTTTTATTTTCGTCTTTTATTTCTATGGTAGAATGCATTCTAACTCTCTCTGTGTCTCTCTGTCTCTCTGTCTCTGTCTCTCTCCCTCCTGAGTGCAGACTGTGATTCCTACTGCAAGGCGTCCAAAGGGAAGCTGAAGATCAACATGAAAAAGTACTGCAAGAAAGATTATGGTGAGTCATAACACACACACACACACACACACACACACACACACACACACACTCTACATCTATATTCCTGAGGATCCCTAGGGTGCACCGCTCATTGTAGTGATGGCTTACTCAGGGCTTTTAAGAAGAAAGTCAAAGGGATGAAACAGAAGGAAAGGCCATCAGCGCAGGGCTTAGGGGACGGACTCGGCGCTGACGGACGGCTCAGCAGGTATTTAAGCCCAAAGCGGATCAAGTCAAGGGAAGTGTGACGGACAGAAGGGAGCAGGGCGCTAAGGGGAGATCCTCATTAAGGGAAGAGCAGCATTCCTAAAGCCAGCAGGCATTCTCTCCTCTCTGAATGGAGCAGATGTGCGTCTCCCTCCGTCCCTCCCAGCTCGCACCGTTTCATCAGTCAAGCGAGACGCAGAGGAACTTAAAGAGCTTAGCAGCACTAATGACAGCCAGCTTGTTGATTCATTTGGACA
The DNA here is from genome assembly GCA_030014215.1 of Clariallabes teugelsi. Taxonomy (NCBI): domain Eukaryota; kingdom Metazoa; phylum Chordata; class Actinopteri; order Siluriformes; family Clariidae; genus Clariallabes; species Clariallabes teugelsi. Next base: position 37,263,674 of record JAQMYG010000036.1, on the reverse strand, counting down.
GACACCCTTGACACAAGTTTTTTTTTTCCCCCTTTTTTTTTTAAAGGATAAAATCTTTATCCAAACCCCCCAGGGAGTGTTTATTTAATAACGCACAATAAAGTGGCAGCTCATATCGTCTGACCGTGTTCTGTGTTTCCACATCGATCCAGTTCATTTCAAAAACACATCGGAAAAGGAGGAATATGATCAATAATAATAATAAAATAATAATATTAAACAGCTCAAACAATATAACATCCAGAGCCTGTAAAGATTCATTGTTAGTCTCTTGAGGGTCTGAATGCATTAATAGTGCTCAGGTGTTCAGGTGTTAAATAAAGCAATAGGAGAGTGTGTCAGTGCATCACACGCCAATGTGTCGGTGTGAAGGAAATCAATAGAAAAAAAAGAAAGAAGAATAAGCAGCAGACAGCCGCTTCACATACGAACATGATGAAGAAAAGTCCTGAAACGTCTTCACAGTAAAATAATAAAGTGTGTCTGAACAGCTGCCGTTACTGAACAGCGTTTCCATGAAGGTGTGTGTGAGGTAACGACAGTAACACACTGATGATCCGGTGACAGCGCCACCTGTCAGGGGTGAGATATAATAGGCAGCATCGTTAAGGAAGGTGGTGTCAAAGTAACATCCGCATCCAACACAAGGAGAGTCCTGACCATGTCCTGATCAGGAGCACCAGACCACCAGACCAGACCACCAAACTAGACCAGACCACCAGACCAGACTACCAGACCAGACCAGACCACCAAACCAGACCACCAGACCAGACCAGACCACCAGACTACCAGACCAGACCACCAAACCAGACCACCAGACCAGACCAGACCAGACCACCAGACCAGACCACCAGACCAGACTACCAGACCAGACCACCAGACCACCAAACCAGACCACCAGACCAGACCATCAGACCAGACCACCAGACCAGACCACCAGACCAGACCACCAGACCAGACTACCAGACCAGACCAGACCACAAGACCAGACCACCAGACTAGATTCGGAGACACTCTGTCCCAGTCGTCTAGACGATTTCGCCTCAGATCCTCACACTTGGACATTGTTCCTGCTTCCAGCACATCGACTCTGACGGCTCACTTACTGCCTAATATAAATACCCCCCCGACAGGGGGCGCTGTCACATGATCATCAGTGTTACTCATTTCACTTGGAAGTGGGGTTTTATGAGTTGTATACATTAAAAAATATATCTAAATAAAAACCCATTACAGACAAAACCAGTAAGCCCAGTAACTGCAGGAGTCATGGGTGAGGAATGAAGAGTTCTCCACAACTGGCACGCGCCCATCTCACAGTAACCATCAGCTCCATCAGCTCCATCAGCTCCATCAGCCGTCTCTCAATTATGAGGCGTTGGCGTTTTTCCTGCCGCCCCACTGCGGCTCGTCCCGTTTCCTACACACCTATTAAACCTAATCCAGTTTTCCCTCGGCTCCGCCGCCGTCAGGGGTCTTTGTGCGCTAACAGACACGGCCGCGCCCCAACGCCCAGCGCCCCGCGCCCCGCTTCAGGGTGAGGTTTCCTCTGGAGAGAGTCCGAGAGAAGCTGATGTGCAGAGCTCCAGTCGAGTCTCAGCTGCGTCCACTCTGTCAACACCACAGCACAGCACAGCCACGAGCCGCACACACGCACACACACACACACACACACACGTGTTGATGAAGGTTTGCAGTTGTCTGTCTCTATGTAACATTTACAGTTAAACAGTTTTAAGGTTAAAAAAAGGTCTGGAGAGAAATAAATAAACACTGTGATTACTTAAATGTAGTAAATTATATTACTTAAATATAATAACTTATTACTTATATATAAAATATTACTCATATATAATAACATATTACTTTTATATAATATTTTTTATATATATAATAACTTATATCACTGAAGAAGAAAAAGAACAATAATAGGTTATTGTAATGACTTATTTGAAATGATTTATTTCCAAGTAGATAAAAAGATTTTAAAATTTTTTTACTTACATTATTTTTATATTACATTATTTAAATTATTTATTAACATTTAAACATGCAAAAAAAGGAAAGCTACACATATAAGTGATTTATTATAATTATACTGAGTTGAGGGACAACATGAAAAATACTTTAACATAATTAATTATAATTTACAAATATTCGATTATAAATACATTCATGTTCATTACAATCTGTTAGAAAGTTATTATAAATTATTAACTTATTATCCCTCTCTGTGATTGGAGGATTTCTGTCTGAAACTTAGTCAAGAATGCAACAAACGCATGCGCACACACACACACACACACACACTCACACACACACAGTTCTACAAGTTGTATAATGATAAATGTAAGTAATATATCATGAGGTAGCCGTTAGAGTCTTTGAGGTCAGTGGAGGATGAAGAGCGCCTCCATGAGGCCTTCAGGAGAAACACAGCTGCTGAGAAACCAGATCAAACTGACTTACCAAATGTGTGTGTGTGTGTGTGTTACACACTTAGTGTTTCAGCGCAGCATCATCTGAGAGCGTCTCCAGGCTTAATTATGGCTCTTCAGCAGGATTACGCGTTTAAAAACCCCGCACACGTCGTCACTGAAACACACACTGAGTGTCCAGAGATGGACAGAGCTGGTGTCTATAACTGTGACATCAGCCGATCCAACCCTGCAGTATAATAATGTACACGTGTCTCTAAAGTCATAGACGTTTGATGAATTTTAAAATGACTAGTGACGGTTAGTTGAGCTTCAGCACATGTGTGTGTACTGGGGCGATTTCTTGTCTTCTTACACTTACTGATGTTACTATACCGGTCAAATGTCGATGTAATCAGTGATATAATTATTATTTCAGGTTGAAGCCTGGATAAGTAGATCAGATAAAGATGAAGTTTTGTCTTAAAACGACTCCAGCGTGTTAAAATTCACTTATACCACTTCAGTGCTGTTATTTCAGACAAAGTGAAAATATGAACTAATCCCAGTAAAAATATTCACTTTATCTTTTCTAATTAATATCTATTGGTGCAGGTGTTTGTTTACATTGAGACAGTAGCGCATTAGTAGATTATTTTATAGTAGATTATTAAATCCCACACATAACTGTTCATAACATCACTTCGACTCAACATTTAGATTTCACTTATGGAGCAGGTTAAACTTCAGGCAGAGATCTAAGTACTGCAGGAGATTCATTAAATTCTTTAAATCCAGTTTTACGTAACAAAATCTAACAGACAGAAAGTTTTCTGAGACTGGTTTCGGGTCCTCTAATTTATGGAATGTAAAGATATCACTGAAGAAGCAATTTTTGACCAATGTACAGACAGCTATTCTTTTATTCGTATATATTTACATAATTACTATGAATGTGTTATAAAGGCACTATGCATATGGATACCCTTCAGATAAAGGATTAATGCATTCACTAACATTAACAGAAGCGGTCCGTACTCGGCATGTGCTTCCTAATTCATTTTGTTATTCAAATTATTATCTCTAAGAGAGATAAAGAACGTTCTCTTGGTTTTAATCAGTGCACAAAGAGAGAAGTGTATTTAATATATTTTATATGTATTTATTATTACTGCCGTGCCTATTCTCAATTCTGATTGGTCTATAATGTTCAATGCAGACAGCTCTGACAGATACACACTCTAATCTGTTATAATGCATCATCGTTTCTATAGCAAGAGCTTATCCACAGGCAACCGCTCTAGGTTTTTTAAAAATTGCGGATATAAAACTATAGATATACAAGGAGACCCGTCACGTAACATAAATTAATGAACTAATTTCCATACAGATAATACTTCATTTAAATAGAGTTGTAACTACTGTTTAAATGGATGCTAGGTGGGCCACGCCCACATTTGACAGCAGTAGAAATCTTTAATCACACACACACACACACACAGTATTGCAATATAAAATTAATCAACATGTTCTGATCAATCTGAATTTATTTTCAGCTGTTGTCATGGTTTCAGTCTAACATGTTTTCATAACATCAGGATCATTTAGGATAAAATGTTTAAATTAGAAACAAAATTCTGTCCAAAACTGATATGTTTGACTGTTTTGTTATCAGTCGATCCGCCCCCTGAATGAATCACGTGTCAGTTATAATCATCACACCGGCTGATCTAGCCGAAAGCAAATGGTTTACTCACCGACCCAGGACGTCCACACAGCTGCTTAACACCCCGAGCTCGTCCTTCCACACTGACACACTTTTAGGTTAACCCGTCCATATGTGGAAAAGCCGAAACTAGACGACAAAAGCTCACAAATCCAGGAGCCACCCCGAAACCCAGGCCTAGCCGGTGTCAAACTTCACCATCGTCATGGATTAATAAACAGCTATACGAGAGTACGAGTGGGCGGAGTCGTCCAGAACTAGTGTTAAGTTTGTTATAATAGCAGACATTAGCAGGATTACGGACAAAGAACGCATTGTGGAAGGGGGTTTCAAAGGTGTCACTTTTACATTAGCTGATCATGCTGGCCTGTCACTTGTGACTGGGAACGTTCAGACAGGGAAGGACACACACACACACACACGCACACACACACACACACAGGCATTGCAGATGCTTCTAACATTTCGTGCAAGCCCAGGAATGATGTAAATACATGGCGACCAATAGGAAGGCATCAATCTCCCCGTACAGCTACACATACAGTACAAATAGAAATACAAAATTAATCAGGTTAATTATAACAGCCGTTCAAGTCAATCCGGGACTTGTGATGAAATTTCTGGTGAGTGAAGGTGTCAAAGCGATTGACATTTACAGAAGACTTCAAGCACAGGTGATGAGCTACCGAACATGGTGATGAGACTCTCAGTCGCAGTAAAACATGTGACTTGTCGAGCCGAGGTGGCTTGGAGCTCACTGCAGTAATTTCCTTGAACATTCAGCGAGAGGAACACTTGATCCTTGAAAATCTACGTCACCAACTTGCAGAAGAGACACATCTGTCTGTGGGAACTGTACACATAACGATTCACCAATACCACTTACACATTACAGGAACCTGGCTGGAAGTTATCGCCACATCCACCGTACTGTAGAGTCCTGATCTCGCTCCAAGCCATTTCCACATGTTTGTGCCATTAAAGGAGTTCCTGGGAGGCCGGCGTTTCAGATGTGAATCAGACAGGTAGTCCGATCATGACTCCGGTGTAGAGAGAAAACTATCTACCTTGATGGTGTCCAAGCACTAGTGAAACACTGGGATAAGTGCATTAATGTAGCAGGAGATTATATAGAGAAATAAAGGGAGTTTCATACTCTCAGGACTGTGTTCTGTTATTCTGCACAATCAAATGTCCCGCTTTGACTTGAACGTCCCTCGTAATATAGTGAATATACTATTACTATTATTATTACATCATTTATCCTGTCACAGACGACAAAGAATTATTTTACTGTGCGAAAGAACTAAAACAGGTCAGTGTAAACCAGCCTTGTGTTAATAACTGCATTAACAAAACACAACTATGGAGGGTCTAACTAGTACAACTCTGTCTGAACTGCACTCAGTTTGAATCGTTGAATCGAATCACTGTTCGACACCGATATTGATCCCATCTTACTACAAATCACACTACAAATGAAAATCAACAAATCATGAATCAATGACTCAGAGAGTCGGCCTGAAGATCTGTGATCTGTGCTTGTGTTTGTTTTTGTGTTGCAGATTGGCAGATCGCCACATTGGCACTGTTGCATGGAGGAGCCTTCCTCATCCTCATCTCCTTCATGGTGGCCCTGGTGTCCGTGTGCACGTGCAGCAGGAGGCGTTTCTACAGACCCGTGGCTGTCATGCTGTTCGCCGCAGGTGCACGCTCGTTTCTGATCGACTGGCAGCAGTCGCTCTACAAGTGTGAAGTTAGCCGCATTGGATCGTTAACGATTTGTAACAGTCCTGGACGTTGTTGCCAAGACGACAAGCAACCTCGAACTTGCTCAATGACATCGACATTTGGAGGACTTTCGCTTAAATTGTGCATTTTTTAAAATAAATGCATTATATTTAATATTATAAGCTCTGTAATATAAGAGGTCTTTAAAAAAGTACTTGCTTCCCAAATAAATCCTCTCTGTGTGGAATTAGGTCTATGGAGAGATATTTTTAATTAAAGTCTTAGTAGAAGGATATGAGCTTTAATCCCATTACCATCCCCATACGCTAATTGCATGAATATAATTTATTTATTTATTTTTGTTTTTATGAAAATGCCTGCTCAAATGAATTCTCTTCAATTGAGAAAAAAAATCATCCAGTAATATGGGCAGAAACATACAATATTTAGACTATTACTCGATACTCAATAAGTGCTGATCCAGTCTTGATGGAAGCAATTTGAATAAATCATTAATACGGATGCTGATTGGTGCATTTTGTTCCAAAACAAATAACTAGCTGACGGAAAGGAAGAAAGATCAATCTGCCAGCTTAAGTTCAAACGACACCACATAGATATCCAAGATAACTCAATCTGGCTAAAGTAATCCAGTCTAGGTTTAATTATCCTGTATGAAACGATCACAATTAATTTTGCTCAGCAAGTTTAGAAGAACCCGGTTGTAAAAAATAGTAAAACGCCAGAAAGAAAACGCCAGACTGTGTTCTGGTTGATGGGTTATGTAGAGAAATTATAATAATTAAGCAGGAATTATGTAAATGTGCTCGCTCGCCGAACCTTCGCTTTAACAGTACGCACATGCTCACGATTCAGACGCGTCGTCATCCGTCTCTCCGCGAGGGCGCGTGCATTAACGGAGCAGAACGGCCTACTGGGACGTGTCCTCGGGGCGAGCGAAAAAGTGGAAACAGGAAGTTTGTCTCAGCACCATACCCCGGAACACAGCTGTTTCACTAATTACTCTTTCTTCGTTTCGAATTAATCACACAGACGCACGCTTAAAAATATTTCTTTTAAGTGGATTTTTGATGCTCTTTGAAGTCACTCTGCTTTGTTCAGAAGCTCATCACAATCCCAATGACTTTCCTCGGAGGAGAGAAAAAATTCACTAGTTTTCTTCTATTAAATTTTTTTTATTCCCAGCCTACTTTTTCCCTCCTCCTCCTCCCTCACGATGAAGTGCCGCTCTTTAAAGTTTGGCTTTGATTTGAACGACTTACATCTGTCGAACTCTTTGCATTGTTCAAATGAAACCAAAATTGCAACACAACCAAATGTTTCCTGCTACTTCCTTCCTACAAGCTATTTTTTGCATCATTATATCATTACTCTTTAACAAGTATAGTATAGTATAGTCCAGGATAAGATGAAACCAAAAGGGCTAAGTATTTCTTCCGTTGTCATGCATCAAACAGGAAGAGTAGGAATGCAACATCAAAACGACAAAAGACCACGTGTGAATGTTCGTGTGAACATATAGTCAGAGTTGTGGCTTTCCTGTCTTTAGCTTTGGAGTTAGATATTTTTAGCCTCGTGAGCTATGACAGTTTGTTACAAGAGTTCGCCTTCTGATTAAACTCCTTAAACTATATCATGTTAGGTTATTTTTAGCTAGCTACAAATTTATAGTCAGATACTGAAATATCAGAGCAAACATTAATGTTATCTTTTTGTGTTTTTTTTTCACCCCACAGTTGTCCTGCAGGCCTGTAGCTTGGTTCTGTTCCCCATCAAGTTCATCGAGACGATCAGCTTGCGAATATACCACGAGTTCAACTGGGGTTATGGCTTGGCTTGGGGCGCCACCATCTTCTCATTCGGAGGAGCCATCCTGTACTGCCTGAACCCCAAAAACTACGACGATTACTACTGACCCTGCCGCACGACACCTTTTTTTCTGTTAACCCCTCCCATGCCACACTCCCACCATACTGCTCACGCACCAAACGTTTATTTGCTTCCTGAGAAACAAACAAACAAACAAAAACACACAAACTAAGTGCGGAGCATGTCCGATTTCCGGACCGACCGATCTCACGTCTTATGCTGACACCTCATCCATTTACGTTCTTTAAAATTCCTTTTATTAAAGTGTCACTCTGTTCTTATCTCTCCATCACATTTCAGACATCACTGATCTGCCTCTGATCTTTAAGCGTCGGGTTATGCGGAGAGCTCCGGAAGCAATCATGTGCCGCCGATCCCTGCGGAGAGCTCCATCTGGAGTGGGATTTAGGATCGGACCTGCTGCATGCATACACATACACAGATATACACACACACACACACACACACACACTTACTCTCTACTTTCACACAGATCATACAGAGCGTGTAAGGTCCTTGTAATGAGAAAGCTCACCACTGAGCATATGCTAACCTTCGTTCATGCTGGCAAGTGACAGATTGTCCATGGCATTAGAAACACTAAAAGCTATATATATATATATATATATATATATATATATATATACACACACACCATAGCTATTATTTATTTTAAAAATATTTAAAATTTGTATAAGACATAAGATGCTTATGCGTCATTTGTTTTTGCCTCAAACACTAAACAGGAACTAACTTAGTGGAAATTAAAATTGAATCTATGAACGGAGACGTTTGGATTTGTCCAGCTACACTTTACGACCTATGCTAATAGATTAGCATAAACTTGAGAAAATCTTAATTTACACTTGGCTTTTCACTGAAACTAAAAACTTAACAGCCACATGACGCTTTGTGATTTGCTAGCATGAACGTAGGACAGCGGGGTGCAAAAGTCTGAGTGCAAAAATATTTACCCCTTCTTTTATTATTTTTCGAGCACTGAAACATCACGACAGTGTCTAAAACAAGAAACATAATGTATCTGACTGAGTAGTTTTGTGTAACTAGCTAAGGCAAAATTGCCCCTCAGTGTTAACTAGCCAGTTTTGCCATGAGATTTTTAAAAAATATATAGGATAACTAGATCAATATGTTTTTTTAAGGCTATCCTCAAACAAATAACTGTTTCTGTAATGATATCTAACTAATTCCTAACATTTGATAAATGGCTAGCTAGCTACAAATAAACCTTTCTCTAGCTAGTTTTGCTGTGAGACATTTCAGAATACTTGCTAACTAGCTAGAAATCTTCATATTAGTGTATCTTCTGATGAATATAATTTTCTACAGCTAGCGAGTCAGATGTGGGATATTTCCTAACTTTGGTCAGATCTTTGTATGAGTGTATCCTTTAACAAATGGGATTTTCTTTAAAGTTAGCTAACTGATTTTCCTGGGAGATTTAATTTTTGGTAACTGGCTAGCTATGTTTATACTGTACAGTATATTCTCTAAGAAACCATAGCAAAATTAGATTAGAGTTTCTTGGGAAAGTTAATGTGAGCTAGCTAGCTATTTATGTATGAGGGTTTCTTCTAATGAATACATATTTGTCTTATGCTAGCTAACATGGTTGATGTGGCACATTTCAGAACATTTGTTAAATAGATAGCCGTCTATTATATTAGCATCAGCCCAAAGTTGTTTTTCCTGTGAGACATTTTCTAAATGTTGGTAACTAGTGTAATGGAAAAATCACATCACACTAGCTTTATCAATATTATAGAATTCTTATAGAAACTAAAACCATTCCCTAACATTATCTTGCTAATTTGATTTGGGACATTTTTCTATTGATATCTAGCTAGCTGACTTTATTTTAGTATATCCTGTAACAAATGAGATGGTATCTGATGTTATATAGCTACCTAAACCTTTCTGTGAGTTTTTACTTTTTTTTTTTTTTTTTTTAATTACCTATCTAACCTTTCCCCCCAATTTTTATCATAGCTAGCTAACTTTGCACGGGCATATCCTCTAACAGGGGATTTACTCTAATGTTAGCTAGCAAGTTTTGCTATGAGACAATTTCAATTTTAGTTATTTTATAGATTTATATATATATACAGTATATATATATATATATAGATAATTTTGTCTAAGTATACAGGTACCTAGTTAGCATGGCTGTGAAATGTTAACTGCTAACTTGCTAACTTGAAATGTTAATCAGCTAGCTTTGTGTGGGGATATCCTCAGATGTACTGTATCCATCAGGTTATTTCTTTACTATTGTTTTTTTTTTTTTTTTTATCTTTTAATTGCTGCCAATTTTTTTAATTTTACCTCATCAGTTTGTAGGGAAATAATTTAGCATGATGTTTTCCCCACCTGTTAGCGAGATGGCTGCGGGACATTTGCTGAAGTTTGCAGAGTAGCTGAGTAGATGTTCTCAAAGTTTTATCCTTTTAATAAGATGTCCTCTTAAGATCTTGCTACTGTGGGATATTTTATGTTCTGCTAGAAAGTAAGGGTACTTGTCCACTTTTAATTTCTGCCATCTTTTAACAGCTCTGTGCTGATATTTGCGTTATCATCATTACAGCCTCCAGTCAGTGAGAACATGGTTCAATTGAAATTCTTATAAAAAAAATTAAGTCTTTATAGAGAAATGTAATTAGACAAGATTCTGTCCCTTAGCTTTATTGCACTCAGACATTTGGACCTGACTGTACAAGGAACTTGAGACGATTATGAAAGTGTATTATATTCAGAGAGAAACCTCTAGGTCGCCTCGAGCTTGGTAGAGATTCTTTTTTATGACATATTACAATGTATTTTCAATGTAGCTAAAGTCAGGGTTATACGAGTAGAATACGATTTATGGCTAGAGCATGCTAAGTGGAGCAACATGGGTTAATTAGCTTTTCTGGAAATAACTGTGAGGTTCATTAGTGCACATGTAAGAAGTGCATTCACTTTATGATAAGTGTGTGTTATGAAACTAATAGGGCTAGCGGTGATTTTATTCTTAACTTTATCTTTTCATTTTTGTCAGATTTAGCGTAAAACCAAAAAAAAAAAAAAAAAAAAGGCCAACGCTACATCTGATTCTGTTGTCTGCTGTTCAGATTCAGGCATCTTAACCTGCCTTTACTATTTTTACACCGTGACTGTCGGTCCTGAGATTTTTTGTCTGTGGTCACTGTTCTTCTTTCCTTCCAACTGCAAACTTTTTTCTAAAAGTTAAATTATTATTAAGTAGACATGTGCCAGTGTCAAAATGTTCACCTTATACATTATACTTGTTTAACTTTTTAATTACCATGCATGATATTAAAATATAAAAAAAGAAAATGAAAATACTATAGCAAATTATTCCTTAATCATCTTATCAGTAACATAATTTTTTCATTTTAATGGACTAGACAGGAGATTTCTTACAAAATAAAGGGCCTGGAGGACAGAAGCTGGTTAACCACTACTATGTACAGTACTCACTATTCACTACTCAGTACTCACTACACAATAGTTAAAACTCAGTAGCCAGTAGTCACTTTTTGACTCATGTCAAAAAAAAGTTTAATTACCAATAATTATTAAAATGAGAAAAAACTACAAAGAAATGTTAGCTATGGGACATTTATCACCATATTACTCAGCTGGAGCGAGTTATTCCCATTACTAAATTAATTGATTTTACTTAAAAACTATTCTAGACCCTTCCAGAATAGTTTGTGCGACTAAAATTTGGATGAAATTTTTTTTTTTTTCGGTCTGAATTTGTTTGTAAATTCAATTTTGAAAACATATTTTGGGGGCAAAAATCTTGAATCTAATAAATTCAGTGGAAGCTGATTGGTAAAAATGAAACAAAGATGTTTTCTTAGTTTGTCATGTTCAAAATTAGTAATACTATTATTTAGAAACTATTTTTTTAGGCTCAGGTATTGTTTGGATTTTCATTTTATAAATCAGGAATTTCATGCTTGTTTTGTAGCGTTCAATAAAATAAAATTTCAAGATAATCAGATGGGCAAAATTAAATTCAGCAAACTAATTCAGATTTCACAGTCAGTGCCAGTTATTTGCATTTTGAAGACTTCTGATGTCTACAGTATAAATTTGAACCAGAAATGAAAGAATCAAATTTAAATTTGTTTCACCAAGATTCAAATTTATTTGGTATTTCATGCCTTTTTTACTGTTTGGTTAAAATTTTTGGTGTTTTATGTTGAAATTGTCATTTTCATGTTATATGAAATATATCAAGGTAAATTTGAATTCACTCATGCTTGATTTCAACATGATCAGACGTCCAAAATGAAGTTGTGTTGGGACAAATTTAGCAAATCACATTCAGATTCACCCAGTAATTTTACTGACTACTGATTGGCTGAAATTGTGCCAGTGTCACTATTCTTCTTTCCTTCCAACTGCAAGGAAAGAATTTCTAACATGCTTAGGTGTGGTGTTTAAAATGTGAATCAGAATTTTAATATTAAATTCTAAAGGTGAGTTCATTTTGACTCATTTTGAAAATCCATATTCTTCCACTTTTAAATTTCAGGTTTACACTTAATTTAAACAAAATTCATTTGAATCCAATGTTGATAATTTTGAATTTTAAAATAGTTTTCATATCTTAAAATTAAATAAATATTTTATATTGAAAAATTAATAAACAAATGATACATGGACTGAAGCTGAATGAAATGAACATGAATTCAAATTTAATCCGACTTAATTTGAGAACAACCAGAAGTACAAAATTCTAAATTTTAATTCTGCTGAAATATGAATTTAATTTCATCACTTGCTAGCTACAAACCTCGCTTACCTACCTGGCTAACTTTTAATTATGCTTAGAAATTGCAGTGGCAAGTTTAATAGATTAAAAATGCGCTACTAACAGGAAAACTAGATCAGCTTGCCTCTCAACCCAATTTGAATAATTTGAACTTTAAATCATCAAATATGATGATCAAAATATAATAAATTTTCAAATCCTAGTGCCGCAAAAACAGTAATTCCACGCTGCTGAACTGAATTAGCGCATACTGCCTAAGGAATGGAAGCACAAACTTGGTAACAAAGTCTGCGAATACGGGGAGATTTACATCACCTAACGTAAGGATATTACACACATTAATTACGCCTGTTTAATACCCTTACACAGGCGTAATTACGCTGACGACGGAAAGTGTTGATTCTGCATAGTAGCAGCTCATTCACACAGATGTGTCACTTGGGTAATTAAATAATTACTATGGTGAGGTTTTCTGTACGGGCTAATGCGTTTATTTGGTGTTTATGGAAGGAGTCTCCAGTGTCAGCACTAAAACCCTTAATAGGTTTAAAGACAGCTTCAAGGCAATCCACAAATTAAACTAAATAACATGGTGGCTCCTTGAAGTTTAAGAGTTCTAATTAACAAAAATCTCTGAATTGTCTTCAAATCTCTGTGATATAAGAGGAATAAAACACATCCTGTACACCTGAAACACCACATGTCTAATTGCTTCCAAATGCAAGCAACTGGAGAAAAGAAACCAAGTACACACGTGTAGAAAATGTTCAATATTCTATGAAACGTGTAGGTCGTGTGATTTAGCCGAGCCTTGCTAATAGACTAGCTTCTGATCAATAACGAGTCGATTGATTAATCAACAGCACAGGTGGAGTAAAAGACTGTATTTCTTAGCACTGTCAAATTAATGTACGTGTGTGAAAGGGAATGGCATGAAACATTTGTGTGTGTGTGTGATAGCATGATTATTTATTAATTCTGCTGGGGGCCTTTTTTTCGCCCCAAACCCTAAAATGGAGCTGTGCCCCGAATCTGATTTATATACAGTAACAAATAAACTGGGTTAAAAAAAACAAACAAAAAAAACATACTGCTTGCATTACTAGTGGCAGCTTGAAAACAGGAAATGTGTCTGCTATAATCGGGAAAAAAAAAAAAGTTTCCTCAAAACGCACAGGCAGCAGCTCTCGGGTCTCATCAGCGAGAAGTTTGTGTCTTCAAACATGAAAAAAGGAGACTTCGTCTACAACTACACGCTTGCTACGCCAGCTAAGAAATATCTGATATTTAACAGATGGCCCATATCTAATTTGTAAAAACATAAATGTAAAATAATAATAAATAAATAAAAACACACAAACTGAAATATGCACAGATTAAAGCACTATAGAGTAACAATGACATCATCAGCCATGCTGTTATAAGTCCAGATTTCCTTATGAACAGCAAGTCACTTTGGAGCTGTTTGATGTTTGTTTATGCAGAATTAAACTGTAAAATGAACCTTATTAATAAATTTGCATGTGTCAAATGATAGGCCGTTGTATTAAAATAAATAAATAAAAAGTTGTAAACTTTAAAAGTACTGGGCGCAAAAGTAATCACTGCACAACTCAAACAAAACAAAATGAAACACACAAAAACAAACAAAAAAAATGATCTTCTGGAAGTTTCTCTTCAGTTCGTAACTTAAAACATTTCACAATAATAGTAAATTGAAAGGTTAAATCGCAAATCTTTTTTTCCTGTCAGATGAAGTATTTTGTACTCTATATACGGCAAGATTTCATTTTAGCTTTGTCAGCATGCTAGCTAGTAGCATTATTGATTTTATTGTACTAAAAAAGGGGCGGTCTCCGTTTCTATGGATACGTCTTCAATTCGATCCATGGGACCAACTCTGATTTGTCACGAGCAGATACATTTCTTACAGGTTTTAAAGTATTAAAACAACTTAATGTATCTAATCTGCATTGTGTAACTTGTGGTGTTTGTTTAAATGTCACGTCATTCAAAGCGATCTTGGGCTCCACACTCCAGGCCAGCAGGTGGCGGTGTTTCTACAAGTTTCAAAAAATATAAAACTCTGATACGCTTAACCAATGCGGAGAATTAAAGCAGTTTGTGTTTTCTGCAGAAATCGCTGTATCTTTTTAAGGATTTTTCATTTTAAATAATTTAACATTTGAAAGTTTACCTAAATAGTTCAAAAAGTGTGAATCGAAAACTGACCTGTCGATTCGATTAATCGCAATCGATTAATACAAGATCGATTAATTTGCACAGCCTCATCACTCAGTAGCTAGTGTAATACTTCACACGATTCCTTAAAACAAGGCTAAAATTTGATTTAAAAAAATGTTTAATGTTAAAAGTTGCATATAAAATACATGAGCGCTGTTCGCTCAACAAAATCCTGAACTTGTCTGCCTTCAAACGCATGTCCATAAAATAGTGCTTGTTAAAATAACTAGCTATAATATGAAAACCTCGCCGTTCATCTCCATCCGCGTTCAGAATGAAAAGCTCGAGCTGCGGGTGTGTCATCACATAGAATCAACTCCTTTATTAAGTACAGCAACGTGATGCATTTGCACAGGAAATAAATCAACACCTTTGAACACAGAATACAGTATGGCATAATATGCTTAAAAGTACCAGGTAGGACAGAATGCATGTGCACTTTTGTCTCTTAGTGTTCTTCACTCTCCACCAGGGCATACAGTGTGACGGCTACAGTAAAGTCCGGTCGGCTCGGCTTCCCGTCTACGCATAAACACGGCTGTCTCTTTCTGCCTGGGAAAAGTGGCCACGCCCGGTCTCTCTCTCTTTCCCACCCTCCCTTCAAGTGAAACCACGCCCTCTTCGATTCAGTTTCCTCCGAAGCCGACCAGTCCCCGTTTTGTTCGCTTAGGCTCGCCTGATCATTTTTCAGTAGGAAAGAAAAAGTGGTTAGATCAAGTGCACGGATGAGGGGAGGGTGGGGGTTGCGTGTGTGTGTGTGTGTGTGTGTGTGTGTGTGGCCTGATTTAGGCCCGACATTGGGGGTGGGGCTTGATAAAGGGGTACATGGGTTTGGTCGCAGCTCCTTCAAGCAGGCCTGGAAAGGTGCATGATGGGGAAAGGAGGCGTGTGGTCGAAGGGCTGTGGGTCGAGTTGTGGGCGGCGCCGTGCTGAAAGGGGCGGGGTTTTCAGGTGTAGCGCGGCATCTCGCACTGCTCGCAGCGGTTCAGAGCCGGGTGGTTGAGGAAAGTGCAGCTCTCACAGTTCCACTGGGCGCCCTCGAAGTCCTCGTCTCGCTGTGGAGCCGGCTTCGGCCTCGGCCCTGCTCCTCCTCCTCCTCCTCCACCTGCTCCACCTCCTCCTGCTCCATCTAATACAGACAGACAGAGAGAGAGAGAGAGAGAGAGAGACAGAGAGGGGTTAAACAGTACGGAAGGCACAGAGAGAAAGAGAGAGTGAGCAAAAGAGGAAGACAGAAAAACAAAGAGGCAGAGAAAAATAGGGCGAAAGACAACTCGAGAGAAAGAAAGATCGGAAACTTGTGACTCATCATTCAGCGGCGAGGTCGAGAGACGTTGCGAGAGATGACGAGAAACCAGTAACACGATATCGCAGCACTTCACCTTCCCATCTCCGAGTCAGAGGAGGTCAGAGAGGATTAAAGCGAGACAGTGAGCAGAGCGAAAGAGACTAAGTGCTAAATTTAGTGAGGGGGAAAAAAATGTAAAAATCAATACAGCATTTAAGGAGCAGAGCGGATGGAGGACGTTTCCTAGTGCAGCTCACGGGACGAAGAGTAGCAAGTCCTATACAGCATCGCTACAGTCTTACTCGTCTCTTTAGACCACAGCACGCCCCAGACGGAGGGGCTGATTCATATGACAGACTGTTGTATAAATAAAAAGTTGTAAACTTTACAAGGGTGCAAAAGTAACCACTGCACAAAAAAAAAAAAAGATTTTTGGGATGTTTCTCCTTGATTCATTACTTCATCAAACGTTTCACAATAATATTAAAAGATTAACCTAGCAAAGCAAAAAAAAAAAAATATTAAGCACTATTTTTCCTCAAAGCAATTATTTGAGGAAATAATTTTCCAGTAAATCTTTTTTCTCTCAGATGAAGTATTTTGTACTCTATATACAGTAAGATTTCGTTATAGATTTGTAGGCATGCTAGCTAATAGCATTACTGATTTTGTTGTACTAAAAAAGGGGCGGTCTCTGTTTCCATGGATACAATGTCTTCAATTCGATTCATAGCACTAACGTTTACTGTCTCAAGCAGATGTATTTATTACAAATGTAAAACTGCTAAAATTACTTAACTTGTGTTGTTGATTGATTAAATGTTACATTCTGTTCAAAGCGATTATCGCCTTTTTATCTGCTGATCTTGGGCTCCAGGCCAGCAGGTGGTGGTGTTGCACCGATCACCCATAAATTCAGTGATACTCTTGCCAAATGCAGACGATTGAAGTGGTTTGCGTTTTCTGCAGAAAGTGCTGTATCTTTTTAGGGAATATATTAATTTTAGATAATTTAATATTTGAAAGTTTACATAAATAGTACCTAAAAAATTAATCAAAAACTCTCAAAATTCTCAATAACAGCGCAGGTTTATACTGTATGAATACCCTCGTTCTTATTCGTTAGCGTTTCTATAGTAACGGCTCCTTCACCTGAACTAAACAGTGGTGTCTGTTTGGCCTTTATGGAAGGAGTCTCCAGTGTCAGAGAGGTGAACTTGGACGCTTCTGTTTAAGTGTTGTTTTGTCTTAATAAGTGCAACAGAGAGAGAGAGAGAGAGAGAGAGAGAGAGAGAGAGAGAGCGAGAGAGAGAAGAAACGCTGGTGAGGCAACGATGGTGTGAAGCGGACATGGTGTATGTGAGAACAGGAACTGAATCTGAGGTTTCACGACATGCAACAAATACAACTACAAGTGGATAAAAAGTGTGATGTATTTATTATACTTTAATAAATAATTGTTTCCAATGTGAGGTGGATTAAAACGTTCCAGGACGTGCTGTTTGAGGAGCACACATTTTTTAAGAATCGGTCTCTTATTATTATTATTATTATTATTATTATTAACTTATTATGTTTAAATGGAAATGAATACCAAAATATGTTTAAGTAGATGATTTCATAATATAGTTTACTTTAGTTAGTTTATTTATTTATATAGCACATTTAAGAAACAACCATGGTTGACCAAAGTGCTTCACAATCACTAAAAAGATGATCACACACAATCAATCAATACATTAAAAGTTGTCAAAATGTCTCAAAAACTCAACTCAAAAAATA
>JAQMYG010000036.1:37211492-37234679 GCA_030014215.1 Clariallabes teugelsi | reverse complement strand
TATATATATATATATATATATATATATATATATATATGTATGTGTGTGTGTGTGTGTGTGTGTGTGTGTGTGTGTGTCACCGTGACGGTTCCGGAGCGCTCGGGTCCCGGCTAAACGAGGTGAACAGCTGCTTCTCCCTCGTCACCAGGTCGTCCACCAGGTTCTGCCTCCGGTCCGCTTCACTCTGCATGCTGGAGCTCGTTACGGAGAAACAACCACCAGAACCGGGAACTCACACAAGCCCCTCCCCCTTTGGTGTTCTAGGTTAAGCCATGCCCACAAACACCTGAGTGCTTCTGGAAGAGGCGGAGCTTCCCATATTAATAGGTGAATACATGATCAGAACCTTTAGAACCCTTAAAGGTTTTGGAGGAACCCTTGGAGAACTCTAAGAGTGTGTGTAGTAACGGAGTTAGTGTGTCTGCTCTCGGTTTTACTCTTAACACCTAGAACCTATCGGAGGTGATCACCTTCAAGAGTTCTTCTCTTGTTCCTCTGTAAGATCTTTGTACACTTCTACTCAGAACCTTTAGGAGCTCCAGGAGGTATTGATGGATACTGGTCTGAGGAACTCTACCTGGAACTCTTAATGATAAGGAAACACTCCAGCTGTGGGATCCTACAGAACTGAGGAACTCCTAGGACACCACTCTGTCCTGATTGGTTAGAAGCTGGGGGTCCAGTTCATGTTCTGGTTCTACACCTGCTTCTGCTGAGGTTCTGCTGTGAGCAGGAATGTGATCAAAGCTGCAGGAGAAGCGTCACTAAAACCCTGTTTTTATTTTAATTACATACACAGAAATCTCTTCAAGTATAAATAAATACATATTGTATTTCTTACACCATACCGCCCTCTAGAGGAACAGATGTGCATGTGCAGTCTGACTTATCTCTAAGCATGAGTAAATTAATAAATAATTAAATTAATATATTTGATTTTTTGCTCGCTGTATTTATGTGTTTGTGTGTGTGTGTGTGTGTGTGTGTGTGAGGATATATGCAGCTTTGCGACAAGGTGTTTATACCATTACAAAGTATTTATAATAAATATATACAAAATATACTGTACTGTAGATATAAACAGTAGATACTGTATAAATATATATTCCTTATACCACAGTGCCCTCTAGAGGTGATGATGTGAAAGTACATTCTCTAATGCATGTGTTTGTGTGTGTGTGTGTGTGTAAGGATACACGCGGCGCTGTGATGAGGCTCGAGCTAGTGTCTCTCTCAGCTGTGTGATGTTCTGCTTCAGTTTCTGCAGAGATGCTCGCAGGGTCATGTTCAACTAAACACAGAGAACAGACCACAATCAGAGGATACACACACACACACACACACACACACACACACACACACGCGTGCGCATATTGCAATAACACTTTTTTAAACCCTGTTGTCAGACCTGAGTCTAATGTTGTTTATTTAATCAACATGTCCACAGTCTCACAGCATCACATTGACATCAGATCAGACGTAAATCACAAATACAATACACCAGAGTAAAACACACACACACACACGCACACGCACACGCACACACACTGTGGTCTGATCAGAGTCTGATGACCTGTGTGTGTGTGTGTGTGTGTGTGTGTGAGGTCCTCACCTTGGCAGGGTTCCCGCCGGTCCTCTGCTGTCGGTTCCTCTCCTGGATGTTCTCAGCGATCTCCTGGGCGAGTCGACACGTGGCGTCATAGTTCTGAAACCTGTACATACACACACACACACACACACACAGACAGCACATGCAGTGTAAATGTCACTCAGCTGGCAAAGTTTTAACACAGACACACACAATCCATTCTGCTGATATCTGCCTATCTCCATCTATGTGTTTGTAGTATTTTGCAGTAGGTGTGTGTGTGTGTGTGTGTGTGTTCACTGATCAGACATACCATTATGACCATCTGTCTAATATTGAGTAGGTCCCCTTTCGCCACCTTTCTATCAGAACCAGCATTAACCTTTTCATCATTAATCTGATTTACAGGACTACAGACTCCACTCTCCATGTACATCAATGACCCCTGACCCCCATGACCCCATCGCCAGTTCACCAGGTTTTGGTCAGTGCTGACCACTGCAGAAAGGGAACATCCCACAAGAGCTGCGGTTTTGGTGACAGTATGTCCCAGTCGTCTAGACGTCCCAGTCTGGCCCTTGTCCCAGTCGTCTAGACGTCCCAGTCTGGCCCTTGTCCCAGTCGTCTAGACGTCCCTGTCTGGCCCGTGTCCCAGTCACTCACACCCTTACATTTTGCCCATTTTTTCCGCCTGTGAACACGTCGACTTGAGTTTGAAACCTTCACTGGGGGTCTGAGACTGTAAACCCCGCCCACTTCCACTGTAATATATACTGTAACTGTAGCTGCTGTCAGAGGGTCCAGACTGAGACACTGGGTCCTAATGTTGTGGCGGATCAGTGTGTGTGTGTGTGTGTGTGTGTCTATATAAAAGACCTTACAGTCACGTGATTCCCAGTAAAAACAGGAAGTCTAATCCTACAGGACGAATCCAATGCTTTTAATCATCACGTTATTCTGTTTATATATCTGTGTTTAAACATTCACGAATTACACGATCACTTATTAAAACAACAACAACAACAATAATAATAATAATAATAATAATAATAATAATGATGATGATGATGAAGCCTTTATCACTAATGTAGATGTTTATAAACACATCGGCTGTAAGTCTGATTAACTTCCTCACCACAGGTCCTGTGACATCGTCCTGATGATTTACTTTATATTTTATATTTTATCACCGAGTTTATTACAAATAAATCATGTATTTTATCCCGCGGATCAAAAACAAAACAAATCCGAACAGCGCCGAGCGACTTCCGCTTTACTGTGACGTCACTACGGAGCGCGGCGAGGGACAAAACCGTCGACAAACCCGCGAACTCGCGTTGTGGAAAATCTTATATATACACCGTGTGTAGAATATCACAATATATTATATTATAGTTTATAATATTGTTCACTGTTTTATTAAATATAAAAAATACAAAATAACACATCATTAATCTAATATAACAATAATTACATCATCCATCCACCCGGGAGGGGGGGGGCAGTGGGGGGGTCAGTGGGGGGTCATTGTATTTATCCCCATTTGTACAACTGTGGTAGGATCAATAGCAACACTCACACACACACACACACACACACACAGATATATAATATATATTACTGACTATAATGAAACAATGATTTGTGGGAAAAACTTTACCGTTTAATAATCCAGATGAATATAAATATAATAATAATAATAATAATAATAATAACACAGTCACTGTGGACACAAACTGCAGCATTAAAACACTCAGACACCAGAATCATTCATTTGTGTTGTGATAATAATAGAAATAAGTGATAAATAATGAGTAATGGATAAACTAAAAAAATTTCACAGGACCACAGCTATTTCATGAACACACACACACACACACACACACACATACATGCATGCACACACTCTGAGCGTGGTGACCTTCATACACAACAATCATAACAGTTACTGAATAACTTCATTCTATTCAGATGTCATGAGTGTGCATGTTTTAAGATTAAACACACACACACACACACACACACACACACACACACACACATGAAAACAAACTGTGAACTTTTGAACATGAAATTAGTTTTTATTTGTGCTGATGATGATTTATTTCATTTACTCAATCCACAGGTTTTTAATACGACATTAAATTCAACATTAATAATGAGTTATTTTATTATGTATTATAGTAGTTTTCTGCACTTAATTAATCTAACACACACACACACACAGACACACACACACAGACACACACATGCAGCGTGTACTCATCAGATCTTCAGAGTAATAAACGTGTCGTGTCTGACTGTGGATTTCATCTATTCTTAGACTTGCTGCAGTGTTTGTTTTGTAATCTCTAAAGCCTGAAGACGAGACCCGGTGTGTTTCTCCCATAAACACGGGGAACCGGCTCACGTGTTTCATAGGAGAGTTTGTAATTTTCCACCGCTGTTACACGAGACGTTTACATAAATGATCGGCTTGTTTCAGAGCGACAGCCGGAGCGAGACGCTGCACGGAGATCAGACCTGCGGAGGCTCCACACCTCACCTGCTCTCTTCTACATTCTTCTCATTCCTTCTGAAGATTCAACGTTTTTCTAAACTTACTAAAGCGCCATCTTGACCTCCTTAACCTCTAAACTCATTACATTACATTTCAGTTTCTCACCAACTTCCAAGATCACCAACTTCTAAACCGTCCACAATTTCCGAACTCTCTTACAACTTCACTCCCAAACTCCACTTCATCTGCAGGAGAAATGCTCGAGGTTTCTCCGAGCTCAGAGTTCTCCACCTTCGGCCCGGTGGAGCCACAGAGGGCGAGCGGGTCAGATGGCTCTCAAAGGCGTCGCTCTTCTTCTCTTTCTGAGACGTCAGATGTGCTCGAGTTCCAAAGGAACTTCCTCAGACCTCGGTCCAGATCCTTCTACACCTTGGATCAAAACAAAAACAGCGAAGCTTTACAGGGGGACAAGAAGACTAACCTTCACAAGAAAAAAGCATCAAAACCAGGAAGCAAACATCTGAGGAAAGATCATGGAGGTACAGTACGTTCCTCTCTCTGTCTCCTTCTTAGAAATCATGAGTCTATCATTCCGAGAGAAATGGAGAGCATTAGAGAATGTTCATTTGTTCATTTGTTCATTTGGCAGATGATGGCCTGAGTAGGTCCTTAATAATGGACTTGAAAATGTTTAAAGCGATCACAAGATGCTCATAAGGGCATGAGTTTGAAGACTGATGATGTTACTTATATTTATTGATGTAAATACTTATTTACTTTTTCCTCTATAACTGTGACCTCAGCTGATCCAACCCTGCATTATAATAATGTACACGCGTACACATGTACATACGTGTCTCTAAATTCATAGATGTTTGTAGTTGAAAGTCTTAGTTAAACATTTTTTTTTATTATTAGTTATTAATTACTAAGACACACAATATTGAACAGTGAGACAGATCCAATGTGAAATTTGAAATCACTTCATCTTCTGGAACTGACTCACTCAATTAGTTCAATTCAGTGGTTTAGTTCCGGACAACAATTTTGGACTTCAGAGATGACACCTTGTTGGAGAAATGAAGAATGTTCTCACAGGTGCACTCAGAGGCTTTTTCCCCCACATTTTTCCACCTTTGGTTTATTTCTAAAGAAGGTTTTCTGTCCTGCAGGTCCCAGAGGAAACCCAAAAAACCTCCCGATGCTGACCATCACAGAACCGGACAGCTGGGAGATCAGATCGTCCGCGAGCATGAGATACGGTCACTACGTGGACTGGGAGAAAATCAACCCAGAAGCCGCCTCTCGCTTCCAGAAAGTTCTTTGCAGCGATCATTCGGAGCTGAAGGAAATGGCTCGCTCGGGATTCTGGGTGACGCCACACACACTGCAGGCCAAGTCCTACCAGCACCTCATCCAGCGCATCGAGAGCACGTCCAGCGCAGAGGACTCGGAGACGTATCGCCGTTTGACAGCCAGGATGTTCGAGGATGGCGGCAGCAGAACGCATCCTTTCCCCAGGTTCATGAAAGACGGTGAGATCCCTCGCTACTGCCTCAACAAATCAGGCCTGAACTCAGTAAAGAAGATCCTCCTCTGTGTGAGCGAGAACTTCCCAGAGATAACCTTCTGCCCCATTTTGCCGGCCCTGGTGTCTCTGCTGCTTCACTACAGTGAGGACGAGGCTCAGTGCTTCCACAGCATCAGCTCACTGGTGAGGTTTACAGATCCTCAAAAGCGCTACATCGATCAGAACTTTGTCACCACCCACGCGTCCTGCATGACCTTCGGGGACTTGGCCAACAAGTACTGCCGGGGAATCCGTAAGCTAATTGCTAGCTCCCACCAGAGCCTGTTTGAGTTCTACTCCGACTGGATCATGTGGATTTTTGCCGACCTGCCTTTCAGCTACGCCGTCCGCGTGCTGGACATCTACCTGGTCGAGGGCTACAAGGTTCTGTACCGCGTAGCTTTAGCGCTCCTCAGTCTCTACAAGGTCTCTGTGAGCTCTCGACTGGCCCACGTGGAGGATTTCAAGCAGGACATGAAGGGGTTTGTGGAGAACGTGAGCCGCCATAGTAGCGTTGACGCGCTGCTTCAGAGAGCCTTTAGCATCCAGCTGCCTGCGCGCGAGGAGCTAAACTTCCTCTACAACGCTAACAAGCAAGCGCTAATCAGGAAAGGGATCGAGCACGAGAGGTGAGGAGTGTGAGGACCACACACACTCCACAGGGAGTAGTTCTCTATATCATGTGTAACACTGCAGTATGAGAAGGAATAGATGAAACAGATCACAGATAACTAACAGAAACGTCCTGTCTCGCCGCAAAATCTCGTCCTTTTCAACACATTTCCCATTTCTTCATTCTGTCTTCTTATTTCCAGGTGATTAATTCTAGTTTGTAATATCAGTAACATGTTAATAAGTGTGTGTGTGTCTGTGTGTGTGTATGTGTGTGTGTGTGTGTGTGTGTGTGTTCCTCTGCAGTTCCTACCAGAGTGTGGATTTGGGACGTTTTGTCTCCAGCGTGGTGTCTGAGACGGAGATGCGAGTGGTGTGGGCCTGGATCCCCGAGCGCTTCTCTCTCTTCAACCCACAACGTCTCTACAGCACCGAGGAACACAGCCGAGAACTCACAGAGTACGCCATCATCCACCTCCATCTCCCTCTCCATCTCTCCACCTCCACTCTCCTCTCTTTCTCTTAGCGTTCTCCTCATTCTGTTCTCTCTCTCCATCATGAGATAAATAACTAGTGAAGTGTAACAGCTTTGTCCGGATGTTTGTATTATTTCTGTACATTAGTGACTTTAGACAGTTGGAGCCGTTCTGATGTGCTGCAGTCACAACTTTTATAGAGTTTAAAGGAAAAAGTGAAATGATTAGTGATATGACTGAGATGCGTGTCCCCTGTATCACACTCCGTACTGACTACACTCGCAGCTCCTACGCCTCCTGTCCCCTAGTTTATCTTCCCCTGACCTCATTCCCTAATCCATCCTCTCCACTTCCTGTTCTCTACTAAGGTCTCCACGTTCTTACTCTTTACTCAACATCTGAGACACTCTATAGTGCTGTACACTGTCACATGTCAGGGTTAATATATATACAGTATAGATCATTTTCCCCCTCAGGTTTTATGGGCATGTTGAAGGCCACGAGCCGACGGTGCTGCTCCTGAGGACAGTGGACGAGGAGGTGGGTTTCACATCAGATCAGACAAAACTTTAATTAACACACATTCATGGGGACGTGTCTCCTGTAATACCACTCCCTGTCCGTCTGTCTGTCCGTCTGTGTCAGGTATGTGGAGCGTTTTTGTCCTCAGACTGGTCTCTGAGGAGACGTGAGCGAGCGGAGCTGCGGTGTTTCGGCACTGGAGAGTGTTTCGTCTTCACGGTAAGAAACATTAGGAAAACATCTGGGGACAGGAAGTGATGTTATAATGAGAGGTTATGGTTTCTGCTTCTTGCAGCAGGTGTGTGTGACGAGCTGTGTGTGTTCTCATTTAACTGATAAACGCTGATGTTTCAGCTGAAGCCGGCGATGGAGCGATACCAGACATCAGTGCTGCACATCACAGGGACGACAGGAGGGAAGGAATCCTCTTCATCTTCCTCAGCTTCCACTTCCTGTGAAACGATGACATCATCCTGCACTGGGTGCCCTGCAGTGACCCCCTACTTCATGAGCGGAGATGACAACATGCTGTTTATTGGTGAGGTGTCTATCTGTCCGTCTGTCTGTCCGTCTGTCCGTCTGTCTGTCTAAACTACATATTTATTATTATATGGGATTGTATTGTATTGGATTATATCTATTGTGTGTGTGTGTGTGTGCGTGTGCATGTGTGTCAGGTGGAGACAGAGGACCTGCTCTGTGTCTCAGTACGGGTCTCGCAGTGGGATGGTCTGAACGCTGTGACACGTTTGACAGTCCCGTCCTCTGCAGGGGCAAATTCAGGATCCAGAGTCTGGAAGTCTGGGGAATTCACTCTGATTCATTCTGAAGATTTAAACACACACACACACACACACACACACACACACTAAACTTAATTTCTAATTTATTCTGGACGTGTTTTATGATGTGTGAAGGTCGTGTGTAACTTATTTACAAAAATTCTAGTGAACATGTGGTTAAGTGGAAAAACACCAAATTATTATTATTATTATTACATTTTATTTTCAACTAAATGTTACATTTGAATTTTTATTTGAATGTATAATAATAATAATAATAATAATAATAATTATTATTATTATTATTATTATTATTATTATTATTATTATTATTGTTATTATGATTGGAGTACATGATTTAGTATACAACTGTTTTTTTTTCACCCTTTCTTTAGACATCGTTTGATATAAACAAAACACAGTTGTATAGTTACTATATTGTGCTTTTAGTGTGTTATTCTGATTCTGATTTTTTTACTATTTGAAATTTATATTTACATTAATAAAGAATTTTAAACTCTATTTTTGTCACACCTGTGCCACCACCGTCCCAGGGAATAAGATCTGTGATATAATGTGATATGTTTAACCGTTTTGTTATAGTATATTTGGATGATATCCTAATCTACTCGCGGTCATATTCCGAGCACGTCCATCATGTAACCGCCGTCCTTCATCGCCTGCGCAAACACGGGCTCTATGCGAAGGCAGAAAAATGCAAATTCCACAAGCGGGAAGTTCCATTTCTCGGCTATTGCATCGGGCCATAGGGGGTCGAGTTGGAGGCGACCAAGGTCGCGGCGGTACAACAATGGCCGGAACCCAAGTCAGTCAAGGCGCTACAGAGTTTTCTTGGGTTCGGCAATTTCTATCGGCGGTTCATCAGGGGCTTCAGCACGATGGCAGCACCGCTCACGTCACTGTTGAAAGGGAAACCGAAACGACTAAGCGCGTTCTCATCATAAGCGGAAAAAGCGTTTCAGAGACTCAAAACAGCTTTTACAACGGCACCTATTTTAAAACTACCCGACCCCGAGAATCCCTTTTTAGTGGAGGTCGATGCGTCTGAGGTAGGAATAGGAGCAGTGCTGTCACAACGCCAAGGCAACCCAGAAAAACTCCACCCTTGCACATTTTTTTCTCGTAAATCTCGCGTTGGTTGGAGGGAGCTAAACACCCATTCACAGTGCTAACAGATCATCGAAATCTGGAGTACATCCAACAAGCAAAAAGATTAATCCCTCGTCAAGCCCAGTGGGCGCTGTTCTTCACGCATTTCCAATTTTACATCACGTATCGTCCTGGCTCAAAAAATAAAAAAGCGGATGCATTGTCCCGTTATTTTTATATATTAAATCCAGAGTCCATTTTGCCCTCGGCACTTGTGGTGGCTCCGATCATATGGGACATCGCGGTTGGGCACGGTCCAATCCCACGCCTAAGGGCTGTCCTCCGGATCGAACATACGTACCGGAGGCACTTCGTGACCGAGTGACAATAGAGGCACACTCCAGTTTGTCATCTGGACACCCCGGCGTAACACGCACCCTCAATCTCAACCTACAATCTCAGTCTACAACAAAAAATCCACGTTGTTTGCCCGTTAGTAATTTAATGCCCCTAACAACACCGAACAGACTGTGGTCACACATCGCTGTGGACTTTGTCACGGATCTGCCGGTGTCTAAAAGGTATACGACAGTCCTGGTAGTGGTAGATCGTTTCTCCAAGGGATGTCGTTTCATCCCGTTTAGCTCTCTTCCGTCAGCCCTCCAGGTGGCAGAAACCCTATTCGAAACAGTGTTTTGTTGCTATGGCATCCCGGAGGATATTGTTTCCGATCGTGGTCCCCAATTTATCGCCAGGGTCTGGAAGGCTTTCTTTCAGAAGTTAGCCTAACGTCGGGCTATCACCTCGAGTTGAATGGGCAGGCAGAGCGGACTGTCCAAGAACTCGGGAAATACCTCCCAGCATACTGTAGCAGTCGACAACATGAATGGGCAGATTGCTTAATCTGGGCGGAATATGCACAAAACCCGTTATGTCACTCCGCAACCGGCCTAACGCCGTTTCAGTGTGTGCTTGGGCATCAGCCACCGCTCTGTCCCTGGGATGCCACTCCCACCGATGTACCCATGGTGGATCAGTGGTTTAAGAGCGCGAAGAACGTATGGGAGAATGCGCACACGAAGATCTCCCGAGCAGTTCGTCATTTTAAAAAATTTGCCGATAGACAACGAAGGGAAAGACCTCCGCTCCAGGTAGGCAATCGGGTGTGGCTTTCGACACGGGACCTTCACCTTAACTTCCCCTGTCGTAAGCTTACCCCCAAATACATCGGTCCCTTCCCCATCCTCTCTCAAATAAACCCCGTGTCATTTAAGTTAAAGCTTCCCAATCATTTGCTTATTAACCCTGTTTTCCATGTCTCTCTTCTTAGGCCAGTGATCCGAGGACCGGTAGACGAAGGAACAACAGAGCCTTCGCTCCCTGGGGCTGTGGAAATAGAGGGCACCCCCGCGTTCAGAGTCAAAGAACTACTGGACTCTTGGAGGAGAGGGGGTTTCTCTCCAATATCTGGTGGATTGGGAAGGGTACGGTCTGGAGGAACGGAGCTGGGTCCCGGCCTGAAACATATTGAGCCCTGAGCTCATCGCAGAATTCCACCGAGCATGGCCGGATCGCCCGGCACCGCAACTACGGCCCGTCCCGCCCGCCGGCAATCCCATCCAGTCGGCGGGTCCCTACTCCCTCCGACAATGCAGCAAGGGCGCCCACGCCTCCCTCGGGAAGCCGGTCCTGGCGGGGGTGGGGGGGTTGGGGAGGGGGGTGGAGAGGTTTTACTGTCCAGGGAACACTTCCCAGGGAATAAGATCTGGGTTTCCGGATTACTGAGCCGCCGCTTTGTCTCCCCCTAGTGTGTCTATGTATGTATATGTTTCACGGCAGCACTAAATTAGTTTCACCTGTGTCTCCCCCGTGTGTTTCCCTATTTATACCAGCCGAACCCGTAGCTTCCTGTCCGTTCACTGTTGTACTCGTCCATGTCGTTTGTTCACGCTCCACCATTAGTTTTGTTTGTTTCGGGGCATTTTTGTGTACGGAAGACCGGCGTCAAGGTCAAAGTCAAAGCTGAGAAGTACTCAGCCTTTTGAGTTATAGTTATCTTTTGTTTGTTTATTTGCTTTTCGTTATTTCCCTCCAGCTCCTACAGACCCAGCCTGGGGAGTCTTCTTCTACATTCTTGTTTTTGATCATCTTTTGCTTGTTCGTGTTTCGTGTGTCACAAAATAAAGACTCTCGTTGCTTAATCCTGCGTTTGCGTCCGTCTCCTACTTCTGTGATCATGACAATTTTTCTGTCTTTTGGCTCTTTAACCTTCACTCAGAGACTGATTTGTTTGTTTGATTTTAATGATCAAAACTGTAAAAGCATAAAAACATGAAACATTATTTTTTCCAATTATTTGTTTAATTTTTTTCATGAGTAATTTTGTTTAATTTACAGCTCATATCCTAATACAACATAGGAAATGTTAATTGGTTTATTTATTATAATTAAATAAAGAAATCATTCCAGATGTTTAAACTGTAAGTAATAATACAGTGAAACCTCGGCGTGTGAATGTAATCAGTTCCTGAGGCGAGATCTTAAGGTGAAATTTTGTAAACACATTGTCTCATAGGAAATAATGTAAATGCAGATCATTCGTTCCAGACACCCAAAAATATGACCAATATCCCCAATTTCCAACACTATAATCATATTTCTGCATATATGGTTCTGTGTCTTTACTAAATCTTACACAAAATGTAAATAAATACCCACAAAAATATGTAAACTCGCCTCGCTTGTCTTTTCACTGACGTTAACAGGTTTTAAACGGCTCCCGGACGTACGTGCAACCAGAAGTACACACAGCTGGATCAGTTCCTCGTATGACAAAAATGCTTCACACTCTGGGGCAAATATGTTGGAAAAATTCTGTGCGAAAATTTTTAAGTTTGTATGCTGAGGCACCAATGTATTTTATAGTTATATATTTACATTTATTTACAAAAAACTTACAAAAAATAAGGATAAGAGAAATAGAATCAGAATAGAATATTTTAAAAATAAAGAAAAATATTGTGACTTTTATTATTATTATTATTATTATTATTATTATTATTATTATTATTATATAATTTGATAATTTTGTGAAAAAGAAGTTTTTTGAAATATGGTGTTTATGACGTCAATGCCGTTGCTAGGTTACGGAAGTAAACATTTTGGGAATGCTGCTCAGATCAGACTGTTTATAAACATTTGCACTTCACACTATTTTTGCTGTGAGATTGTTGTATTGTTGTGTGAGTGTGTGAGTGTGTGTGAGTGTGTGTGAGACTCTCATGGCTGCAGAAGTGCAGGAGATTCCAAAACTCCAACTTGAAGCCGTTATTGGGTTCAACGGTAAGAGCTGACATTAGACCTTTACTGTACACAACACACACACACACACACACCTACACACACCTAAACACACACACACACACACACACACACACAATTTCTCAATTTCTCGCTTTCTCCTTCCTTCTCCAGGTCATGTGATCTCGGGACTGCACGTGCACCCGGACCGACAGCACCTGATCTACCCGCTCGGCTCCACGCTGGTCATCAAGAACCTGCAGGACGGGAGGCAGGACTTCCTCCACCACCGACACACCAACAACATCTCCTGTGTGTCTGTGTCCAGGAGGGGGACATACGTGGCGTCAGGACAGGTCAACTTCATGGGCTTTAAGGTGAGCTTCCGATCCTCACACACACACACACACACACACACACACACACACAGACCGTTAGAACACAGACACCACTCTCACTCTCACTTACATAAAGAGCTGAAACTGTCTGTTCATTTAGAAGAAACACTTTCTCAGATTTCCGCCTCCACCGTGTCAGAGGAGATTCATTTCTTTAGTGTAGAGATTTAATTTGTAGAGTTTTATTTTGCAGACTCGAGTATTAAACGTGTAGATGTGGAGCTGTGTGTGCTGGTGAGCGGAAGAAGGAAGGGAAACACTATATGACGTTGTGTTGTTGTTGTTGTTCAGTGTGTGTGTGTGTGTGTGTGTGTGTGTGTGTGTGTGTGTGTCTGATGGAGCTGTCCCGGTGGTTATTTGGTGAACTCGGTCCTGTATGGTTTAATCTCTGCTGCTTTCTCCTCCCCTCAGGCTGATGTGATCATCTGGGATAACAGTAAACATGAGATTCACGCTCGCCTCGTCCTCCACCAGGCCAAAGTGGAAGCTCTGTCTTTCTCCCCCAATGAGAAATACCTGGTGACTCTGGGAGGACAAGACGACGGCAGGTAACGTCACTAAGCTTCATCAGTATTCAGAGCTCAGGTGTAACTACAGACTTCAGTGTCACCGTCTGACAGTTTATTATAACCACAATATACAACACACACACACACACACACACACACACACACACACACACACACACACACTAAGCCAAAACATGGTATCGGTGCTAAAATGTGTCTCACCAGGTGAAAAAGTGAATTATTAGATATGATCATATAACACCATTTTTCATAACACATAACGTATATGAGTACAGTATATGATGTATGTGTGTGTGTGTGTGTGTGTGTGTGTGCGCAGCATCGTAGTGTGGAACGTGGAGAAGAAGGAGGCGATCTGCGGGAGTCTGGTGTCGGCTCAAGGTGCAGGTCACTGTCTCACCGTCAGCTGCTGCAACCTGAGTGACGACGTCTTCATCTCAGCCGGACAGTAAGACTCGTCTTCTTCTTTATGTGTGTGTGTGTGTGTGTGTGTGTGAGACAGTGTCAGATTATTGACTGAAATAATGGACGTGGTCTAAAGTCAGAAGGCAGAACTTGTTAATTGATAAAGTTGATGTTAAGACTGATATCTTAAATAATTAAAATAAGATGAATCGTAGCTTCAGGGTTAAAACTGTGCTGAGGGTCTCAGGATTAAAACTTTAATTAACACATAAACAACACAAAGTAAACCGACAGCAGAGGATCAGGACCAGGAACAAGAACAAGAACGGGACAAGACTCAGGAGATTAAACTAATTCTAATTCAAATTTTATTTGTCACATACACGACCGCACAAAATATTAGAATAGATTAGATTAGATTAGATTAGATATGATTAGAATAGATTAGATATGATTAGATATGATTAGATTAGAATAGATTTGATATGATTAGATTAGATTCGAATAGATATGAGTAGATTAGATTAGATTAGATATGATTAGATTAGACTAGAATAGATTAGATATGATTAGATTAGAGTAGATTAGATTAGATTAGCTTAGATTAGATTAGAATAGATTAGATATGATTAGATTAGAATAGATTAGATATGCTTAGATTAGATTGGATTAGATATAATTAGATTAGACTAGATTAGATTAGAATAGATTAGATAGATTACAATAGATTAGATATGATTAGATTAGATTAGATATGATTAGATTCGAATAGATATGGCAGGTTAGATTAGATTACATTAGAGTAGATTAGATATGATTAGATTAGATATGATTAGAGTAGATTAGATTAGATATGCTTAGATTAGAATAGATTAGATATGATTAGATTAGATTAGATTAGATTAGATTAGATTAGATTGGATTAGATTAGAATAGATTAGAATAGATTAGAATAGATTAGATATGATTAGATTCGAATAGATATGATTAGGTTAGATTAGATTAGATTAGATTACATTAGATTAGATATGATTAGATTAGATATGATTAGAATAGATATGATTAGATATGCTTAGATTATAATAGATTAGATATGATTAGATTAGATATGAAATGAAATGCTTATACGACTGTTTGTGACCTAAAAACAATGATAGGATAAAATAGAAAGATTTTACTGCAATAAAAGGAAATGTAAAATAAAAAATCTCAGATAAATGTACAAATCTACAAGTTTACAGATTTACAGTTTACAATAAATATAATTAAAATAGAAATACTGTATATAAAATACATAATTTACACAGAATTGGAAAATTATACTAAGAAGTGAATAAATAAAGCAGCAGCAGCAGCAGCAGTATAAGAGGAACATGAAGTATGGAATGAAGTGTGTGTGTATGTGTGTGTGTGTGTGTGTGTGTCAGCAGCAGTGTTATTGTCCATGTTTTAAAGTGCTAGTTGGTCCTGATTTTATGTATAAACAAGTTGTTTCTGCCCGGTTTTGAACCTGGCGCCTGTTGTGTGTTAGAGGGAGCGCGATAAACACGACGCTACAGAAACCGCAGCAGAAACAGCACAGCTAATCAGAGCTAATCAGAACTAATCAGAACTAATCAGAATCATTCACGCTAACAGCCCTGTCAGTGTAAGATTCCTCTCCAACATCATCATAGAGTTTAAAGACAAGGTCCAGATCGATCAAGTTTAATGGAAATATTTAAGAACAGAATTTTATTTCTGGCCCTAAACTCTATTTAAATAAAGTCTTACAGCTCAGTGAATGAGTTGTTTTGGACAGCAGACGTCTTGTCTTGTGATCTCAGACTGATCAGAGCTCCCAGATGTTGAACATGTGGTCTGTAAACATGAGCATCAGTAATGTAAGTGTTGAATGGGTCATGTTCTTCCCCTGTAGTGGTACGCTCCGTGTGTGGGAGCTCGACCTCCCGAACAGGAAGATCCGCCCCACCGAGTGCCAGCTGGGCCCGTTAAAGAGGGTTATTACGTGTATAGAGGTGAGAGGAGTTTTATTACATCATTATAAGCAACTGTTCCAATATTTTATCACACTTTTTATCTATTTGTAGTTACACTGTGGAATTTGTAGAAGTTCCCGTTAGTTCCAGTATACGCTGTATGTGTACGTGTCACTGTGAATGTGCCGTTACTATGGAAACGATAAGCAATCAGAGAGAGTGCATTAATATTAACATACGCTACAGTCAGAGCTGCTGTTACAGAGAATTAATCAACAGCTTTAGACCAGTCAGGACGTACTGCATGTCTTCTGTTCCGTGTAGATCCCAGAGGACGATGTTTTCTTTTACTGCGGCACCACGAGCGGAGACGTCCTCAAGGTGAACCTGAAGAGTCGTCTGCTGAACGGCCACGGCCCGGAGAAGCACAAGTTCAGCAAAGTGAGCGCGACGGAGAAAATATACCATTTCACGAGGATTTAAGTTCTGTTTATGCTTTTAAACAGCTGTAATGTGATGGAGTCACAATGTTCATTTATGTGTTGGTGTATGGATCTCAAACAGTTATGGCGTGTGTGTGTGTGTGTGTGTGTGTGTGTTGTAGGGTGTAACTGCTCTGAAGATGCTGAAGACGGGAGATTTGTTGGTGGGATCAGGAGATGGAACAGTCATCCTCTGCTCGAGCACAGACTTCAAAACCATCAGGTGAGACAGTTAAAGAGTGAGACAGATAGATAGTGAGACTGGTAGAGAGTGAGACAGTTAAAGAATGAAACGAGAGTGAGACAGTTCGGGTGAGACGGGCGGGGAGTGATTAAGATATACAGTAGAGGGAGAAGTTGATATAGTAATATAATATAGTAATATAGACAGTAGACAGTGAAAGTATGTAA
The DNA here is from genome assembly GCA_030014215.1 of Clariallabes teugelsi. Taxonomy (NCBI): domain Eukaryota; kingdom Metazoa; phylum Chordata; class Actinopteri; order Siluriformes; family Clariidae; genus Clariallabes; species Clariallabes teugelsi. The sequence continues at coordinate 37,218,014 of JAQMYG010000036.1, read as the reverse complement.
GACAGTGAGACTATAAGAGAGTAAAACATAGAACAGATATAATGTATCATTATTATTATTATTATTGAATTATTGTTAATGTAATATACATAGCATAGTTTGCTGTGTGTGCGTGTGTGTGTGTGCATGTGTGCGTGTGTGTACAGGAGCGTGACGCTGGAGGGCGGCGTGACGTCCGTGGCTCTGCGTGGTGAGGGTCAGCAGGTGTTCTTGGGCACCGAGGCGTCTCAGATCTACAGGTTGGGCCACACGGACTTCACGCCCGAGCTCATCGCCTCCAGCCACTGCAATGCGGTTTGGGACGCGGCCTTCCCTGTGTAAGATTCACCTGCAGTTCTCACCATCACCACTAGAGTGTTTCAGCATTCTGCTCCGTCTGTCTCTCACTCTCTGTGTCTTTCTCTCAGAGGGACGTCAGAGCTCTTCGCCACGTGTTCTCAGGATGATATCCGCGTCTGGCACACAGAGTCCAGCAAAGAGCTTTTACGGATCCGGATCCCGAACATGACGTGTAACGCGCTGGGCATCATGCAGGACGGCCTGAGCATCTACAGCGGTGAGACACAGCTCGACTGATGTGATCCTGTGCTGGTGTTATCTCACCTGGAGCATGCACTACCGCTGGAGATCACAGCTTTGAGTATTTTTTGTAAAAACAAGTGCTTAAGTGTGATTTTCTATTTAAATGGTGGAAAAGCGTGGAACGATGGGATGATCCGCCTGTTCACTCCTGAGAGCGGCCGTCTGATGCTGATGATCCCTAATGCTCACAGTATGGGCGTGACGGCAATAAAGAGCACCAACGACTGCACACGCCTGGTTAGTGGAGGAGGAGAAGGACAGGTGGGCTTAAACAGACTGTTATCTTATAAGATCACCCGAAATCTTACATGCGTGTCTCGTCCTGTTGTTGAGGAGGCGCGTGGGATTTACTACAGACTGTAAATACAGCTATTTCACTTTATTAATAAATATCACACACCGTAAAGTCTGCAGTGTTGAAGTTAGACCTAGAGCACTGATATTACTACAGGGTACATTTGTGACCGATTATTATATCTAAACACTCCGGGTGCTAATTCAACCGTAGCAACCACATAGCAACACTCTAGCTACCATCTGAGATACCATAGCAACCACCTAACTATAGGCCCAACTACCATAGCAACCACATAGCAACAGTACTGGATCTGGAGCTGAGGGATGTTTAGTAAACCCTCTTGTATAATGGTGTGGTGGTGTTGTAGGTGCGAGTGTGGCACATCCTGCACAACACATACAGACTCATCGCCAGCATGAAGGAGCACAAAGCTTCAGTCAACTCCGTCAAGATTAAAAGTAACAATGAGGAGTGTGTGACGGCGAGCTCCGACGGAACCTGCATCATCTGGGACATGGTGTGAGTGCAGATACCCAAACCATACAGAGTTCTCCTGGAACATTTATATATCGTCTCACCTCGCTCTCTCTGTCTCTCTCTCTCTCTCTCTCTCTCTGTCTCTCTGTCTCTCTCTCTCTCTTTCTCTCCATCTCTCTCTCTCTCTCTGTCTCTCTCTCATCTCTCTCTGTCTGTCTCTCTCTCTCTCTCTGTCTGTCTGTCTCTGTCTCTCTCTCTCTCTCTCTCTGTCTGTCTCTCTCTCTCTCTCTGTCTGTCTGTCTCTGTCTCTCTCTCTCTCTCTCTCTCTGTCTCTCTCTCTCTCTGTCTCTTTCTCTGTCTGTCTCTCTCTCCGTCTGTCTCTGTCTCTGTCTCTCCCCAGGCGGTTTGTGAGGAATCAAATGATTCTGGCAAACACACTGTTCAAAAGTGTCTGCTATCATCCTGAAGAATATCAGATCCTCACCAGCGGAACGGACCGGAAGGTACCACCCTGAGTGTGTGTGTGTGTGTGTGTGTGAGAGAGAGAGAGAGAGAATTTAATAGGCCAGGACGGAACAGGATGGGACCACTGAAAGGGCATTAACCTTTGACCTTTCTGTCAGATTGGCTACTGGGAGGTGTATGACGGAGCGGCGGTTAGAGAGCTGGAGGCCTCACAGTCCGGGGCCGTTAACGGCTTGGACATCAGCGCTGATGGAGGACATTTCATCACTGGTATGAAAGAAAGAGAGAGAGAGTTTTTGAAAGTCACTGTGTTTATTAACATCTATAACACAGTAATATAAGATAAATAACTGCTTATTATTATTATTATTATTATTATTATTATAATATATAAATGCTCTTATCTCTTCATGTCTCCACCAGGTGGTGATGACAAGCTGGTAAAGGTGTGGCGTTATGTAGACGGTGATGTCACACATGTGGGCGTCGGCCACAGTGGCAGCATCACCAGCGTGTGTGTGTCTCCCAACAAGAGATTTATCATCACCACCAGCGCAGACGGAGCCTTGCTCAGGTGGAGATTCCCGAAGTCCACAAGCTCATAGACCCTAAAACCCAGAGCACTGTTAGCCATTTTTTCTTTACACACTGATCTCCGTCCGTCACTGATCACTTTTGATGATGGATTGCGCTTTGTTAAACTTGGACATGCCCTGCTGTGGCTGTCCAGACCGATCCATGAGTGGCAGAACCTGGAGACGTCACTGCAGGTGTAGTTTGGTGGTTTGCTTGTGTTTGATGAACCCTTCCTTTGCTGTTTTTTAAAAGCCCTGTGCTCACAACAATCGGGTCTTAGTCTCAAGAACACGGTACTTAGTGAGCTATCTCCAATGCGAGCAGTCTGCAGCTGCCTCTTTCCATGTCTCTTTTGGACGTGTCATGGTAACAGAGGATTTCTGGCCTCTTACCGCTTTCAGCTTGGCCATAGAGAAGACCACTGGGGGTGCGATCACTTCCCCTGCGTCTCGTGTGTTCTAGCCACCATAGTCTTCTCTCATTTATGGTTGTGGTCTTGACTTGATGTAGGAAATCTGTTTTGGTAACCATGTCATTCCATATGACACCAAGTATTCTTCTGAGACATCTTATATAGACGACGTTCAGCCTTAGCCTCCTGGTGTGTCGCATATTGCCCAAGTTTCATTTCTATAAAGGAGAGTATTATCTTGGGGCACTTTGATCTTTGTGTTTATGTCTACGTTCCACACTCTCTTCAAAATCACAGACGATGCATTACTAATTCCTAAGTTGATTTCTGTGTCCAGTGACACGTTATTGGATATACTGGAGCCCAGGTACTAAAACGACTGATGGAAATTAATTTGTGGAGATGTGGAGTCCTGAGCCATGATCATAATCTTTTTTACACTTATTGTCAGGGAAAACTCTCTGCAGACATGGGCAAGTCTGTCCATGAGTCAGTGTAGATTTGCCAACCAAGGCAGCGTCATCTGTGGACAACGTCTCCTTCAGTAAGACGAGAGTGATCTTAGTCTTAGCACATAGTCTGGCCAGGGTCCCATAGTCTCTCCATCGAAACTGACAGTGCCTCTTATGTCTGTATGAAATCTGAGTAAAGTTGGTGGTTCTCCAATCCTTTGCGAGAGCTTAAAGAAGCCGCTGTGGCTAACCAAGTCCAAGGCCTTGGACAGGTCAGCAATTGCGAGGTAGAGTGGCTGCTGTTCTCTGCATTTTCCTTGGAGCTCCCTCACAGATAAGATCATATCGGTTGTTGAATGTTCTAATCAGGAGCCATATTGGGACTCTGGATAGATCCTGCTGAGGACAACTCGGGCGAACACCTTACCAGCCATGCTGAGGAGGGCTATTCCCCTGTAGTTATTACAATCACTTCCATCTCTTTTGTTCTTGAAGCGCGTGACTATCTTTGCATTACGCATGTCCTGAGGTATTTCTCCCTCCTTCCAGCGGCGACAATGTGATTCATGCAGATAATGAATTTGGACTGGCTTTCACTTTGTGATGACCTCTGGGGGATTGAGTCGTTTCCTGGGGCTTTCCTTTCAGCCAATGTATCCACTGTCTGGTCGAGTTTTCCGCAGTTGGTACGTTGTCTAGCTCTGCCTGTAAGAGATCGAGTTGAAAGCTTCTTCAGATATTGTATTCTTTGTGGAACAGAGTTCCAGGTAGCGTTGCACCCATCTGTCCATCTGCCTTCTACGATCTCTTACTATGATGCAATTCTGGGTTTTCAGAGGCGCTGCCTGACCGAAGGTGGGTCCTACTGCCTTCTCAGTGGTGGAACACAGTTGAATCCAGTGGTTGTTGCCACATTTTTTGATGATTACATCTAGCTGGTATTATTGCCTTGACCCAGGAGGCCTTGACCTTTTGCTTGATTTTGTTGTTGAAAAAAAGGTGTTGGTGTGTCCCGTTAAGGTTGAGATGATGGCTCAGCGTAACAATGTTTATCATAAATATTAACAAAGATGAACAAAAACAGGAATTATATAAACAGCAATAAACAAAACACATGCTATACGAACTAACTGAACCTAGCGCTATACACACACACACAACCTAACTAAAGTTACAGGTCAGGCCAACTGGGACACGTGATGAAGGTACACTCTGGGAAATCCAAGACAAAGTTTAAACTTTGTATGATATACAAGTCGCCCTCCAGGGTGCATGGTGATCCCTCCAGACATGGTGATCCATGCACAGCAAAGTCTAAAGAGTCTCTGACCATTCTTGTTCATCTTGCCCACTCCTTAATGTCCAATACATGTGAGAAAGCTGTCATGGAAGATATCGTCGCTTCCAGATCAAAGTCATTGAGCAGGCTGTATAACGGGTCTTTGATTTCAGATATGGAACTGAGGGTTGGGGTTTTAAGGCCTGAGAAGAATGTGATGTGGCCTGTCAGAGTTCAGATGGTAGGGACAGGGGGAGCTGATCAGTGGAACACAATGACTCCTTCCATTGTTAGAGTTCTCCCCTGGCTTCCTTCTGTTCACTTACTGAGATTGAATTTTTAACCTGTAACTGCTGTCTCCAGTGTTGTTCTTTTGCTGTGGCACAAAAGTGGAGTGTCCTCTCTGTGGCACAATAAATAGCCTGGGCTGGGGTATGGAGACTGTGAATTGCAAATGGTTCCCCCTTTTGACCTCACTGATGAACTGCAGAGGAAAGCAGAGCAATATGTCTGGGACCAGTCTGGTTGCAGGAGTTGCCGGAAAAGACGAAAAGAGAGATGATTGTTGAAGACAACCTAGCCACCTACGGAACTCCACTCAGGATTTTCAGTTTGGGATTACTCCCTTAGCCTTTCACTTCCTGAGGTAGGAGGAACGGTAGTGGTGATAGCAGTGCTTTACCAGGAGCCGTAGCCCCAAGGATCACCAGACCACACACGACCTTCTGCCACCACAAGGCCTAAGGAGGACTTTTGCATCACTACACTTATATAGGGGTCATGAATGTCCAACATGGAGTGACATATCCTTATACAATATCATGACAAATTAACAATATGATGAATTTCATTTTAACCAAGTATACAAACATGGCTGAGGAAAATAAATAAATAATGGCTCACATAGGCAAAGAAATAGTACAGCCACACATGATCGTGTGTTTTATGGCTATTTTTATGACCAAAAAATTATGATAAGAATAACAACACAAACAAATTGCAACAGATTTTGCCTTTTCTGTGTGTAATTATCTATAATTCTCTTGTAGTTTTTCCATTAAAATTCTTAGTTTATCTTTTATGGAATTCACACAAATATCTCTTCAATAAATAACAAAAAGCAAATTAACGTTCATTTGTCGTTTCTAATACAACTTTTATTCTTTTTTATTAAACCCTGGTGTAAAAGACATTAGGAGGTTTTTACACCTTTATACTAAACATTATAATTCATTATAAATCATCATTCTAAGCTTTTTAATGATAAACACACAGATGGATATAAATAAAAGTATAAGTTTAGCTGTACACCACAGTCTAGCTGAGTTGAATTTAAACAATAAATAAAAGTAAAATGATAAACTTCCGGTCCATGTGTACAGGACTCTCGGTCTTTTGTGTGCTGGTGGACGTTTGCGCAGGCGCACTTGTACCCTAGTGACCGCGCCGGCGCACCGTGTTCGCGCAGGCGCACTGAGCCTCTCGGGTACTGACAGGTTCTGAGGCAGAGAGGAGCTCGCGCTGTCCTCGAGCGCAGAAATTGAACACAAAAACTGTTCAGATAAAAATAAATAAAATAATAATAATAATATAAACATCTACACAGATAAAGACCCGGAAGTGATTATTAGTCGGGGTGTAGATTCGGTCAGGGACTAAATACAACAGAGGAGGTGAAAAACCAGACCGGTGTGAAGAGCTGATTGTCTGAGGAGCCGAAAAGATCCACAGAACAGGACAGGGTGAGTGTGTGTGTGTGTGTATGCAGGGTGAGTGTGTGTGTGTGTGTGTATGTGTGTGTGTGTGTGTGTATGCAGGGTGAGTGTGTGTGTGTATATACAGGGTGAGTGTGTGTGTGTATGTGTGTGTGTGTGTGTGTGTGTGTATGTATACAGGGTGAGTGTGTGTGTGTGTGTGTGTGTGTATACAGGGGGAGTGTGTGTGTATGTGTGTGTGTGTATGCAGGGTGAGTGTGTGTGTG
>JAQMYG010000036.1:36898152-36908726 GCA_030014215.1 Clariallabes teugelsi | reverse complement strand
ACAGACATGTACGTGGACTTCAACCTGAAATAATAATAATAATAATAATAATAATAATAATAATAATATCACTGATTACATTAAAGATCAGCAGATTATTATTAGCTTTAACATTTTAACTCTTTCTACAAACTCTTCTCATCCTAATGTGTTTATATGTTTTATATACACACACGTGTCCGTGTCAGTATATAAGTGCTTGTTAGTTAAACAGACTTGATCTTGGTTTATCTTTTTCAGTCATAACAACATCCTCAGGAATCGATCTTCGACCTTCCCGATATGGCGCCGCGTTGACGCCTCACAGTGACGTAACAACACCTCTGTCTTCTTATTGGTCTGCTTGACGTCGCGTGGGTTAGACTTTTATTTATTTTTTTCTTAGCTAAACAAAATGGCTGCACAGAATAGGAGAAGGCGTCACTTTTCCCCTCACTCCATAGTTAAACCCAAACCTGGTGGGGGCCTCATTGCGAACGCTTAAGCTTTCTGATTGGTCAGCCGTCATCGCTATCCAATCAGATTTCAGGAGGTGGAACCGTCTCATCCAATCGGCGCGCAGTGGAGGCGGGTTATTTGTCAGTAGGCAGAGTTAAAGGCAGAGTGGATCCTCTCAGTGGTTTACTCTGAGCGCTTCCGTTTCGGACACTCCCTGGATATTTGCGCTTATTTCTGTTTATTTTTTTGTTTTGTGGCATTTCTGGATTATATGATCGACATGTTTCCGACTTGATCGTGCTCGTGAATCGTACGTGGCTCGAAGCCAAAACTCGCAATCTGTCGTTTTTTTTTTGCACTTTACCAGCGTTAGCATGTTAGCTCTGTCAGAGACGCGCTGCTTATTTCTCCTCTCTGAACGTTGATAAATATCAATAAATATCGCTTTTTCTTTTAATATCATTATAATCATCATCATTATTCTAGAATAATAATAATAATAACAGATATTATTCTCATCAGGATACTCATTAACTCGCTGTTGTTGTTTATTATTATTATTATTATTATTGTTGTTGTTGTTGTTATAAACAGCTGATGATGTGTAACTCTACTTGAACATTATTATATCATTTTCCGCTTTAGTCAGTTGATTATTTTGCGTCATTAAGAGCCTCATCAGGAGGAAATCCGTGCACTTGTTTATTTCTGCTGCTGTTTTTTTTATTATTTGTTTATTTGTTTACTTGTTGTTTTTTCCCCCTTTAATCTAAAGTGTTATTACGCGTCATGTCTCTGATTAAGACCTCTTATAAAGTCAAGCTGCTTTTTTAAATGCCGTTAAAAATAAGAATAAAGCCTTTACTGCCTGTGTTTCTGGATCTGATGTGAAGGAAAATTACACCCAACCAGTGAATAAGGACGAAAATAATAAATACATAAATACATAATAATAATAATAATTAAAACCCGACTTCCTGCAGCGTTTCCACGTGACGCCTCCGCGCGCGCTGTAAAAAAAAACAAACAAACCACACAACCAGGTGAGATTCTAATTCGGTTTTAATCCGATTTCTGCATGATTATCATTTCACTTTAAACAGCTTCGTGTGTGTGTGTGTGAGGACGGCACCATGTGTGTGTGTGTGTGTGCGCGCGCTGTATTGTTCGGTGTTTTAAACACGTGCATGTTCATCAATTAATTAATTGATTAATTAGTCCTAATGGTTTAAACGGGCTGTATTGCAGTCACGTGATCATGATGTACTGTAATGTGAAATATAATCTCTGGTCCTGATATCTGTCTATATGTTTCATTCAGGATCAGTAAAGTATCTAACGGACTGTTTTAAAGACACTGATAAAATAATCATTGTTGGTTTATTTGTTGATGATTTATGAGCTAAACAGAATATCCTGGTGTGTATTAGATATCGATAAACCGTCTTCACATACTGTATAATGGTCTATAATACATTTTCCTATGGGATCAGTAAAGTATCTAACGGTCTGTTTTGAAGACACTGATAATAATTGGAGATTATGTGTAGATGGTCGATTAGTGAGACAAAATATCACGATACGTATTAAGTATCTTTAAAAACTCTTCACATATCATGAATTCTCCCCCCCCCCCTCACGGTTTTAAATCATTTCATTAATAAATTTCCTTAATTATGTCCTTAAGAATTTCCTCCGAGATCAATAAAGTACCTATTTATCTATCTATCTATCTATTTTAAAGACACTAATAAAATACTTATTAGTAGTTTATTTGTTGATAGTTTATTATTGAAACAAAACATTGCAATATGTATTAAAGTATCATAAAAACGTCTTCACATAGCGTGGTTCTTTTTTTTTCTTTTTTTTTTTTGTTCTTGTATTATATCACCGTCCGCACAGTTCCAGCACAAGGTAACATTAATAACACGTATGTTCATGTTTATATATTGCATTTATCAGGATTGTAGTAACGCCCTCATTATCGTTTCCATAGTAACCTCTCCACTGATTATAATATTATTTATTCTGTAATCAGAAGTGTGTTTGTGTGACACTGGTGAAAGGAGTCTCCAATGTGAGTATGCGCGTGTGTGTGCGAGTGCTTTCATTCTAACGAGAGCGTGATTACTCCCGAGCCGCCGCCGCCTTGTGAGAGGTTTCAGAAGTATTTACGCCTTCAGACTGAAAGGTTAAGTATCCGCTTGTGTCAGAGACTCAGGGACACGACTGTGCTCTTCAGAAAGAGAAAATAAAGACAAATCAGGCTTTCTGTTTTTCTGGGTTGTCTAAGTGGATTCTCTGTGTGTGTGTGTGTGTGTGTGTTTAGAAGCTTTGACGCTGTTTATTCAGGTTATGATAATCTGTAATAAGCATGAATAAACGTGTTATTATTGTTGTTCTGTGCTGGAACAGTGTGGTCCAGGGAGATGATATAAGAACCAAAAAAAAAAAAAGAATCAAAATATACAAAGATGTTTTAATGATATTTAATACATATCGTGAAATTTTGTTTTGCTAATAAACGATCAACAAATAATCTATTAATTAATCATTTTGTTAATGTCTTTAAAATAGATAGATCGATAGGTAGTTTTTTGATCCCGAAGGAAATTCATAAGGAAATAATTATAAACCGTAAAAAAAAGAAGAAGAAAAATCACGATATGTGAAGACGTTTTAACGATACTAAATACATATTGTGAAATTTTGTTTCGCTAATAAACTATCGACAAATAATGTAATGATTCTTTTATCAACGTCTTTAAAAATATTTCAAAAAACATGAAGAATAAGGAAAATAGTGTGCAATATGTTTGGAAAAAAATATAAATTCCAAACCATTTCAGCTTTATTTCAGAAAACTCTTCCTTTTATTAATATAATGACGATATTGATATTAAATCATTGTATCACTCAGTACTAATGATATTATTATTTTAATAATGTAACCTGATCATTATTTATTGACCAGATGTATAATTGTGATGCTCAAACGATACGATATTCACATTACAGCGATATTGTAACCTAATGAGGATTGTGGGAGTGGTCAGGTTGTCGCCTTGTGATTGGACGCTTTGTGAATTTTAGTTTTATACAGATTTCATTTTTTTAAATTCCCTCCTCATTTTTAATCTCAGAAGGATGAAAATCTCATGGTGCTTTAAAAAACAAACACACAAATCAACATTGTTATAATTTTAGTTTTTTGTTTTTCGTTTGTCTGCTCCAGCTGCTTTCATAAAAAGCTGGTTAAGGCTTTTAATTTGTCTCCCAACTATAAATCGAGTTAAAGGAGCACTACTAAGAGAAATCAATCCCATAATGCTTTTCACCTGATGAGATTTTATCGCCTCTCATCTCTAATCTCGTAAAAACACGGATTTAATTTGAACGAATAATCCTGATTATAAAACGGTCGAGTCTCGAGTTGTTGTTCGTTCGTCTGTCTGGGTGTTCGGCTCCATCTGCTTGGAAATCGAGGTGAAAGGTCACAGGATCGTGACCCTGAGCGTGTGAAACTCGTCTCGGGTGTGAAGGTTAAGAAAGGAAAAAAGGCGTCTGCTGCTGAGTGGAGTTTAGTGAATCAGGGCTCTTAAAAGAGGAGCAGGTGGTGTGTGTGTGTGTGTGTGTGTGTGTGTGTGTGTGTGTGTGTGTGAGAGAGAGTTGAATGTTCAGGAATGTTCTGCCACACACACACGCTCAGAACGCTCTCTGAAACAGGCAGGTGCTAAATTGTATTTAAATATCTGCTTTAATATTAATGAGCTCATTATGAATATGCATGATTAATTACACTGTGTAGGGGCGGAGTTATGTTTTGTGCCTGACGTTAATGCCTGACGTTTTGTGCGACTATTCGATTCTGACACTGGAGACTCCTTCCAGAGCTGTTAACGAATAAACTTCTCCGCGCTGTTACAGAGAATTAATCAGCAGTTTCTGACCAATCAGGATGCAGGAGTGTGGAATAAAACCGAATATATTAATGAGCTCATGCATAATTAATATGTTTTACATTATTTCATTCTTGGCTCAGGGCTAAACATTTAACTCAGTGCGGATACACACCCGCTGATGTAAATGTGTGTGTGTGTGTGTGTGTGTGTGTTGGCTGAAACCCCAGAAAAGGTCCTTGAGCTCAATCAGGAAGTGTTTTTTTTTTCCTCCTCTTTCTCTGTAGACACACACTAGAGCATGCTGGTGTGTGTTTGTGTGCGTTTGTGTGTGTGTGTGTAAAAGTTACATTATCGTTATGAAAGAGCGCCTGTGTTCCTGTTACCCCGCCCCCTTTTTGTTGCCGGATGCTATGACATCACAGACGATTTTAATCTCTTAAAGTGACCCGTCTGTCCGCTTCTCCTTCTATCCATGTTTGTTTTTGTTTGTGTTCCTGACGTGTGATGGAAGTCTCACACCGTCGAGTGTTTGTCTGAGACATGTGGTGTGTTGGAGTTGGAGTGATCCTGAGAGGAGAGGTCACACTCCGCTCCCGCACGCCGCTCCTCCAGGTGTTCACACTTTAGTGTTTCTTACTTTCACACTTTCTCACGTTTTTTCATGGACGCTTCACGTCTCATTAAAATTCTACAGGAAGTGTCAAGGAGTTCAGATGTCCAGAGAAGTGACCGATCATGGCTCTTCTTTTTACAGAGCAAATATCAGGAGCTTTACGATGTTCTTCTTCTTCTTGTTTTACAGCAGAGATCACTATGCTGTGTTCTGATTGGCTAAGAGCAGTTTAATGTGGACTTATAATAATAATAATAATAACATTGCTGTTAAAGTGTTATTATTATTTAATAACACTTTACGCTACATAAGCCTTTTAATTTTAATAATTTATTTCGGCTACTTCCTGTGTTCCAGCTGCTGTACCTTAATTAGACGTCTAACGCAGACACGCCTGATTTATTACAAATCAGAACATCGGGATTGGGGGCGGGGTGAGTCTCATCATCCTGCTACAGTACAGACTCTTGCATAGTCATCAGGTTATGCAAATGAGATGCTAATTATGTGTGTGTGTGTGTGTGTGTCTACAGGTCGGAGAAAAAAAAACAGATGAACAAAAGCGTTTTTTTCTTTTAAATGAAATCCAAAATGTTGAACATAACATATGTAATGTACAGCGCTAACCGCTTTATGCTAATGAGTAGTTATGCGTATGTTAATTATCGGTCACATGCTCCGGGTCCAGGAGCGAGCGCTGCAGCGGATTACGTGTATTTATAGCCAAGCTGCTAATCAGAACGCGGCGCGCTGAGACACGCTGATTAATGATCAAACTGAGGAATATCCTGATTAACGAGCGCCGCAGCAAATCCAGCAAACACACACACACACACACACACAAACACAAACACACACACACAGAGATGTATGGTTTTCATGATTCATTTCTCAAGTATTTATAAATGTCACGACTCAAAAGAAAGGGCTTTCCCTTCAAGCGTATTAGCGCGCTAATTGGGTTGCTAACAACAAGACGCGGAACTGCTAGGTGTTGACGCACGTAATTGGATGTGAAATTACCAAATTAATCCAATGCGGAGGCTCCGTTTGTGCATTAAGGTGAGCGACATGCTTTTAACATGTGTGTGTGTGTGTGTGTGTGTGTGTGTTATCAAGAGGCGTAAAATATAAGCGTGCTCCAAAGAGGAAACATGAGAGAGAACACGCGAGGTTTTAATTAACCCTTAATTGGAGCCATGATGCTAATGTTGCTAAAGATGCTTATGGCTAACAGTTTAATGTAATTTGAGGGAGAATTCTCTCAAAGGAGTGTGTGTGTGTGTGTGTTGCTTAATGGAGGTTACAGGAGTTAATTCCGCAGCTCCTTCTGTTCATCTAAATGCATGAAACAGCCAGAATCTATTACAGCAAGCAGATGAGAACATGCAGGAGAAAACACACACACACACACACACACACACACACACACACTGGACTGGAGAATATGACTCACAGCTGGAACGTGTTCCCATGGTAACGTTTCCAGAGGTTTATCACACGGTTACTTTTAACCAGGAGTTGTGTTCATGTAATACGCCGTAGCGCGGTCATGTGTGTTAGTGAGTGTTAGCTAGAAGTTGTTTTCCTGGTTTCGTTGTTACCATGGTTACCTTCAGGCCTTATAGCTGTCGTTACGTTTTGCTTGTTGTTCTCTTTGATCTTGTTGTTACAAAGTAGGTAGGAGTGTTTTATAGGAAGGAGTATTTATAGGTAAGGTGTGTTTTGTAGTTCGAGGTGTTAGGTGGTGGTAGTAGTGTTTATATGTAGGGATGTTTATAGGTAGGGGTGTTTGTAGATTGTAGTGTTTAAAGGTAGGAGTGTTTATGGATAATAATGTTTAAAGGTACAGGGTTTTTATAGCAGGTGTTATTAGGTTGTAGATATTAGTGTTTAGTTAGCTTTGGTTGTCAGTATTACGTGACGATTCTCTGGTTGTTTTTAGTTACAGAATCATGTTTACTTTTAGCTAAAAATGAAAGAAAGAGAAACAGATGGTAAGAAATCGACAGAGGGAAAGAAGGACATAATAAATTTTCCAAGCTGTCTCTCTCTACACACACACACACACACACACACTATAAATTCCTCATTTCATTACTGTGTGTGTGTGTGTGTGTGTGTGTGTGTGTGTGTGAGAGAGAGAATATCAGAGCAATAGAAATGCAGACATGAGAAAATCGAGTGGGGGGAGGGGCAGAGTAAGGAGGCGGGGGTATTAATGCGGCAGACAGACCGAGGGGGAAGGAGTTGGGGGAAGGGAGGGGAGGTGAGGGGAGGGTGGCGGGTTTGAGGGGCAGTTCAGGGGCACCGGAGTGTGAGAAAATCTCCCATAAGCCTCGGCGTCTGTGCTCTTCCTGTAATTTATTCAGCACTGAACAATGAGCACAATGAGCGAGACGGAGCGGGGGAGGGGCAGCGAGAAACTGGGGTGCAGACCACCGAGACATCTGATTGGTCATCAGGGAGACGAGTCAGACAAGCTTATTGGCTGTACAGGGGGGGATGGGACGGCAACCGAACGGTTGAGATGGAGACGGGGAAAAACAGAGCTGAATCTGATTGGCTGCTGCTGGAGGGGAAAACAGGACATTTGATTGGACGATGAGGCACGGCAAGGTCGAGCCGATTGGTCAAGAGGGCTTGGAAATACGAGCTAATTGGCTTAGAAAGGGGACGGAAATGAATACTGTGTGTGTCTGATGGGGAATCTACAGACAAGTGGGAAATCTGAGTCGTCTGATCAAACAGGGAGGAAGGAAGCTAAGCTGATTGATCCACGTGGGGGGGAGGGAGTGGTGGGGGGGGACAGGAAATCCGAGCCGAGTGGCTGACAGGGAATATCAGGTACATGGTAAAACATGAATGGTTTAGTACACGCCTAAACCTAAGTTTAGCGAGGATGTTTATCTGCACTATGTAGTGAATAAGGGGTGTGGTTTGGGACACGCCCACAGTAAAGCAATGACAGTAGTTTTGTGCACTATATAGTGAATAGGGCGTGTGGTTTGGGACACGCCCACAGTGGAGCGATCATGGTTTTTACTTGTACTATATAGTGAATAAGTGTGTGGTTTCGTGGCTTGACCACAGTTCTTTCCACCATTTTTGAGGCATCACATGATCATTTTTTTGTTAATTTGCATATAGAATGCAATTGACTTAAAGCTGAGGAGGTTACTGAATGACATCACAAACAGACATAGTGCGTAGCTCCGCCCCAAATCAGTTTAATACAGAAGGAAATAGTGGGACTTTTTTTTTTTGTCGGTGAACATACCACGCACACACACACACACACACACACACAGACTTTCTTGGCATCAGCTCAACACGAAGCTCAGATGGCTGCGAATAAAAACAGCCTCTTTTTCGCTCAACATGCTCATTCCCTCAGTCTCTCCAGGTCCTCACTTCCATTCATCCATTTTTTTCTCCTCTTTATCTCTTCATCATGGTTTCTGTTTTTGTTTTTCTCCTGGCGTCCTTGCAACTCAAACAAGGAAGTTAAAAAAAAAAAAAGGAAAAAAGCTGCGTGCAGGACATGATTAATTTATCATGCTGACTGTTTTTTTTTTCTTTCCTTCCCCCTGTCCTTGTAAGTGAGACGGGAGGAAAGGAGAGAGTGTGAGGAGTTTGTGAGGACAAGGATAAAAAAAAAAAAGAGAGAGAGAGAGCGATTGAGACAGAAAGCCTCTTTTCTCTTGGCTGCGTTTCAGCCCTGATAAAATGGCGCCGTGTTCGGAGAGACAGTCAGGAGGAGAAAACGCTCCTCAATCGTCTCGCTTTTTTCATTCCCGGTTTCTAGAAAATTACAGACCAAAAAAATGAGGGTCTTCAGGTGCTGAAGACGTCTGTGCCGCTCTAAAGGCGTCCCAGGTCTTACTGGTCGAGTCGCGCAGAGGGACAGGCAAGCATTTTAACTGGTTTTAACCCAAACAGCAGCTTGCTTTTCTCTTCTCGAGTCCTGTTTGCTTTTGAACGAGCCGTTTAATCCTGGAGCCAAAGCCTGACTGCAGTCTGGGAAAGCAATCTTTCTCTCTGTTTTTTTTTTGACGGGAAAACATGACGACCCAGATTTTAAAATGTGAACTGCTTCTTTGTCGGTGCGGGATCGTGGCTCAGTAGCCGGCGGTCGGCCAATCAAAGGTGTCTTTCTGCATAGGCTTGTTGTGATTACTGGTGATATCCGGTTCTTGCGCCTCTGGATGCGGGACTGTGAAGTCACGGATACGCGAATGCTCCTTTCATGACCACCTTTTTCCAAATAACAAAGAGTTTAAGTCTTGGCATTCGGTATAGTCAAGTGTTTCTGGTTTTCTCTTCAAATTTCTGAAGATTTCACAGTAAGGGATGCAACGTGCTTTAGCGTGAAACGGTTTGATTCTTGTGTTTTAGAAGCGGCGTTTTTTTTTTTGTTGTTGTTCTTTTGCATGCAAGTGAGAAGTGGGTAAAGGTCCTTTTTTTGGCATGGGCTGAGCTGAAATTCAGCGAGGCCTGATGTCTGAGAGATAAGGACGGCTGGGGAACGTGGATAAGACGATATGAAGGAGATGAAAATATTTATTTCAAGGACCCGGGTGCATTTTTATGCACGATGTTAAACATTAAACCTATTCGATTATTTTCGTGTCATTGATTCATCGTGAACCAATGAAATAAATCCTGAAGGTAAGATTTGAAAAGCTCTGACGAAAAAATCCAGTCCCCTTTGTGGCTTAATGAATTAGTAATGAATAGAAGTTTGCCTTAGTAGCAGAGCGAAAGCCTCGGTTGTTTTTGCGTACCGAGATCGATGCCTTCCAGCCTCTTTTCCGCCATCGTCTCACAACGCTATTGACTACCTGCTGTCCCGTGATGGATTACGCTGCCTGTGAAGTAAACTACACGTCGATTCCAGGCTTTCCAACCCTACGGTGATCTACAGTAGCAGTGTGGTTCTGGGTTTTATAGTGAGCTAGCGGTGTGCGCAATGATGGATGAGGGACTGCTCTCGATTTCGTGCAAATAAATGAACCTCCGTTTCCACTTCAGCTTTCCTTGGCGGTCTGTGGAGAAATGAGTAATGGTGCTTCTTTTCCACATGCTTCTGAAGACATGTAATAGTTATATATGTATATGGATGTGCTCCATCTAATTTGGCCAGTGAGCATTCATGGTCCAGGGAGCATTGCAATATTCTGGAAAAGAAACCTAGGCATGTATGACAAATATCTGATGTAGGCGAAGGAAAAAAGATCCAAGAAAATTTTCATCAGATCATTTTTAGTTGGTACCCAAAAGCTATGTTAATCCAGTTCAAATAATTCTGGTCTCAGATTCTGGTTCATTTTATTATTCTTGGAGCCTCACTGTTATTTCTCTATATTTGTAACCTTTATTTTTTTTTTACTTTCTCATTCAGTGGTCTTATCACACAGTTTCATTCAGATTATGCATGAATTATCGATTAGGCTACATATAAACACAGCTTTTGTGTACACACCTCCTCTTCTGACATCTTACCATCACTCTGGCTTTTTCTTGTCTTTACAGTGCTGATCAATCAGTGTGGCCTGGAAGCCCAGCATGAGAATTCCCTCTGGGGCGACCCAGCCACCACCTGCAGCAACCGTACC
>JAQMYG010000036.1:36873535-36890570 GCA_030014215.1 Clariallabes teugelsi | reverse complement strand
TTACCGTATCAATTCGAGCCGGAGTCTGACGATGAAACGGTTGAAGTGGCACATCAACAAGAAACTGTTTCGCAAGCGCGACTGGAGCAGGACGTTTCTCAGTGATAAGTGTCATATGTTAAAAAGACTGTGGTAACGTTAATTGTAAGATGGCGGGCAAGTTGTTTGCGACGTAGAATGTGGGCGGACATTATGCAAATATGTTACATAGTGACGTGGATCCGTAACAGAGAAAGATTAGAATTGCTAACGACTCATTTAGGCGAATGTGAGCTGACTCTTTTTTTTAATAGACGAAAACTTCATTTATCGTGCACTGTCAGCGTCACAACTTTGCAGGTTTATGTTCACATACAGCTACATGACACACTGCATAAAAGATCATATTTGAAAACGCATAATAGGGGCACTTTAACAATTTAACAGAATAACAACTGACTATTAAAGTTTTTTTTTAATGTTTATTTTAACATACTGTATATATGTTTGGTTCATTCAGCTGCATTCAATGTTATAACAGATTAATATCTCCTGGAATAACAAGAACAATTAAAATTGTAATAAAAATCTAAAAAAAAAAAAAAAACTCAAACTATCATGAAGGTCATGAACATGACTTTGAATGCACTGGACACTGAGAAAAGCGATAGAAGAACCAGTTCCTGTACTTTTAAACATGTTGAGCATGATCAATATCAAAGGTTGACTCTTATCCTTGGTGAGGTTAATTGTGAAATGAACTCAATTAATCCAAATGAAGCAAAGTCAAACACTGTTTAGTTGGGGCTGGGGTGAGTGGCGTACATTTGTAATGGCTAGGCTCTTTGACAGCTCGGGGTCACCTGCAGAAAGAGGGGAGCTAATCTAATCGAGCAGGTGGATCCATATGCCTCCATGTTGTCTCGCCAGGCCAAATGATTTCTGATCTTGGAACAGAAGGAGTTTAGCAGACACCCTCTCTAGAGTAATCAATTAATCAATTATTTCCATTGATCAGTCAAGAGCAGGCTAATGTTCAGCGGTGTGAGAAGAAAAAAAAATTATACAAATGCAGAACACTTTCTTTAAAGCACAAAATGTTTTCTAGAAGCAGTTTCATGCTCACAGACTTTGTTATCTTGGTTATGTTTCATGCATTTTTTATGCTTTAGAAAATGGATGCCAATAAAAGAGAGAGTGTTCCATTACATTTGCAAAAAATTAATGGTTGAGGGTTAAAAAAATATATACTTAGCAAAAACCAAGAAGACTTATTTACACTAATCACTTTCAGTCTTCACTTAAACCATCTCAAATCCTATCTTCTTATTTATTTATACTTTATTTACACTGAAAGTAGAAAGTGAAAAAAATAGTGGAAAATCAATTGGCCCAAAATGTTATAATGCGCATAGAATACATGGCATAGTTGCAGTTTAACCAGATATTGAGCATAACAACTGCTTCAGAATTCATACATCTGCCATCCAAAAATAACAGATTGCTAAGGGTTTGAAAGTACTTCACACACATGTACTGTACTAAGCCTTCGAACCCAGAGCTTGTTTTGCTGAAAATACTGTATACAGCTGTCAGGATTGCACAACAGTTTTGAGTGTCTTTTTTTGAGTGTCTTTTTTTGAGTGTCCTGATTTTATTTCATTTAAACCAAAAACATGACTGAGCAAATAAATTAATTAGTTAATTAATACGTACTAGGTCACATAGGCATAGACACATAAGATAATGTATTTTTTCATAGTTGTTTCTGGTGGTTTCTGTGACGAAAAATGAAAAATAATATGAGAATTTTTGTAAATTCTATATTTTTGTGACATCATTCCGATAATCTTTCTAGCAGTAAAATTTAATGTTTTAAAAGTCACAATAACTTTGGTTCATCATCCTACAGTATATCCGAACACTAAAACATACAGATTGATGTCTAAAGCTCAAATTCTCATATTTTTCATTTTTGGTCACAGAAACCACGAGAAACCACTATGAAAAAATACATTATCTTATGTGTCTATGCCTATGTGACCTAGTATTAATTAACTAATTAATTAGCTCAGTCATGTTTTTGGTTTAAATCAAATAAAATCAACAATTTCAACATATTGCCCAGGAAAAAGCATAAAAGACACTCAAAACTGTTGCGCAATCCCGGCAGCTGTGTATATTCATCCATGTACCCTGGACATCCATATAAGGATTTTTTTTCTTTTTTTATCGTTCATTAAACAATATTAATGTTGCGTTTCCGACATGGATCCGTGCCGCTAGAGATTTAAACATTAACTGCTGTTGCACAAGAGAACGGTGACTAGTAGATTTGAGGAGAATGAAGAGAAACTCGAGGCTGTTTTTGCAGCTTGTCTTACCCAAACATCTGTCGGTGTTGCCGCGCGATACATGATTCGGCTCTTTACCCAAAGCGGGTCACATAGGAACACTCACACCCACTCATATGTCAAGGTGTTGTGTAAGCCTCAATTAGGTCTGCTTATGGTGCTCTAAATGAATGTGTCCCTAACCTTCAGTCCCAACTATTGCTGAAGCAATTAGAGCATGTCTAATGGCCAACTGTGTGTGTGTGTGTGTGTGTGTGTGTGTGTGTGTGTATGTGTTTATACACAGTATGTGTGTAATAGGATAGGAGGCTGAACATAAAGACAGTTGATGATTATTTGTGGTTGGAGTAGAATGCAGGTTGACTCCCTCCCCCTGACTCCTGTGCTATGGTTATTTCTCAGAGTCTATTCCATGACCTCCGCGCCCTCA
The DNA here is from genome assembly GCA_030014215.1 of Clariallabes teugelsi. NCBI lineage: Eukaryota > Metazoa > Chordata > Actinopteri > Siluriformes > Clariidae > Clariallabes > Clariallabes teugelsi. The sequence goes on along the minus strand of JAQMYG010000036.1, from coordinate 36,887,807 downwards.
TTTCAGCAAAATAGTAATTGTTTTCCTTTTTTCTTTTTTGTCTTCATCTTCTTCCTCTTCTTCCGCCGTTGCCTTTATGATTGGCTTCTTCATTCTGGCCTGAGCGAGAGGTGAAGATGAGAGGATAAGGACTGCTATTGTGCAGCTGCAAATCAACTTTTCTTGCACAGGCCTCTCTTGGGAGGAAAGATAAAGTAATTCAGTCTTTTTTTCCTATACTCAATACTGTCCACGTATTGTTATAGGAGGTGGCTGTGGGGGAGGGGTGGTGCGGGCTGGAGAAAATAAAAACACATTGATCTATAGAGCTAATAGTACTGTTATCATAGATGGCCTGAGTGGGGATGGGGATGAGAGCATTGAAGAAGTAATAAAAAAGTGCAATGTTCCTTTTTGATTCTAATAGATTGGCACAGAGCCTTGGTGTTAGAACATGGCCAGTCAGGCCTGGACTCTAAAGGTAGCCTAGGACATGCAGGTCCAAGCCTCGGCTCTCCAGACCACTGTAAATGGTTGTGGTTGTGAGGTGGTTGCTGTGATAACACCCTCAGGCATTCGGGCTTCTGTTGTGTCAATTATACCCCCCCCCGCCACCTCATTCTTCTTCTTTGAGAAGTCATGGCTTCGACTATTTCCCAATATCTCCCAGCTGTGCCATGGCTCCCCGTAGGTCAGGAGGTTAAAACAGGCAGCATTTAATTGCTCCAATGTGCGCTTTGGATGCATGGCATACTTAACGCTCGATTGTTTGCGCCTGACAGATTGAACATGTCTCGCGAAGAGGAGTCACTCTTTTTTTACAGTCATTTGACTGACAGTTGTTATCATCAACACTTCATAGACAATTACGCACCGCAAAGTTTGCGTCTGTGCCGTGCATGTTGAGAAACCTAAACAAGGCAATGGGGAAAACACAGAGGCAAATCCTTGGTTAAATGGTTTTCAAAGCCTCTGATTCAAGGCTTAACTGAGCCCCCTGTTGAAGCTAACGTCTTATGATTTTTCCCCCCCTTCATTCTCTGTGGATTTCCCTGCCAGCTCCTGTGTTTCTTGTTGCCGTTAAGACTCTTTGGAGAACCAAATTCTCCCTTGGTTGGTGAGTGTCACTCTCTCTGTGCTTGTCTTCTCTTAGTGACTGACTGAAGATCTCTTCACAACCCATTTGCGGAACTGCCACCCACTGTCAAAACCATCCCTAAAACAGCTGCACTACACTGGAGTGAAGGATGCCTATTTTTGTGCGTGGAGTGCCTGCTATAAAGTCGAGTCTGCTTCCAGACAGTTCCCAAGCAGAACGCCTGCAAGCAGCCTCTACCCTATTTTGTGTCTCATTGGGTTTGATGGACGACTCCAGCCATATATACATCGCTAGACCATTACGGATGCTGAGGCAGGCAAGGCAGTGCAGCTTGGGGACCATCAAGCTGCTAATTATTGATTGTGTCTGTTCAAGCATGAGCTAATTTCTGTGTCCTCATTTGCATGCTGTATTGCATGCAGGATTAGCGGGTTTGTGTTAGTACACTGATCTCCTGCTCTCATGCTGTATGCTCCTCTTATGTTAGAGATATATGAAGCTTTTACATTGGTGTAGACACAAGGGCAATAGAAGGTCACATTTTTAGAGTTCTTGTATCAAGCAAAAACAGAGTATCATAGTGAAAAAAAATATGAACACTAATTAACATTAATTGAAATGAGTTTTTGAAGAGACAGTAACATTTTGCTAAGAGCTAATTCCAACAAAAATAATAATAATAAAAAAACTTCTTTTAAGGAATTATGAGTATAATAGTATATTTACGTACAATAGAATAAGTATTTGTCCGTAGTGCTGTATATCTCTTTGCTGTGTATAGATGCCATAGAGTTCAAAGATCATTTCAGTCTTGATTTTCTACAATTTTATATGAAGCTTCCATGTTTAATATTATCAATATTCTTTAAACAAGTATATGTGGAAGAAAGTTGAAACTATTAAAAAGTATATTTAATCCACAGGTTTGTGCTTAAGCTTAGATTATTGTCTTTGGGCATCGGTGGCTCACCTACCATGCAGAAGGCCTGGGTTTGATTCCTAGCCAGTGCTCCAAACCCAGGACTGAAAAAGGCAGGGCATCACCTGTGCCAGTCCCATGTCCAGATAAATAAGGGTTACATTGGAAAAGGCATCCGGTATAAAACCTGTGCCAAGTTGAACATGCACTAAAAGAACAACAAATGTCTGTGCACTTTCTTCCTGTGTCCAAGCAAATTTCCTAGAGTTTCTCTGATTTCCTCCAACCTCTTCAAAAATCTAGTTTGCCGAAGATAGATTGCCCATAGATGTACAGTATGTTTGTGCATGGTGCCCTAAAATAACCTGGCATCTCATTAAGGGTGTATTCCTGGCAAAGGTTCCAGATCCACCACACCCCTGACCAGGATGAAGCGGTTACTGAAGTAAGTTATTGTCTTAGTGAACATAAGTAGCTGCTGCCATGAGAGGTCACAAAACGTCACCCAATCTTTCAGTGTTCTAATGTAAAATCACTAAACCCACCTTAAAACTGCTGGATCAGCTTGGGCACCATGGCATCTTCGAGTCTCTCTATTAGAACACTTTTGGAATTTTCCATTAAATGCAGTTAAATTATGCAGCGACAAAGCTATATGGGATATGAAGTGGTATATTTCAAAACATTTCTGTTATGTGCCTCAGTACTAACAAGCCCGGTTAAGCATTCATGTATTCAGTGCTTGAAGCATCACTGGTCTATTGTAGAAACTGGTCTATTAACAATGATGTCTACCTTAAATAATGACAGAATGAACTTATTCAGATGATGATTGAACTAAGCTCCATCATAGACAATCCACCTGACTCAGAAACGTCCAAAGACGAGTGTTTTAAACGAGTTCAGCTACATAAATATATCTAGTACATATCTAATAGATATCTAATAGAGCTAATAGGATTTACACACACACACACACACACACACACACACACACACACACACCGTCTTTTCAACATAAATCACTTTTGCGCCATTACAAAATCCCAGACAGCCTTGATGTTTTATTAATATTGATATTTAAGAACAGATTTATTCCTCAAAATCCCACACTAACGTTTTACTGTAAGGTTTTATATCACCGTGCTGCATCACGGAGATCCTGCACCAGCACCTCCTGCCCGTGGTCCACCTCACCCCAGGACATTGTCCCAAAACTTAACTCACGCCACAGTGTATCCCAGAATTCCTCAACGTTCCACCTTATCATCTTATTCCAACCCTGCCTCTCTCTCTCTCTCTCTCTCTCTCTCTCTCCGCTAGGTTGCACGTACAATCTCGAACATGCAGCAGCAGATTCAGCAGCACCAGAGGCAGTTAGCTCAGGCCTTGCTGATGAAGCAGCAGCAGCAGCAGCACCAGGCCCCGTCCGCTCACTCTTACCCCAGCCTCGGCAAGCCGAACCTGGACGCCTTCCCAGGAAACTCCCAGGCTTCGGCGGGCCTCTCCATGTCAGACCTGCACACCAAAGAGCAGCACGCGTCCCCCAGCTCCTTCGGCCCGTACCCTCTGTGTAAGGAACGTTCCTCTGTGCTGCGGCGTCCTCCAGGTTTCTCCTTTAACGTCTAGTAATGAGTGTTTTAAACCCGAGTGTGTGTGTGTTAATGGTTTGCGTCTCTCTTTGTGCAGCCGGTCTGAACGGGAGCGTCGGTGTTGGCTGCATGGACGCTCTGAAGGACACGCCCCCCCAGCCTCAGTCTCGCTTATCCCAGTGGACTCACACCAGCTCCATCGACTCCATCAGCACCACCACCAGCCCCAGTAAACACACACACACACACACACACACTGCTCAGGGAACTTATTCCAAAATACACCAATTAAACAACTAATTATGTGAATAAATTCTAATCTAAATACATCAGTCAGTTAATTAAACGAAGCGATTAGATAAATGGATAATATGGGTTTTATAATAAATATTATAAAAAAATAAAAACCTAAGTAAATAAATAAGTAAAGCATCTGATTAATAAGTAAATAGTCTAGATAAGGATACTGATATCTGGATTAAGAGAAGCTTCTCGATAAACAATTAAATACCGGAAATAAATTGGTTAAACAAATAAGTAAACAAATAAATAATCAAATAAATATTTATTGTAATTTAAAAACTCAAAAATAAACAGACAGAAAGATGATAAAATTAATAGTTTATTAAATAATTAATAATAAACAAGCAAGTAGGGAGTTTAGTACATAATGAAGTAAATAAATATCAGTCAATCTGTTAATCTACAAATAAATGAATAAATATGAATAAATAAATTGATAAATAATTACATAATAAATATTCAGATAAAAATATTTGAATAAACATGAGGTTAGTTGGTGTGAGAGGAGAGGATTCGCTGTGTCGACCCCTGAAAGGGAACAGCCGAAAAACAAAGGAGAAGAAGAAACAAACTGGTAGTACATTTTCAGATCATTTAAAAACAATCCGATAAATAAGTTAAATTAATAGGTAATTATTAACTGCTGTTATATTTAGTACTTAATTAACAGTAAGTTTCTTGATCTGCTCCTAACCGAAATGAGAAGCTGATATTTTGTTAAACAGAATTCCTGTTTTTTCTTTTTTATTCTTTGTGTACTTGTTTGTTTGTTTGTTTGGTTTAATTCCACATCAGTAAACGGTGGTGTTTTCTCTTTCAGGTGCTCCGCCCTCGAGCCACGGCGCCAACATTAAACCCGTCATGGATGATTCCTTCAGTCCTTATAACCTGATGTCCAGCTGCCAATCTCCCAACAGCCCCTTGGGGGCGCCAGAGAGCTGGCCACCGGCCAAAAACACTAACGACAAAATGGCCAACGGCACCAGCGTCAACTGGCCCCCGGGTAACCGAGCATCCCATAATAATCAATCGCTGAGATCTAATCTCCATCCTGGTTGTATTTCTGGACGCAGCTCACCTCGTCGTCCTCCTGTCTCTCTGTGTTTCTCGTCTCAGAGTTTTGTCCTGGAGTTCCATGGAAAGGGCTGCAGAACATCGACCCTGAGTCTGACCCCAACGTGACCCCAGGAAGTGTTTCAGGCTGCCCCACAATCAACACCAACATTCAGGACGTTAATCGCTATCTGCTCCGGGACAGGAACGGAGGTGTGTGTGTGTGCGTGTGTGTGTGTGTGTGTGTGTGTGTGTGTGTGTGTGTGTGTGTCTGCATGCAGGCAGACAGACAGCTGTGGTGTGTGTTTTGTCCTCACTCGTCCTCTCTGTCTCTCTGTCCTGCAGGTAAACTGTTGGACATGAAGTCCACCTGGTCTACAGGCTCCATCTCACACACTCAGGCCTCGCTGTCCAATGAGATGTGGAAGATTCCTGTGGGTGGGCGGAGCTCCGGAACAGTGCCCCGCCCCCCACCGGGCCTCACTAATAACAAACACAACAACAACTGGACACCTGGACCTCTGAGCAGCAGCTGGAGCAGAGACTACACCTCAGGTTCTTCCTTCTCCTCCTCCACTCTGTCTGTTCCTGTCGTTTAATTTTTTCCTTCCCATAACTTTGGGAATAACAAATTATCGTTCCTCTCTTTTCTTTCCCTTCCAAGTTCTTTTTATTCTTCTTTCCCTCTTTCATTTCCTTTCTATCTTTTTCCTTTTATTTCCTTTTTCTCTGTTTCTCTCCCCGTCTCTGCTTTTCTTCCTTCTCATCTTAGTTACTTATTCCGTTCCCTTTGTTTGCTCCTTTTTCATCTTGTTTCCTTTATTTCCTATTATTTTCCTTTTGATTCCTTTCCCACACGCTCCTCCCTTCTCTTCCCTTCACTCTCAGTCTATCCTCAAATCCCTCCTCTTCTCTTTCTTTTACTTTCCCCCTATCTTTTCTTTCTTTGACCTTGTGCAAGCAAAAACCAAGCTATCATTAACACTCTCTCTCTGTGTGTGTCCCTCTCCCCCTCCCCCCAGAGAGCACTGGGTGGACCTCCGATAGCTCCAGCAGGACCAGTAGCTGGCTTGTGTTGCGTAATCTCACTCCTCAGGTCAGTGCACTTCGTCTCTTTCAGCCTTAAAGTGGATTTGGAGCGCAGCCCTTCAGACTGTTAGTAAAGGCAGCGATAATGCATCAATAATCAGAGTTTTAAATGTCTGTGTGTTGCAGATCGACGGTTCCACTCTGAGGACTCTGTGTATGCAGCACGGGCCGCTCATTACGTTCCACCTCAGTCTGCCACAGGGGAACGCTCTGGTGCGCTACAGCTCCAAAGAGGAAGCAGCTAAAGCTCAGAAATCTCTGCACATGTAAGACACACACACACACACACACACACACACACACACACACACTTTCATTGTCTTTACTGTGCCCTATCTGATCCCCCCCACCCACTACCTCTCTTTGCCCAGGTGCGTTCTGGGTAACACCACCATCTTGGCGGAGTTCGCCGGAGAGGAGGAAGTGACTCGATTTTTCTCTCAGGCTCAGTCGTTCCCGCCCTCCGGCAGCTCCTCCCACCCCGCCCTGGGTCAGTGGGGCACGTCGACCACTAAGGGGGGCAGTAACCCACCGGGCGGAGCTAACGGGGCAGGGGCGGAGCTCCTGTGGGGCGGAGTCCAGCAGCCGTACTCGAGCCTATGGGGTCCGATCAACGGCGAGGAGAGCCGAGTCATGGGAAGTCCCGTCCCCGTGAACACGCTGCTCCCGGGAGACCTGCTGAGCGGCGAGAACATGTAGCGCAACATGTCACCCCAGAGAGGGGTAAAAAACAAAACAACCACCACTAACTACCCCCTCAAATCAGTGTGAGGATAATCACTTCCCCTGGAACAGCTGTTCTAATTTTAATTCATTAGAAGTAGAAATAAAAGTGTTAGGATCGTAAAAAAAAAAAAAAAAAGAAGAAATACGAGTGGACTGAAAGCAAAGCCTTGAGGGTTTACGTTGTTTTGCTGAAGAAGAAGAAGAAGAAGAAGAAGGAGGAGGAGGAGAAGAGGCAAGGCAGCCATTTTGAATCATGAAAAAAAAAACAAAAATGAAAAACCTCACAGCCTTGCTGTCTCCTCACTGCTCCTGCTTTAACCTCTTCACCGTTTCTCCGATTCTTTTAGAACTTATCAGCCTTAAGTGTCTCTTTTTTTTCTTACATTTAAAAAAAAAATTACCTAAAGGACATTTTTCCTGACTTCTGTTTCTGAGCCAACGATGTGGAGGAGAGGGAAATGAAACGGCCAATCAGACCCTCGGGAAAGAGAACAGCCTGAGGTACACTGACCTTGTGTTGTTTAAAAAAAAAAAAAAAAAAAAAAAAGTGTGTGTGTGTAGAGGAAGTCGACCAAGCGCTCATCACGAAGCTTCTCGCTGGGATCCTCATGTTTCTGTCCTTCGATGGATTTCAGTCCTGAATGTCGGATGTTGTTTCATTCCCCCCCCCCCCCATGAGGATCCGAGGAAGAAGAAGATGAAGCTCGGTGTCCGTGTGATGCGTCGTGCAATATAACCTTCATCGCCATCATCATCACCATCATCATCTGCTTATTCTTCCGCTCTTTTTTAACCTTTCAGTCTGTCCTGCAGAGACTTATGGACGTCCCGGGTTTCTGGCTCGCTGCTCAGCGGCTGTGTCCCAAATCCACGCACACTTCCTCTCTAATAACCGGAGAGATCCGAGATGCAGCGCGGAGAGACTCGGCTTTCAGGCACAACACCAAAACTTTTTCTCCTAATGCAGTAAACAAAAACAAAAAAATAAATAAAAGTCTAATGTTTGGGGTTTTTTCGAAGAGGGGGCGGGGTTAATAAAAATTTAATAATAATAATAATAATAATAATAATAATAATAATATGAAATGATATGATGAGCACTTATGGACCGATGGAGTGATAAACAAAACAAGCAAGCAAGCAAACAAAAAAACAAAAAAAAAAACAAAGACTATTTTAAAATTCCGTTGTTTTTTTCCATCTTTGGAGCGACTCTTTGAAAAGACTGAATCTACAATCAGACTGAAACTCGCAGTACGTTTTTACACTCAGCGTTTTTTTTCCTTATGTGATTAAAATGAATTTGAATTGAATGTCATCATTTTTCCAAAACCTGTTTATGGCCTTCGCTGCGTCTGAGGGGAAAAAAAAGACGCCGGAAACAGGGATTATTATCCGGACCAGTTCAGCGGTACACGAGAACGGGAATCGGAATCGTCACGGTGTCGGAACGCTGAAGTGACGGGAGTCGGAATCTCGATGCTCCGATGTGTAACGGGGCGAACCGGAGTGCTGCGGTCACAGGGTCGGAATACCACTGTGCCGCCATACGGAGTGTTTTTGTGATGGAATACCGTAACCTGTGATGTCGGGAACGCCGGGGTGTGTGACCGTGTCGGAACGCTACGACGTTCACAGTGATGGACATTTTAAAGTGTTTAAAGTCGCGTGATTCCGTACCAGGAAACACGGGCGTCACGCTGACTCAGTGACGTCACGACCGTGGAATGTGGCGACGTCATAACGTTCTCCGTTCCCGTTACAAACTAAAGATCCGTCTGAAGCGGTGCCCGCCGACACACACCATAATGCATTATGGGTATTCTGTGACGCTATCATGTGCTGAAGTGCATCATGGGACTTCCTGAGCACGCCTGCAAAAATACTGCACTACATTGTGAACAGGGAGAGATTTCAGAAACGGTCGCAGAACGCGTTGCACCGTGTGTGTGTGTGTGTGTGTGTGTGTGTGTGTCTGTGTGTGTGTGTTTTTTTTTTTGTCGCTACGACTAATCAAAGCCAAATCGACAGCTCGCGCGTCTCTGCACCTTCAGCAGGAAGCTCGGACTCCCGCAGCCCCGGAGTCGAAACAGTCCCGGAGTTTATTTGGGTTTTATTTCCGCACATTTCTGGAGCTCGTCAGTGTTCAGATGCACAAACACTTCCTGTCCTGTGTAACAAAAAAAAGGAACAATTCGAATAATGATTGTTTTTCTGATTTGATGTGAAAAAAAAATCATTCATGGTTTTTATGTGAGTGAAACAACAATCCGAATTCCTTAAAGCAGTGTTCGGAAGTGTGTGTGTGTGTGTGTGTGTGTGTGTGTGTGTGTCCATGCTCACAGCTGCTAAACGTCCTCTTCTTCCTCCCTGTTTGCAGCCACTATCATTTTATTTTTCCCCTCTGCTTTAGCGAGTTAATGATTAGCGAGAGTTAATAAAAGCAGCCGTTACTTGAACCACCTGATCCGCGGAATCCTCAAAATTCCGGAAAGAAATCTGTGCTTTTTTTGTACATTTTTTTTTTATTATTTTAGCCGCTAACTTACTACTTACTCTCGAGCCAGCACATTATTTTGTTACTATGCAAAATAAGGAAACGCAGACACATCGACGAGGTGGTGGGCGGGCCTTTAGCGTTGTTATTGTTTTGTTATTTTGTTGTTGTTTTTTAAGTGCCAATCATGAGGTCAGAGGTCACACGCACACGACTGTTTCTCTCTGAATGCTATCGGATCATCAGTGGCGGTGTTACGCGTCATTCCAGCACTCGTTCAGGGACGTAAACGACACACCATGAAGTAAAAAAAATGTTTGTTTAAAAAAAATTGCGATCTGCCGTTAAGTAAAGCTTCAGAAATAAAAATCCAAATAAAAAACGTCTACTTTATCACGGATGCAGCCGATCAGCCGAGACGTGTGTAATGTGCACCTTCACTCATTACCTGGAGCTTTGCGTCTCTCTCACACTCACACACACACACACACACACACACACACACACACACACACACACACACACACTGCCAAGTCAGATTTCTTGAACATGATTTAACTTTTTTATTTTCCGTTATTATTAGAGTTTACACACTTTTATAAATTAAATAAAGAGAAAAGATCTGTAGCTGTAACTCAAACACACGTTTATTCTCTAAGTGCCTCGGTAAAGTTCTCCAGACTCATTTTAAACTTAGAAAAAAAAAATTTGCTAGAAAAATGGAAAAAAGGCATTAAAATGTATGTATCTGTTAAATTCTAGTTCACTTAAATCCATTTTCTTCTCATAATTTGTCATTTAAAATGATAATTTATACATTCCTATTGCTATTTCAAAATACTTCTTTCTAACTTGGAAATTCTACATTTATAATTATATTTTTAATCCATTTTAGCAACAAATCATTATTGAGCCAAATTCAACTTTTTGAGTTATAGCTAGAATTTTTTTCCTAATAAAATAATAATTAAAAAAAAATTCTCACTTTGCTCTGAACAACCTTACGGAGTTTCATACTGTCAGCTACTTCGGGTAATTTTAATTCCTAAATTTTTTATTTTTAATTCATAATCCTTCTCTTCCTCCCTCTTTGCAGCCGCTTTCATTTAATTTTTTCATTACTGCGGAAATAGAGTCGGTGAAGATGATGATGATGATGATGATGATGACGATGATTAGCGAGAGTTAACAGTAGCAGCCGTGACTCGAGCCGCCCGCTCAGGAGAGATCGTCTGTGTTTCGGACTGGAATGTGTTTTTGTTTTTAGCTTCCTCTCGATCAGTTACTCTGTTACTATGCAAAATGAGATAAATCCTTAAACCTTATTTCTCACTTAAATTTCCTCATTCTTAAGTCCTTAGCTTGAACCCGGTACGTATTATTCAGTTGAGTTAGTTTTGCAACTTCTTTAAGCCCTGCCCCTGCCTTGTTTAAGCCCCGCCTCCCAGTGTTGGAAGACAAAATCGGAAGTGAAGTTTATTTTGAAATTGTAACGATGCATTTTATTGTTTTATTCATCAATTCTCAATATTTAAATAATCTTTAACAACCACGATTTGACGTGTTAATGACCACGACTAGACACGACCTGCACTTTATCGTTTTCATAATTAGATCAATTAAATAAATAAATAAGAGAGTCATCGTGATCTGCAGTTCTCTCACACATTACGTGGGCTCCGCTTATCGAAACCTTTAAACAGTGTTAAACTAAATAAACTTGAAAACATGAAAATTCTTTAAACGTCAAAATTCTTGAGTTGATGTAACTCACGCTGAGTATTAAAAGTCTTTAAATGGCAAATGAGTGAGAGAGAAGAAATAAGTAAACAAACCACAACTGGATGTAAATAAATAAACAAACCGCAACAAATCAAACTACAAACTCAGATCGACTTACGAACGCAGGGCGTCTGATTTAATGCACTAGAAATAAAATCTGCTAGTAATAATAAGCTAGCTCAGGCGACTCTCACTAATATCACAGTAGATTGTATTGAAGTATTTGAAGAGGCGAAATTATAACCCTAAAGACGTGTGACTTATCACTTATTATAACTGTTGAGTATTAATTCAGTCTAGTTTTTTGTAATTTTGTGTCGCTGTTTGAACATGTCCAACTGTTTGGTTAAAAAGAATGTTTAATGTTTATGTCAAATATTTAAATCTGTTTTAAACCATTTAAACCAGTACAGACGGAAACTAAACACCTCCAGAGATCGGACGCGTCCTCGGCTGATCAGGGTTTGTCAGTAAATTCACAAAATTACTCCCGTCCGCTGTCCTGTTGCAGAGCAGGAACTCTTTCAGTCTGTTGTAATTTCGCTAGTGGTGCACAGGCTGTGGTAAAATCCTGGTACTTTTATTTTTAAATACCAAAAACAATGAAATAAATAAATGAAAATGTATATACAGTATATAGAAGCTACGTTACTGTAATGCTGGTGTTTAAAGCTAAAGGCTAATCGTCTCGCTGATGTCTCCCTCACGTGTTAAATGTCGACTGCATGCAGGAGTGCCTTCTTCTGTGAAAAAGAAGTATTAATGTCGGGCCCGTTTTAGTTCCGTCTGATTGTCGTCCAGGGGCCCTCGTTTGTCCGTTCCCTCCGTTTCTAAAGGGGAAGCTGCGTGAACAGGTACCGCACCGCGACGCGTCTCAAACCGAAGAAAAGCCGTCGACTTTGTTTTTTTTTTGTTGTTGTTGTCTTCAACTCGAATCAAGCGACCTCGTCGCGGCCTGGGCGTGAAACTGCCTTGTTCCAATCTCAAAACCACAAGTGCACTGTGTGAAAGTCGCACTTCACCTCGTCTTTCCGAAAGCCCAGGAAGCGTTCTAACCACACCAGCAAGAAATAAATCCCAGTGTCACTCGCTCTCCACCAGCTCGTTTCTTTCCGAACCCAGGCATTTCAGCCAATCCGATTTTCCGCTACGTTCGAAGACGAAACGAGCAATACGTACACTCAAATTCTCCGACGCGAAATGTTTCGTATTTAATACTTGATAAAAAATTGCCGCAAAAATATTTTGCACATGTTGCTCTTACTCTACAAGACAATAACGATGGGCATTTCGACTCACTTAACCGATTCAGTTCCTTTAAACTACCTGTTTAAGTGAATCGAGGTGTGATTTAAACGTTAAATATTCAATATTTTAACACACGCGCACACACTTAATAAATAATAAGGTTCTCCTTGTTTTAGTGCGCAAATTAAAATAATAATTAAAAAAATGAGAAGAAGGACTGATTCGTTCATTTGTTCGTTCATTATGTTTTGCAAATCACTTTAAGGAGTCATTCAGAAGGAATGAATCATTCTTAACGAATCACTCGTCACTAAAAGACGTGTTTTGTTTTATTCTGTTTTGCATTTTAATTTTGTCCAAAATTCCCATTGTGTTTTATTTTTTACTGCTTCAACATTTTCAGACAAAAAAAAGATGTTTTTAATTTTAAACAAATTATATATAAAACATATCAAACAAACCACAATACTTGAACCAGAGATTGCCAATAATGTAATGTGAATCATTGCTCTGTTTTTTTTTTGTTGTTGTTGTTTATTTGTTTTTTTTTTTATGTCAATTTTAAAAATGAGCATTAATCACAGAAAGATTTGTTTATGGATGTATTGTACTGTTTATTTCTTTATTATTATTATTATTATTATTATTAGTGTAATCCAGCCTTGCACTGTTTTCTCTTCACTCACTCCGCTAATCAAAAAAAAACCTATAAAAAAAGAAAAAAAAAGATGAGCGAAGATGTTAATGTGTTAATGTTTACTCAAGGATTTGTCTTATTGTTTTTTGTTTTTGTTTTTTTTTCCTGTAAAATGTTTAAACATTAATGTCGATCATACTGTTCATCGTTAGCAGGAGTTTTGCACCGTTGAGTTTTAATGATTAAATTTAAAAAGAACAAAAAATATATAAATAAATAAAAATCAAGGAGAGAAAAGAACAGGAAAAAAAGACTTTTTCCAGAACTGTTGTGTTGTAAATGGTTCTGACTCGCGATTCTTTGTAATTTGCTAACGTTTTTATTCGCGCATAAAAAAAAATCAGATTGACTCATGTTCAGAGGTGCCTACTGTTTTTGTAGTTTGTACAATTTAACATTTTTAATTTGGTTCCTTTCTTGTTCCTCCTTGTGACGTTTACAGCAACCGGTTTATGTGAGGTTTTGTTTTCAGAAGTAATTTTACTAAAGACAATTTCACCTTCCATGAAAAAAAGAACGACTTAAAAAAAAAAAACCTACACAAAAACAAATGCAGACGATATTTTCTGAAGCCGTTTTATTGACTTTCATTTTTCTTGTTGTTCGTTGTTGTTCTTTGCCTTTATGCATCTCTTGAAAGCAACGATTTGTGATAATTGTCTTGGTTTTCATTTATCAAACGGACCTGGCTACTTTTCTCAGGAAGACGAGAGTTCCAGATTTCCTAACGTTTCACTTTTCTAATGTTTAACATTATCATTTTTGAGGTTTTATGTTGTTGTTTTTTGTTTTTTTTAGTTCATGGGGTATTAATAGAAATCCAGCTCTTTGCACTGAAGGATGTGGATTTCGGAGAATATCTCCTGTATTTTAATCCGTAGCAGAAAAACCATTTACCAAATATTTTAGTCATGTATCGATTTGTTTTCTTCTTATTCCTCGAGGTTTAGCGCTTTACATTTAATATTTTATAATTATGCATCGCTTTATGTTCAGATGTAGTTTTTACATGTTACGTGTGAAGGTAGTTAAAGGACCTGTGGGGTTTTTTTTTTTTTTTTTTTAAGGTAGAACGTTGGTCTTTTTGTTGTCATCGTCGTCGTTGTTTTCTTAAAGAACAAGGTCCTGTGGAAAGAGACGCTTCCGTTTTCTGTTCGCCTCCCGATCGCTTTCTGGATCGAAACAAAACTCTAGAGTTTTTAGTTTTTGGGAAAAGTTTCACTTTTTTTTTTTTTTTTGAGGGGGGGGGGGGGGGGTTAAAGGGGGGTGTATAAAGGGTTTATAAATA
>JAQMYG010000036.1:36843873-36856676 GCA_030014215.1 Clariallabes teugelsi | reverse complement strand
CTCCACATCATTGCATTCAGTTTTTATTCACAATTTGTTAAGTGTCCCAACTTTTTTGGAATCCGGTTTGTATTACAGGAAAAATGAACAGAAAATTCAGATGAAAATAAATTAATAAATGAAATCAATCATTATAATTGTGTTTAATTTATTACATATTTAAACATTTGTACATATTAAAATAACAAAATGTTACAATTTATTTAAAATACTTTTAATATTGCATTGCTGTATATGGATCAAATCTGACTGATTTGTTTATTAATATAAAATGAGGTAATTTGCTGAGACTTGCTTTTACTAATCACGTGTAAAGATCATCAGACCATTTATCTTTTGTATTATTGATGATTTTATTTGCATATTTATTTCCTTATTATGTCAGTGTTAAACATGTGTGTGGGTGTGTGTTTGTACTCAGGTGTGTTTCCCGGCACTTGTCCTGGGAAAAGCATCGCCCAGAAGAAGAGGAAAACGTGGAGCGGTCCTGAAATCCAGGCCGTGGAAAAGCACATGAAAGATTACATCACTTCCTGTCGAGTCCCGGGCAAAGCGGCGTGCGAGAACTGCTTAAGCGCCGAGCCTTTAACGCTCAAAAAGAGAGACTGGCAGAGCGTCAAGTTCTACATCTACAACCGCATCATGGCGCAGAAGAGAGACGCCAGTCACAAAGTCTGAAAAGTTTCACATCGTTACTTTAAAATGGAACAAAAACACAAACAAGTGTAGCATTAAAATAAAAATGTGCTAACGGTTTAAATCTGTATGTTACATCGTCACGCAACACCGCGGGAAAGTGTTTTAGCCGGTTGAACTACAGTACATAGCGTCTCACTCACACACACACACACACACACAATTAATCTTTGTAACTGACGTCAGTAGATATTCTAAAAATTTTAACTATAGAAACTATATACAGTACTGTGCAAAAGTCTTGACTTCCCGTCGACTGCACCATACCGCCCCCTGCTGGACTGTTTTTCTCCTCCTCACACCATCTCTTTACCAGTCACGTCTCAGCCTTGGACAGCAGATAAGAGAAAGAGAAAAACAAACACAGAGGACAGAATAAAGCCGGAAAATATTTCATTGCTGATATTCCAGTATTGTAAAAAAAAAAACATTTATAAACGTGTGCTCCTGTGACATCACACAAGCAGCTCAAATTCAAACTGATCTGTCCCGGACTATATTTTGTCTCCGTTACTGGGAATAATAACTGAAAATAAGAACTGCAGTCTTGTATCTCTGCTGTAGGTCTCACGTTGTCTGTCTTTGTCTCATTATTATTATTATTATTGAAATCACAGATTAGAGTTTAAAAACCGCAAAGTACGTTTAGACCTAAACCTGATTGTTGCATTTCTGTACAGCTCTGTTCTCGGATTTCATTCTGTCTTATGATTTTGTGGATGAAGTAAATAAGACTGTAGCGTTTAACTCGACTACGTTACGTAGCACACCATCACCCTGGTATCAGATTTGTGTCACCACTAGCTGTTGCTGTGGCTGTACGTGTGGATGTGACGGAGCTTCTTCACACTTTATTATGGTATTATCACACCGCATTAAAGTTCAACACCGTGTTGTGGACTGCATGATTTCTGTTTCTTTATAGAACACCACCATGTTATGCTTTTTATTAATAAACACAATGAATACTCTTCCTTTGCTTGGTGTAACTCGTGTGTGTGTGTGTCAGGACGTTTCTGAATTCCAGTTGGAGCAAATAAGAGGGTTGGATCAGTAAGGTGGTGAGGTGGTTAGCACCACACCTCCAGGGTCACGGGATTGAAAAAGTAAGAGCAGGAGCATTCCCATACACAGTGTGATGAGAACTCACCGGATTGGGACTAAACAGCTGTGTGTCCATAAAAAAAAAAAACACTCGTTAGTGAGACTCAACAGATAAAAGACTTAAGTTTGAGAGTTAGAGAGCGTAAAGACTGGACTTTGGAGCGATGGAAAAAGGTCATGTGACCTGATGAGTCCAGACTGATCCTATTCCAGAGTGATGGGCGTGTCAGGGTNNNCTCTGGAGACAGTGTTATGATCTGGGGTTGATCAGTTACTCAGGTCGAGACTCAGCAACGTTATGGGGCAATAAAATTAAGTCAGCTGACCACCTGAATGTACTGAATCACCAGAGTATCACATCTATGGAGGGTTTCTTCTCTGATGGCACGCGCCATATTCCAGGACTCAGAGTGTGAAAGAGCGGCTCTGGGAGCATTTTATACATAAAAAAGAGTTTTGTTAGCATTTTGTTTTGTAAGCCGCAGTGTACTGTATTTGCATGTGTAGTGATCGATAGGACAAGACAATAATAACACAGGTGGCAACACAAAAATACACACATACATACCCTCATTACTGCAATAACATTTTATCAGTTGGGAAAAATTCATTATGATGTGTACATTCTCCAAACATTTGTTTAAATGAATTAAATTGAATTGTAAATAATACTTTGTAACAATATCAATAATGTATATATATGAACTGTAATAAAAAAAAATTCAGAAAACCAAGCATAACATTGAATGTGATACTACCACCGTGATTCACTTTACTGTGTTAATGTAGGCTTTTATTCACGACCTGACACCTTTAATATAAACGATTTCCTTTATAGAGTTGCTAGTTTTAGTTACAATTACATCCTATACTCTGAGAACCAGCTTACACATGGGTTGATGTGCTTTGGTAAATATTTGTATTCTACTTTTGTGTCTCCTGTGCAGGTTTCATACTTCATGGACTTTTTCCCCCCCTGGATCAGGATGATGAACTCCTCCAACACAAGCTCCTCCATCCAGTCAGAGGTACAGTGGCAGTTTCTGAGAGTCTTTGTAATAACCATGCATGTAGTAAATTATCACCTTCCTCTGAACACCTATATCATGATGCTGCTTTTAAACAGAGGCAGGAGTTTGAATCCGTGTGACGTCTTCACTGTAAATCAGGCCGTGGCTGAAATCTTCTTTATGCTTTTTGCTCCTTTTCACATCTTGCTTTATGTCAGTACTGAGACGTGGTTATCATCAACCAATGGGTTTTTTCTCGGCGTTGGGATGATAGTGCGCGCTCTCCTGCAGTGCTGGGTGTGTTTGGAGCGTTATGTGGCCGTCGTCCATCCCATCACGTTCCTGAAGTTCAGACCACTCAGATATCGAGTGGTGATGTGTGTCGTGATGTGGGTTGGTGGAACTTTCCCTGACATGACCTACAAAGATTTTGCTGTTGTCTGCTTTATCATTCTGGGCATCAAGATCTTCAGCTGGCCTTTCAAGTTGTTGTGGTGAACCTGCTATTGTTTTTGGTCCAGAACGCACCAATAGCGGTCGTGTTTGGTACTGTGTATGAGCTGCACATTGCTGCGTTCTCACCAAGTGTAGACTTTTGACTGGCCGTGAACCTCGCTGTTAGTTACATGCAGCCTGTTTTTGAGCTCCATAAAGCTGGAAAACTCTTGTGATCATCCTGATGTCATGTGATTCAAGCCACGGAATGTCTCCATCACCCATCAAAACTATTTACATTCAAATTTAAATGTTCATTTATCATGAGAGTTATGCTTATTGGAAAACACATGTGAGGTAGAATAAGCACCGATGGTCATATAGTGAAGTTCTGGAAAACCGTTGTGTGTTTCCACTGTTTGTCCAGAAGAGTAGTGAATACTGGAACTAAATACAATACAAAAAAAAATTGCATTTACATTTACATAATTTCATCTTTGTTTTTATACAAAGAATGGCGAACATTGTGCTGCTGCAATTTGAACTCACAACCTTCTGAGTGAAATATCCCAAACCCTGAGCCCCAGATACACAAGGTCACCTAAAATCTGCAAAGAGATTGAAGCTGAGCAGCTCTTTACCTCGTCACATACAGCGACTCACATTGTTTATAGCTGAATTAGTGTTAACTATACAGAATGTTATGAATCTGCACTGTGTATGTGTAATACCTTGGGTATAGAAAAGACTCTCATTTTAATCACATTATCACATTATAATCACTTTTTGTTGCTTTGCAGCCTGAAATGAAGACAGAAACAGTTTTATTTTTATCCAGCTGTATTTACTCACATCCAACATCCAAGTGAAAGATATAAAAGTAGAAAAAAAAAACTCAGTCAGGTAAAGGTAACCACATAAAGCTTCGTACATCTAGACTTTAGACCGTCTCTTCTTTGCAGAAATGCCCAAGTTGAGTTAAGTTTGAGTTTAAGTCTTGGCTCAGACTAGGCCATGCAAGGACATTCACCTTTTTCTCCTTTGCTGTGTGCTGTGGGTCATTGCCATGTTATAAGGTAAACCTTCTTCCCATTGACAACTTTCAGACAGGAGACAGCAGGTTCTTCATAAGAATTTGACGTTACTGTATTTTGCCCCATCCATTTTCCTTCTATCCTGACGAGTGCTCCAGCTGCAGAGAAACAGCTCATAACAGGACATTACCACGTCCAGGCTTTACTGTAGGAATGGTGTTATTTGGATGGTGAGCTGTGTTGGATTTCCACCAGGAATATCAATTGGTCAAATAATAAAATTTTTGTCTCATCTGACCACCTGTGTTTGTGCACAGCTCAGTCATGACTCCATGTGGCCTTATGTGATGAGAGGTTTTTTTTTCTCTAGCAACCCTCCCATACAAGCCACAGTTGTGGAGAATTTGTGATACTGTTGTCACATGCACACAACAACCAATCTTAAATTCCTACAACTGCTTCAGAGTTGCTGTTGGCCTCTTGGTTGCCTCTCTGACCAGTTTCCTCCTGCGTCTTCCATACAGTTTGGAGCGACGTCCTGATCCAAGGAGGGTCTGTGTTGCTCAAAATACCTTCTAATTCTTAAAAATAGACTTCATTGTGCTTCTAGACAGAGGTAAAGTCTTTGATTTTTTTTTTGTATCTATCTCCTTATGCCTGTGCACAACTTTATCCTGGAGATCTTTTGACACTGCCTTGCCACTGTCACACCTGTACCACCACGGTCCCGGGGAATAAGATCTGGTTCTCCGGATTACTGAGCCGCCGCTTTGTCTCCCCCTAGTGTGTCTACGTTGGTATATGTCTCACGAAAACACTAAATCAGTTTCACCTGTGTCTTTCCCCTGTGTGTCTATTTAAACCAGCCGAACCCGTAGCTACCTGTCCGTGCACTGTGATTTTCGTTTGTATGAATGGTGTCTGAATCTCTATTGTCTCTTGTTTTCCTCAGGACTGAACAGTGTCTGCAGGGGCGAGGTCGGCTTTGTGCAACATCAGACCTAATTTGAGTTCTCAGCTGAGGAGCACTCAGCCATTTCGTTCCCACGCAACCCTCGTTGTGATTTTCCTTAGTCCGGTTTTGTTTTCTCTAAACCGACCACCTGCAGACCCAGTCTGGGGAGTTCCCTGAACGCCTTGTTTATTTTGTTTGAACTTGAACTTAAATAAAGAAAGACTCGCTGAAATCACTGCCTGCATTTGCGTCTGTCTCCTAGCACAGGAAATCATGACAGCCACCCATAGTTGAATGTTTGCTTCAGGTGCACCTGCAGGAACCGAAATGCTCGAGCTTTCAAAATGACCACAGCTGAACACACTATTTTGTTCTGACATGTATTTATATATGTGTATTTACTGCTAGAATGACATCAGCATGTGTGTTTTCTTAGCATGTTTTTTTTAAGACAGCAGTATGTTGTATTTGCATGAATGACAATCAATATAACAAGACAATAAGAACACAGCTGGCAATACACACACTCCGACCCCGACCATGTGAAAGCTTTGAGGAAAGGTGCGGATCACTGGTATGGATATCCGTGCTTTTAAAACAATAAAATTTTATATTTGTGGTTGTTTTTCCTATATGATTGAGATGATTAAGATGTTAATCAGTCATAATTCAAATCTGTTCATTTTGCATGCTTATTATAATTTATTATTTTGCAATTTTTTTATGTTATATTATCAGAAACAAATATTTGATTTGCAGAGAAAATAATTTGGGCTTTTCATTTTTTTTAGTATAATAATATCTTAGAGAAATAACCTCTTGTTTGTCTATAAAATATTTCTTCATAAACTTTGACATTTACATTCTCAAAACATGTAATATGTATATTAATATAAGCTTTTTTGTGTAAAATATACTTACTAAGTGTGTACGTAATCTGAACCTTCTTAAAAGAATAAAATAAAATTTTAATGAAATATTCTCACATTTATCTTGGTTTATATGTTGCTGATATGCTTATTTATGTTCAGTTGGGATAAGTTCTGTGTCTCCTAAACATTATAACATGATAACCTCTAATATTATCACTACTATCAGTAAGACGAGGGACGTTCAAGTCAAACCGGGACTTTCTGATCATTAGAGGATTATTTAAACATGTGCTACTTTAAATCAGGTTAATGTGCTGTACCTAAATAATACTCTGAGAACTAGCGTTTACATGGATTGATCTGCTTTGGTAAATATTTGTATTCTGCTTTTGTGTCTCCTGTGCAGGTAATGATGATGAACTCCTCCAACACAAGCTCCTCCATCCAGTCAGAGGAACAGCGGCATTTCATAGCAATCCATGTTATCTCCATGCACTTAGTAAATTATCTCCTGGGTCTTTGAACTTCTGCGCCATGGCGCTGCTTTTAAATAAAGGACAGGAGTTTGGACCATCCTGTTTGTGAAGTTCAGACCTCTCAGATATCGAGTGGTGATGTGTGCCAGGAGTGAGTTGTAGTTGTCCAGTCTTGAAATAACAAGGGACTGAACAAGCACCTGAGTGGCCTGTGTGAAGAGGAATGGATGAATTCTTGTATGTTGTAAAGAAGAAATTGACAAGAGTGAGTAAGGATTACAGTGTGTGGGGAAAATGACAGTTGATTGTCCAAGTTTGCGGGCAGTATGAGTGATCTGATTGATGTCTGGGGAGATCATAAGATCCTGACAGGGGGGAAAAGCATCTGGGATGAACAGCAGTTTGTTTTTACTGAGATTGAGTTTCAGATGATGTTCTGCCATCCAGGATGAGATGTCTGCCAGACATGCTAATATCTGGGAGTAAACCTGAGTGTCTGAGGGAGGCAAGAAAAGAATGAGTTGTGTGTCATCTGCGTAAGAATGGTATAAAAAGCCGCATGATGATATGACTTCACCAAGAGACCGGGTATAGCAGGAGAACTGAAGAGGACAAAGTACTGAGCTTTGTGGGACATTAGTAGAGAGTCTGCGTGGAGCAGATGTGTAACCCCTCTGTCACTTCATTCGACCAATTATCTAGGTTGGAAGCAAATCTTTGCCATGCCATGCCACAGACTCCAAGGATTGTAAGAATAGACAAGAAAATCTTGTGGTTCACTGTGTGAAATGCAGCTGAGAGGTCCAGGAGGATGAGGACATTTGACAGTTTAGCTGATCAGCTAGAAGGGCAGTCTCAGTATGCACTCTATAGTGCAGCGTGAAACTTCAGTGCCTGCTGCGACCAAATCTTTCTGTAGATCCTTTGCACTCGATCGAGACGTTAAGTTAAGCCTTTATTTGTCACATACACATTACAGCACTGCCAAATTATTTATTTGCATATTCCAGTGTAACTGGGGTCAGAGTGCAGGGTCAGCCATGATACATGTGTTCTAAGTCAAGTACACCTGAGGCATCTTATTAACTGCATCAGGTGTGCTTGAGACAACATCTGATTTACACATGTGTGCTCTAATGAGGGATTTTTTTTTTCAGAGAGTTGAATAATTCTCAGTCTGCAGTAGTCATTAAAAGCTGATGATTGAATTTGGAGAAATCTTGTGTTATATTAGTTGTGTTGAGCTATTTAAATCAATTCATTAATTTATTACAAACAGCTACAAGTAGATGATTTTGGCCAATTTTCAAATTTTCAAAGGTTGAATAATTTTGAGTTTAACTGTATATGGTTTGTACTGTATAAGCTAAGTTTTGAAAAATGAGATAACCAGAAAAGCAGTGAAAACTGCAATTAAATACAGGCTGTGTTTACAATTATAACATTTTTCAGTTATTTTTATCAAGCGCATACATCATGGCGAACATTGTGGTGCTGATATTTGACATTTTAAACCCAGTATCCTAATCCCTGAGGCACTGATCCACCAGGTCCCCCAGAATCTGCAGAGAGACTCGCACTGTGTGGAACTGAATTTTGATTAATTATACAGAATGTTATGAATCTGCACTGTATATGTGTTTATATCCTGTATAGCTCATAAGCGAATTATTTCTCTCTCCACACTTTGACCTTTCCATAACTTTGTTAAAGGTTCATCCGACCAACATCTCAATTATAGGTAAGTTGTTGCAGAATACGCGGAATAGAACAAGGATTTGTTTAGGTTAATATTGCGGTTAATAGGTAAAGATAGAATGACATCATCATGGGTATTTTCTTAGCATGTTTTTAAGACAGCAGTATATTGTATTTGCATGAATGTAATAGATATGACAAGACAACAATAACACAGGTGACAACACACACATACACACACAGTCTTCAAATGTGTGGGAGCTTTGAGGAAAGGTGTACTTCATTGGTAAGTGTATCATTCCTTTTAAAAACATTAAAATTTAATATTTGCTGTAATTTTATGTTAAGATGTTAATCATAAATCAAATCTGTTTATTTTGCATGCTAATTAGTATGCATTGCTTAGCTATTTTATATTTTATATTATCAGAAATAAATATTTGATTCGTAGAAAAAAATTTGGTCTTCTTTAGTATAATTATGTCTTATAGAAATATCCTCTTGTATATAAGAGATTCCTTTATAAATATAGACATTTACATTCTCAAAAAATTATATATATATATATATATAAACCTTGTGTGTATATAATCTGAACCTTCTTAAGAGTAATATTAAATAACATTCTCATGAATTATTCTTACATTTATCTTGGTTTTATATTATGAAATGATATCCTCTAATATTATTACTAATATCAGTAATACGAAGTGCGTTTGAGAAAGAACGGGATTTGATAAGCATTCTGATGATTAGAAGAATATAAATGATTCCATTTAAAGATGTGCTACTTTAAATCAGGATAATGTCCTGATTCTTAATGATTCTCTGAGAACTAGCGTTTACATGGATTGATGTGCTTTGGTACACATTTGTATTCTGCTTTTGTGTCTCCTGTGCAGGTAACGATGATGAACTCCTCCAACACAAGCTCCTCCATCCAGTCAGAGGAACAGCGGCATTTCATGGCAATCTTTGTTATTTCCATGCACATAGTAAATTATCTCCTGGGTCTTCCTCTGAACTCCTGCGTCATGGCGCTGCTTTTAAATAAAGGCAGGAGTTTGGATCCGTGTGACGTCTTCACTGTAAATCAGGCCGGTGCTGAAATCTTCTTCATGCTCGTTGCTCCTTTCCAGATCTTGTTCTATGTCAGTTCTGAGACGTGGTGTTATAAACCGCTGGGTTTCATTCTCTGCACTGGAATGCCAGTGCGCTCTGTGCTCCAGTGCTGGGTGTGTTTGGAGCGTTATGTGGCCGTCGTCCATCCCATCATGTTTCTGAAGTTCAGACCTCTCAGATATCGAGTGGTGATGTGTGTCATGGCGTGGATTTGTGCAACAGCGTGCGGCATTGTTGGCATGTACACATTCCCTGTCATGCCCTTCCAAGTCTTTGGAGGCTCCTACTTTATCATTCTGAGCGTAAACACCTTCAGCTGCGTGTCTATTCTGAAAAGGCTCAGACACCCAGGACCGGGGGAAAAGAACACTGACAAAGGGATGGAGGACCGAGCCAAGAAACGTGCCTTTCAAATCGTCGTAATAAACCTGGTGACATTTTTGGTTCAGAACACACCACTAGCTGTTCTCTTTGTATTCCTACACATGCTACCTTGGACTTTTTTTTACATGATAGCAGACATTTGTCTGGCCGTGAACCTGGCAGTGGGTTACGTGCAGCCAGTGTTTGTGCTCCATAAAGCTGGAAAATTCTAGTTATCATCCTGATGCCATGTGAGATCTCATTTTAATGATTTACATTCTGATTTAAATACAGATTTATTCATGTGACAGAGGCTTACAGCCAAAAATACTGTATGTAGGTAGAATATGCACTGATAGTTATTTAGTGAAGTTCTGGAACACTAGTTGACCAGAAAAGTAGTGAAAACTGAAAATAAATACAGGCTGCGTTTACATTCACACTATTTTTCGTGTTGTTTTTGTCCAGAGGATGCAATCAAGCCTTCTTCTCATAGCAACCAGGGCAAACATCGTGGTGCTGGCATTTGACCTTTCAAACTTCTAAACCAATATCCTAAACCCTGAGCCACTGATCCACCAGGTCCTCCAGAATCTGCAGAAAGATCGAAGCTGAGCAACTCTTAACCCCATTATGTACAGCGACTCTCATTGTTTCGAGCTGAATTGGGATTAATTATGCAGAATGCTGTGAATCAGCACTGTATGTGTTTACTGTATATTCTGCATGGCTCATGAGCAGATCCTTTCTCTCTCTCCACACTATGATCACTTTGTTAAAAGTTCATTTGCCCAGCATCTTAATTATATGTCAATTGCTGCAGAATAAGATGAATAAAACACCTTGAGGATTTTCAGGTTAATATTGTGGTTAATTAGTGTATAGAATGACATCATCATGGGTGTTTTCTTAGCATGTTTTTTTTTTTTAAACAGCAGTATATTGTATTTGCATGAATGGTGTTTGATATAACAAGACAATAATAACACAGGTGGCACCACACACAGACACACACATACACACACACACACACACACAGACCCAAAGTATGTGAATGCTTTAAAGAAACATATGCATCATTGGTAAGTATATCTGTCCTTTTTAAACCAATTTTATTTTATTCTAATGTTAAATATTTATGTTAAGATGTTAAGGAGTCACAATTAATCTATTCATTTTATATATTTATTATTTATACTTCACTATTTTATCTTCGTATTTAATTTTGGTCTTCTCCTTCCTTTAGTATAATAATATCTTATAGAAGTTACCACTTGTTCATGGAGGTCATTGTCTATAATATATTACTTTATAAATGTATTATTTACATACTTGAAACTTGTACTACTGTATATATACAGTGGGTAAAATAATTATGTGATCGCCTGCAGATATTTTTTTTATAGTTTGCCCACTTACAAAGAAATGAAGTGTCTATATTTTTTATCATAGTTTACAGTATTGTAAGATATAGAGACAGAATATCAATCAAAAATCCAGGAAAAATTTTTATAACTCTGTTATAAATTGACTTAGGACTTGGTTGAGTAACCCTTGTTGGCAACCACAGAGGTAGGTTGCTTCTTGTAGTTGGTTTCCAGGTTTGCACCCATCTCAGGAGGGATTGTGGTCCACTATTCTTTACAAATGTTCTCTAAACCCTTAAGATTTCTTGCCTGTCAACTGGCAATTGGAAAAAGTTTTAGTTTCCTACGTTTGTATATGATTGAGATCTAGACACTGGCTAGGCCACTTCATGACTTTAATGTGCTTCTCCTTGAGCCACTCCTTTGTTGCCTTAGTGGTATGTTTGGGGTCAATGTCATGCTGGAGGACCTGTCCACAACCCATCTTCAGGATTTTCTCATCCAAAATGTTACAATACATGGCTCTGTCCATTGACCCATCAACGTCGGCCTGTACCTTCATGAGAAAAACAAAGTGTGATGTTTCCACCTCTGTGCTTGCCCGAAGGGACGGTGTTCTGAGGGTCACAGTCAACAATTTTTTTCCTCCAAAAACAGTGAGTTGAGTCAATGGCAAAGAGCTCAATTTTGGTCTCATCTGCCGACATCACTTTCTCCCAATCCTTCTTTGTTCATTGACAAACTTCAGACGGGCCTGCACATGTGTCTTCTTGAGGAGGGCGACCTTGCAGTGCGGAAGGTTTTCAATCCATGGCAGTGTCTTGTGTTACCGATGGTTGGTTTGGTAACTGTGGCCTAAACTGCCTGGAGATCATTCACAAACTCCTCCTGTGTAGTTTCGGTCTGATCCCTCACTTTTCTCATGATCATCATTGAGAAAAGTCACCCCTTGAGGTGAAATCTTGCATGAAGCTCCAGACTGAGGGCGATTGATGATTACGTTCTATTTCTTCCATTTGCACATAATTGCTCCAGCAATTGTCTCCTTCTCACCGAGCTTCTTCCTGACGGTCTAGTTTGTAACCCATTCCAATCTTGTGCAGGTTTACAATCTTGTCCCTGTCGTCCTTTGACAGCTCTTTGATCTTGTTGAGGTTTGAATTGAAGAGTTGTTGTTAGGAGCTCCTCCTTAAATTAGTCTGTTTGAGCCAGAATTATTGTTGGTTGGTAGAGGAGCAAATGCAACTCCATATGTAACATTTATATAATGTGTTTCTTTCCCTTGATTGATTGATTTATTTCTTTGTAAGTGGGCAAACTTACAAAATCTGAAGGGGATCAAATAATTCTTTTCCCCACTGTTTACAACCTTGTGGAAAAAATTAAATAGTTGTTACGAAATGTTCTTACGTTTATCTTGGTTTACATATATACTGTATATATATATATAGTGGAGGAAATAAGTATTTGATCCCCTACAGATTTTCTAAGTTTGCCCACTCACAAAGAAATGAAGGGTCTATAATTTTTATCAGCCCCAAAGCATAATGTTTCCACCTCCGTGCTTGACTGTAGGGACTGTGGTGTTCCTAGTGTCATAGGCAGCATTTTTCAAGTCGAGTTGATGACAAAGAGCTCAATTTTGGTCTCATCTGACCACAGCAGTTTATC
>JAQMYG010000036.1:36683202-36700243 GCA_030014215.1 Clariallabes teugelsi | reverse complement strand
ATACTATATTATATTTGTTAAATAGCAGTTCTAAACACTGATTGGATGCTACAATTTAAAATCATAGAAGTGTTTTATAAGTTAGAAGTTAGAATACATAAAATGTAACTGAACATTAAATATCACTGTACAGCACAAGTCGAAAGTTTGGACACAAGTTTGGATTTATTTTTTACATTCTAGAACAATACTGAAGTTTTTTTTTTTTTAACTACGAAATAACACATATGGCATTATGTAAATAAGTAACAACAACAGCACTAACAGTCAGTTGTTATTTTAAGACATGAAGGTCGGCTGTTCTGTAACAGTTCTTGCAAGAACAGTATTGTGTCAAATGCATTTGTAAAACACATGAAGCTCCATGATGAAACTGTCTCTCAGGAAGACCTTCTCAGGAGAGCAAGACCAAAACTTCATTTAGAGTTACCAGCCTCAAAAATCACCAATTAACAAACAGCACCTCAGATTAGAGCCGTTATGAAGGATTTACAGAGCAGACTAGTAGCAGATATACATCTCAATATCAACTGTTCAAAGAACTTTACAGTGTAGAAAGAAATAAAAATCAGGAATGACCATGAAGTTAGAAGGGGTGTACAAACTTTTGATGTGTACATCTGTTAATCTATCTATCTGTCTGTCTATCTAGATATCACTGATTATTGGCACAAATTATGTTAAAAGAGAATTATAGCGTGTATATATATACGTACAGCGATCAGGTTTCTCGTGCGCAGAAATCTGTATATTTGCGTAGGCTCTGTTTGAGGAAAGAAAAACATGAAATTATAATACATAAATAAAACACCACAGGTTCATCACTAATGCTGCATTTTTAACTAGAGCTGGAACTGATGTGATGAGAGTGTGATCCGTTTCGGGCCGCACAAGCAAGATACACACAAATTAAACCAAACACAGGCAGGAAAAAAAAAAGGATTTAGAAATCTTTAAGACCTGGCTGTATTTTTGTTCGGGTTTATTTGGATTGTATTAATACTCTATTTTATTATATTTAGGTAAGTAAGTCATATAGATATAGAGGTATATTTATTAAATATTTTAGTTTAAAAAATATTTTAAGCTGAAATGCTAATTAACACTTTATATTTATAAATAAAAATCTGCAGATTGCAATATTTTGGTTCTAATTTTTCTGCTGCTGATGAGTCACAAACAAACAAACAAACAGAGCTGCAGAATTTGACAAAAAAAACTCTATGATTATTTAAACACACACTGTGATTGTGACATAAACAATATGTATTTACAATATGTACATTTTACAATATGTAAAATATTAAATGTACCGTTTTATATTCAATCATATTTATACTTTAGTTATTGGCTTTAAAATTGGCAGTTAAATAATTGCACGGGTCCATATCGCGATTAACATTTTTATGCAACTGATTGTACAGCACAATAAATTAATAAATAAGCAAACGAAACGAATAAATAAATAAACCTTACATTACCCCCCCCCCCCAAATCTTGCCCCCCTCCCACTTATACATACTATCTACCTATACATATGAAAATAAAGAAAGTGAATAAAGAAAATCAGTCACACCAAGAAACATGTCGTGGCGATTAAACACACATTATGAAAAACAATTTCTACTTTTACATGCTTTTACAAAACTCCTCTGTTCAAACTGCTCTGGTGTTAGAAAAAACTTAAACAGGAACACTCTACAAATTTTCTCAAAAGGGTTCTTCTCAGGGTTCCTTAAAAGTAGAAATCAATATAACTTTGCATATACAGTATATATTTGACAACTGTATGATAAAATTATATCCGTATCCTGATAAAAATGAGTTTTAATTTAGATTTATAAATCCATTTTGAAGACGTCATCGAAATCCTCACTTGTTGTCTAGCTCGTAGAAAACCATCCTGATGTGATAGGTGTGGTATATCTGTGGTATACTAAATATACTGTAATTAAAGCGTTATTATGGTGTTTTGGAATAACGAGACAGTGCTCACTCACTCACACACACACACACACGCAGTGATTTATTAGTAAAGCTGACTCAGACTGTCTATAAATACACAGTACAGGTTAAATTCATCTCACCATCACAGGAACAACAAACAACTGCTTACAACCCTCTCATTAAATCTCTAATACCGAAGGTTTTAGCTGCGTAACGTCTGTCCTTCTTTACCTTCGTCATTACACACTAAGAGTCGTCACTATCAGGAACCTCGCCTGCAGTCATTACACATTCGTCACGTGCAAGAAAATCTGACTTTACTCTCCGCACAAATAGCATTTAAAGTGTGTGTGTACAAACCAAAAACCCTTAGGAATAATAATTTAAAAAAAATACATCCCCTGATTTGTGTCCATGTTTGTATTGGATAGGTTTTTTAAAAAATCCAATCAGAACCCCACCCTCTGTTGTGACATCGTATTAGAGGAGCCCATCTTCTTGCAGTGAATTTGGTGGAGGAGGAGGAGTGAAATAAAGGTAGCTTGAAGAATGAAAATAAAATTGCTTTATCTGAGAGATATTTCAGCTGGGCATTAAGTCATACACAGTGGGGTAGCTCCAAGACCTGTGTTAACTTGTTAAAGAAGAAGTCAGATACAGGAAGTTAAAGTGTTATAGGAAGGATGGTAATGAGAATCAGAGGGAATTCTGGTCAGCAACCACATGGAGTTGACGTGGAAAAACAAACACATAATGTGTTCACTCGGTAGGAGAAAAAAAATAGAAAACTTAAATTCCCAGAAAATTATAAAATGTTGATACAGATAATGAACTCTTTCAAGATGTGTGTCTATATTTTTTACACATAAATGCTTTCACAAACTGTAAAGCTAATAAAATATAAATCTGACTAAATCCAGTGTAACGGAAGAAAGTATTATAAATCCATTTTTAGGTTTATTTCCTAATTAAGCTCCAGTCTTGTTACAGGACGTACGGCAGTACAGGACTCTACTAGTTCTTTCTTTCCTCTTTTTTTTTGGCTGGTCTCAGTCCTGATCGCAGGTTTCAGACTGGCACTTTCTCGAAGATCCAATAAACTGTAAATACTAGATAATATTTTTTAATTAATACTTATTTAGAACCCCTTCGAAAAAAGAAAAAAAAACTCATTGATAAAAAACACGACTTATAAAATAGTATAAAGTATGAAATAGTATAAAGTATAAATTTCAGAAACATCTCCATTCCTAAACTATTCCAGATTCCTTTAACAAACCTAATCTTGTGTTTACAGAATCAGGTCCGTCCTTTATTTCATTGTCCTGATATCCGATCCACAAGAGATCGGACCCGTCTCTAATCGCTTCAGATTATTGTTTGTCTTCTGTCTCGTCTGTCAGACCCCCGAGACGAATCACGGCTAAACGACGATTTAATATGACGTTAATTAAACATTAATAATGAACAATAAACCTGTAACAGAGTTTCACACTCTACACACACCAACCTCGTGTTTTCCTACATGACAGACACATTTCAATCACACTGAAGTTTATATTTCACTAATCGTTCCAGGATTAAATATACATGCTCAGTAAAAAAAATAAAAAATACCATACTGTATGGATATTTCTGCATCACTGTTATTATTTGTTAAACAAAGTGATTTTTGTGAGATTACTAGTATTATTTTACATACAAATAATCTAAGAAAGAAAAAAGGAAATAGATGTTTATTATGGGCAAATGTGTTGTTATTATTATTATTAGTTAAAAATATTTATTAGCATTACTTTTGCATAGTTTATATTGATGTTGTTCTAGCTTGTTTCTGGATATTTTATTTATTTTAATGACTTGACAAAATGAATGTTGTGTATTACTTTTACATTATTAAATACATTTATACTTATTTACACAATCGGTATCTGTCAAATTAAATTATATAAAGTGAAAAGCAGGCAGGAACAGAACCAGAAGTGAGAAGATTAATTTATTTTGTGTGCTAAAGATGAAAATGTTATGCAGTTAATATTTATTGAGTTATTTTCTATATTTTTTCAAAGGCCTGCAGTTACACTTAATAACAGCATTAACGTGTGTGTGTGTGAGAGACAGAGAGAGAGAGAGTGTTCATATTGTTTGTAAAGCTGTGTTATAATTATTATACAGTTTTACTATGGGTGTGTTTCAGGGGTCAGACTCACTCTCGAAGGCCTGCAGGAAGAGCTCGTGGTCGGCCTGGACCTGCTCCATCCTGGGCTTGTTCCGGACTGAGCTCCCGGCGGAGGCACACACCGCTCCGCTCGCCCTGCCGCCCGCAGCAGCGCTCACCACCTGCCCCGGGTACTTCTGCGGCGCCATCGGGATCAAACCGACACCGGGGGAAATAATACTAAAAACAACTAAAACTAAATACTGTATAAACGTAAAGGGGGGAATCCTAGCTAAATAGCTAGGCTTTCCCGACTAGCATGCTAGCTAACTGGATATAAAAAAAAAAAATCTCCCGGTCGCGCGCTCCTTTCTAAATCAATTCAGTTTTAAATTCCTCTCATTGTTCCGTTTCTTTTCTCCGGTTTCTCTTAAAATTCCTGTCGCTTCATCACTAAAACATCACTCATCCACAGTAAACCGATTAACCATTTAACCCGTGCCAGTTAAAAACAATAAAATGTATAAAATATTCCAGGTAAAACTATACGTTAGCTTCCTGCTAGCTAATCCAGGAGCGTTAGCCGTTCTCCTCAGAAACAGGTTAGCAAGTTGGCTAACGCGAAACCGCGAAGAATACACGGGCTCGGTCCCAAATCCCTCCCACCTCCTCTCTCTCAGCGCCCTCCCTCAGACCAAGTCCATAGACAGACCCGCGCCGAGGGACCCTAACTTAGGGAAACTAGCTTACCAATGATTTGGGATTGCACCCAAAGAATAACTCGATTTAGGTACAAAATATATATATATATTTTTTTTTATTTAAATTTACGCACACACACACCTATATATGTGTATCTGAAGAATCTAAAATATTTTTATTCAGTAAAATCCTACACCCGAATATAAATCGAGAACGCTTATAAAGTGAGAGAGAACGGCTCCGTTTGATTTAAACCCGCCTACTCTGAATAGAGTTGTTCAATCAAATCAGACCGACTGTGTTTCCAGGCTTTCCGATTGGTTCGATTTAATTTGATTGACGGAACATGAAGATCGGTAGACGCTGCAAATTTGCCGCCAAGACACTCGCGCGCTGAGAGAGAGTGGGCGTGTAGTTAGTGTGCGTTTTAAAGTTATTTATTCTAAATTCTCATCTATCTATCTATCTATCTATCTATCTATCTATCTATCTATCTATGTAATTTTAAAGAATATTAAATAAATACAATATAATGATAAATAATAACCGAATATTATGTAAAATAAAATATATAATATTTTCAAAATAAAGAAAATTAGTTATATTATACTAAATGTATTTATATTAAGTTATATTATTCTAAATCTTCTTTATTTTGAACATATTCAACAATAAAATAAATCTTAAAACGTGAGAATAATTAATATAAGACATTTTTGCTTAAATAAATTATGAATTTGTAAAATAATAATAATAATAATAATTGTCAACTTATCCCTGAATACTAACATTTCCCCTTAACATGTTAATTGATTTACTTATTTTTGTATTTATTAATACAATTATAAATGTGTAAGTAAATATCCTACAAATCATTTCACTCTAGTACATTTCTTTTCTTGGTCATTTTTGGTATTATTTAGTTCTTGTCTTGTTATTATTATTTTTATATTGTTATATAATCTGTGTGTAAAATGAACTGACTTGACTTGGTTTATTCACCTGTAACATCTATGAGAAAAAAAAATCATATCAGTAATTCTTACAATGTTAATGGAAAACTGAGCATTTAATTTTTATTATATCATAATCTTCCAAATTAAACAAAATATATTTCTTATTTATATTATATTACATTAATGTTATATATTAATTATATAATATAACAATAAATTATTCCTGTATCTCCCTCTGACTAAAGAAATTTGAGAAGTTTTTATAAAATGCTGCTTTTTGTTGTGTGTGAGAGTTATTTTATATTATATATGTTATATATTTATGATATATCTGTTGGATTAATGCCTTAAATCTGAGGTAAAAAGTAGTGAATAATGAATAAATAACTGACATTAATGAATCTAAAACTGAAGAGAAAAAAACAGAAACAAACACGCGGCCGGTCAGTTGAATTAACCCGGAACTGTTTACTTTCACTGCGCGTTTCTACACGGAGCTTCAACACCGGCGACCCGGAAGTCTGAGGAATGAGCGGAAACACGGGAAACACACACACACACACAGCAGTTCCGTTCCCACGTGTGTGAGATGTGAGGACGGTGGGGGGGAAATAACTTCAGATCAACTTTAAATCACAATAATAACTTGTGTAAAAGCAGCAGAGTTTAATCAGTGAGTGTCTGTGAATAAGAGACAGACAGAGACAGAGAGAGAGACAGACAGAGACACACAGACAGACAGGATGGCGGATTTGGTGCAGCAGAGGGTTGAGGATCGGATCCCCGCACTGGAGCAGCTGGAGAGAGTCGGACTGTTCACCAGGAGAGAAGTGAAGTGTGTGTGTGTGTGTGTGTGTGTGTGTGTAAGACAGTGTGCTAAAGAGTGAGAGAGTGAGGTGTGATATAGAAGAGTGTGTGTAAAAGAGTGAAGTGTGTGTGTGTGTGTGTGTGTGTGTGTTGGTGATTAATGTGAAACTGATCTGTGTTTCAGGTTGATGTTGAAGAGGTCCACAGCTCTGGAGTATAAACTCCACAGATCTGTACAGAGTAAAGAGGATTATATTAACTACATCCAGGTGAAGAACAACAACAACAATAACAGATTAAAGGGGAAAAGAATCATCCATTAGACACGTTACAGCTCTACATGATGAACAATGTCCAACATGTTGAATAATCCAGATAGATTTAGAGATTAGAAACTTTGTTCTGGGATGACATCACAAGGGGGACAGACAGACAGAGGGATAGAGAGAGACAGACAGACAGAGGGATAGAGAGAGACAGACAGACAGAGGGATAGAGAGAGACAGACAGACAGATGGATAGAGAGAGACAGACAGGCAGAGGGATAGAGAGAGAGAGACAGACACAGAGGTAGGCAGACAGAGGGACAGAGAGAGCCAGACAGAGGGACAGAGAGAGCCAGACAGAGGGACAGAGAGAGCCAGACAGAGGGATAGAGAGAGACAGACACAGAGGTAGGCAGACAGACAGACTTTATCCACTCATGAGTGAAGTTGTTATCAGACATCAAATTAGAGCAATAATCATAAGTTAATATATAAAGTGATAAATAAATATGATCATGTATTATAATAATAGTTATGACGGAGTAAAGATCAGGCCGATAAATAAATAAATAAATGTGTTCTTGCGAGCAGTCGGTCGTTTGTGTTTTTTATCAGAACTCGCGCGTTTTTCATTGAATTTTTTTTTTTTTTTTTTTCAAATGAAAATCGTGTCTGTTAGTGATGCAGGTGATGAGCTCATGACGAGGTGTTAATGATGATGTCTGTGTGAAAGCTGGAGGTCTGTTTGAGCAGGAGGTCTGTACAGACGAGGAGACAGACAGACAGACAGAAGGACTAAAGCTCCGCTGCATCGCTGTTTATAATTGGAGACAAAGCGAAGGTTATACAGGGTTAAAGTGAAATTACTGAAAGGAAAGGATTGAGATGATGCAGACTTTAATTCTAAACTAAATCTCAGATGAAGATGATTAGCGTTAAAGTATAATGATGAACATGTGACTCATTCAGGGCGGAGCTTCCCCTTTAATCCTTTTATTTATTCCACAGGCACGCTGCAGGAAACTCTAATGGAGTCATTCATTACTAACTCTCTCTCTCTCTCGCTCTCTCTCTCTCTCAGTATGAGGTGAACGTGCTGGAGCTCATCAAGAAGAGAAGAGCCGTGAGTGTCTCCATCTAAAAATATAAACTGTACAGTGGAACCTTGGATTGCAAGCGTGCTTGTGTATCAAATTACTCGTATATCAAAGTGAATTTCCCCCATAAAAAATAATGGAAACTCAGACGATTCATTACACAACCCACAAATATTCATATAAAAATAATTAATACAAAATATTAAGTAAAAATAAAAAAAATGTAACCTGCACTTTACCTTTGAAAAGAATCGTGGGTGGAGTGAGACGAGCAAACGAGGAGGAGGGAGGGAGGGGGCTACTGTATAGGACTTTCTCACACACACACACACAGTAACACACACTCGCCGTACAGCACATCGCCAGCACACACTCTGTCTTATTCTACTGCTCTCAATTTATAGGGTTTTTATTACATTTTTCTTTATTTTAATTAAATCTAATTGTTTTCAGTCTCTGATTTGTCTCCTCTCAATGTTTTCCTGCTTTTCTTTTTATGTAAATAAATTAACTCATTAATAATTAATAAAAGTACAAAAAATACCTTAATAAAAATAATAAATAATCATTTAATTATGTTTTTAATATTTACTTTGTTAAATTAATTTAATATTCATGTAATGTTTTTAATAAAAAATAACTTATTTAATAATTATTATATAAATTGGTGATTTGATTTTTGTTTCTCTTTTCAATTCAGCTTCAAAACAACATATAAGTCAAAAGTTGTTATAATTTGTTGTTATAAGTTGCTTATGAAGTGTTGGTGTTTTTGTTCGATCCTCTAAAGAGGGAGAGAGAGGATGTGATTGTGCATCAATTAAATAAAATAACTGTAACTCCAATTAAAACTAAATAAACACACTAATACACAAATTAATTAAACCCTGTATACTTCTGTTGTTTATTTATTTATTTATTCCCCCCCCAGAGAATCGGTTATCAGTTTAAGAGGGAGGAGATCGAGTTCCCCGTCATCCAGAGAATCAACAACGTCTTCAGGAGAGCCACGTCCAAGTGGCAGGTACACACTCGCCCCCCTCCAAAACCACACCGCATTCATTATTAAATAAATCCCTGGTCAATCAGACGGCTGTGATGGTTTAAACTCTCTGTCTCTGTCTCTCTGCAGGAGGACGTCCAGCTCTGGCTCTCTCAGGTCGCCTTCTGTAAGAAATGGGTGCGTACTACAGAGTCTTGTTTTTCATTTTGTTTTTAAAATTTTTTTTATTTATTTTAAAGCTCATGCTTTTAAAATGGTGTCTGTATCATCATTCTGTAATAAACCTCTAAAGTAAACTTTGTTTTTAAAAATACTTGAGCAGACCCGATGCTGAGGTTTAAACCCTGAACCAATAAAACTAATCAACGATAGAAAACACGGACCGAAGAATTGAAACAGCGTTTCACCTATAGAACTTGTTACATTGTAACACAAATCAAGAGAGAGTCTGTTTGATTTTGTGAGTGATGTAATAACTCTACCGGGAGGCGCACACACACACACACACACACACATATTGTCCAGTTGTATAACAGTCTCTCTCTCTCTGTCTCTCTGTGGTTTAGGGGACGAAGGGACAACTCAGCAAGGTCTTCTCCTCCATGCTGGCCATCCACCCCGAGAAACCCAGTGAAGTTTTAATCCTTTACTCTGTTTTATAAACTACACGTCACTCCAGAGTCTTCATGTTTAAACTCCTCTACATGCTTAAAGTCTAATAAATATAATCATTGATATACTGGATATTTACAAGTTGTATTATGTTAATGATGTATTTTTCTCAGTTTGGATATTAAACGTTCTCTTTAGCACCCCTAGTGGTCAAGTTTAGTTTAGAGTTTGTTTGCTCTGGACGTTATGAGACGAACATGAACTCACCCGGGTGTTGTTGTTTCTTTTTATTTATTTATTTTTCCTCATAATGGCGGATGCAGATTTATGGATTATGGCGGCCAAGTGTGAGATGGAGGACAGGGACTCGTCAGAAAGCGCTCGCCACCTGTTTCTCAGAGCGCTCCGCTTCCACCCGGAGAGCAAGAAGGTTTACCTGGAGGTGAGTGAGGGAGAGACAGAACAGAAAGGAGGACAAAAAGAACTCGGAAATCAAGCTTTAGGTCTTTCACACAGGTCTAGACTTACAAAACAAAAACAAAAAATAACTTACTGCCAGGCACAGAGTGCAGTCTGTTATTTAGATTCATGCTAAAAAATCATGATTTTCAAAAAAAAAGTTCTAGTTATTAGTTAGTGGCCTGTTTGATTTGTCTGATCCAGTTATTTATGATATTATAACTTGGACTAATTGTGTTAGACGTGAATAAAAATCTCTGGAACTTTATTAAAACAGTACAGAAGTTTAGATAACAAGCAGCGTGTGTGTATATATCATGTTTAGAGAGGATTCTCTTATTATAAAATAGTGTATATATGTATATATTTGTGTGTGTGTGTGTGTGTGTGTGTGTGTGTGTGTGTGTGTGTGTGTTTAGTATTTCCGGATGGAGCTGATGCATGCTGAGAGACTGCGCAAACAACAGGAGGAACTGGAACGAGCCAAAATTGACATCGTACGTTCACACACTTCCATTCTCCGTCCTTTAAAGCGGCCATACGCGACTTTAATCAACAACAGTCCGGCGTGTTAATCAGCGCATCATGAAGTGCACAGTCGTCACATGACTTGAGCCGGGGCGTTATGATTGGAAAGAACAGAATTTATTAATTAACAAGTTGGATGTGATATGAACTTTTTTTTAGATCGTACAGCGTGACATGTTTATCAGTGCTGCGTAAACGTGTATCGAGTGTACATATAACGCTCATGTAGCTCAGCGCTAAGGACGAGCGTGCAGCACGAGCGTCGGCATTAAAACATCATGTAAATTACTTAATTTCTAAGGTTGCT
Source organism: Clariallabes teugelsi (assembly GCA_030014215.1). Taxonomy (NCBI): domain Eukaryota; kingdom Metazoa; phylum Chordata; class Actinopteri; order Siluriformes; family Clariidae; genus Clariallabes; species Clariallabes teugelsi. Next base: position 36,689,401 of record JAQMYG010000036.1, on the reverse strand, counting down.
TATTGCCGCTTTAATATTGTTTGAAATCCACTTTCTTTGTTTATAATGTACACTGAAGGATCACGTGTATTTCTCTCTCTCTCTCTCTCTCTCTCTCCTCAGGGTGAGTACGAGTTTTCTCCGGAGATCCTGAGCGGCAAGTTGGCCGAAGTCATCTACCAGGACGCCACACAGAAAGTTAAAGGTGTGTGTGTGTGTGTTCTGCTCTGTCTGTGTTATCATCAGTGCTATAGGCCGTGTGCTAACCTTTGCGCTGCCCACAGGGGCGGAGTTTCTGCTGTCTCTGCTCACGATCGCCGCACTTTTCGACTTCACCAGGGAGCTGCAGGACTCCATCCTCCGGGAGTAAGAGCTCCGGCCTCTCACGCACTCCGGCTTTAATCACATAACCAGTTAGAGAAAAACCTGTAACGTGCCTGTGTTCAGTCTGCAGACTCAGCACACGGACGACTCGGTGACCTGGGACTTCATGGCGAGGCGGGAGCTGGAGGTGGGCGTGGCCCCGGAGCTGCCCTCGGCCCAGAGTCGGGCCGCCGACATCGCGAGCAGAGAGGAGCGCTGCGGCGCCGTGTACGAGGAGGGGCTCAAGAACCTCAACACGGGTAACTGACGTCCACCAGGGGTCGCAGCAGACTGTTTCGGGTGTGTCGGGTGTGTGTGTGTGTGTGTGTGTGTGACATGAGCTCTGTAACGCGTCCCTTCTCCACAGAACCCATGTGGTCATGTTACGTGACGTTCTGCGTGGAGAGGTTTAAGAGGAAGACCAATGTCTCAGAGCTGAAGGAGAAGGTACACGCAACACACACACACACACACATACACACACACACACACACACACACACACACACACACACACACACACACACAGTACAGCAGATGTGTAATGCTCAGTCGTGTGTGTGTGTGTGTGTGGTCCTCAGAGACGAGAGCGTCTGCTCGGGGTCCTACAGAGAGCCCACGATGCCTCACTGCTGCAGGAGACGTTCTACAGGACCTGGGTGAGAACATGGTGCTGGGGTTAATGATGGAGAGAAAAAATCAGATCATGTAACATTTATTAGACTGATCTATACCTTCTGTCTCTGTCTCTGCCTGTCTGTCTCCCTCTGTCTTTCTGTCTATCTGTCTCTCTCTGGCTGTCTCTTTCTCTCTCCCTCCCTCTGTGTCTCTCTGTCTCTCTCTCAGCTGGAGGTCTTGATCTCCTCCAATCAATCAGACACGGCCGTTCATGTCGCCATAGCGGCCGCTAAACGCTTCAGCCAATCAGTGGAGACGTGGACGCTGTGCTTGCAGACACTGATTCGTTTAGACAGTGAGGAGGCGGGGCCTCTGTTCCAGGAAGCGCTGAAGCTGGTGAATCCCAAGGTAACGAATCCGTCTGTCTCAGGTGTGAAAGAAATTTCTGACTTTGTCAACTCTGAGGTGAACTTTAACCTCCAACAATTACATAAATAAATAAATAAATAGTTGAAAGCCCAGGTCATGTTTTCATGTTTGTGAGTCTAATTAAGCTTTTTTTTTTTTTTTTTTAATCACACTTGTGTAATTTTGACACATTTTCACGTTTTCAAGGTGAAGTTGGATTAGTCTGTAAAAAAAAAAAAAAAAAAAAAGTTGTTTATAAAAAGTTCAAATGTTCATATTGTTTTAATTAATAAATTTTTATTACATTTTTTAAATGATTAAATAATTAAATATTTTAAATAGTAAATACATAATGAATAATAAATAAGTGCTATTTAAAATGACGCTACTTTCATTTCTTTTTAAGTGACCATTTTTCTTCTGAATGAGGCATAATGCTGTTAAATAATCAATTATATTTTAAATAAATATTAATAATAAGAAGAAAATGTACGCAGGTTATATAAATTCAAATAAAAAAATTCATGGCTTATAAAATTTGAAACTGAAAGACAGAATATAAATAGAAAGATTTCACTACAAAAAACAAACTAAAGATAGAATTTCCAAAAAAAATAAATAAATCTAGTAAAATTTGAAAAATGTAAAATTGTAAATTTAGGATTCGATGTACAAATCTACAAATTGACAGATTTTTAAAAAAGTAATTAAAATAGAAATTTATGAAATGTGTAAATCATATGGAATGTGCGAAGTGTAATTGCCTACTGAGAAATATAAAATAATATAAAACTATTAAAGGGTAAATATGTGGTGTGTGTGTGTTTGTGTGTTTTAATACTTTATATTTTACAGTTTTTACAGAATTTTCTAATTAAATATTTTTAACTCTGAGAGTAACAGTATGTGTATAGAGCACTACATATGTTTAATTACACATAATGTTATTATATATTATTTATTTTATTATTTATCACACAGGACAGTGTGTCCCTGTGGAAGCTCCAGGTCGAGTGGAGCGCCGCGTCGCAGCCGCCGGACCAGACAGACGCTCTGTTTCAGGTAACACTGATCCGGGATCTGTAGAGTGTGACACTGATGTCATCTGAAGTGTGTGTGTGTGTGTGTGTGTGTGGTTTAAATCCCTGCTTTTAAATTAGAGACAAACCTCAAACCATAACCTTAATTACAAACTCTGAGACGGTGTGTGTGTGTGTGTGTGTGTGTGTGTGTGTGTGTCTTGCTGCAGAGAGCGCTGTTATCTCCGGTCCCTCAGGTTTCCACAGCGCTGAAGGAGCTGAACCTGCAGTGGGCCTACAGAACCGGGGGATATAAAAAGGCCAGGAAACTTTTCACCAGGTACACACACACACACACACACACACACACACACACACACACATACGTAAAGGTAATTAAATGCTGTAAATCCTCCTGATCTGCTCTGACCCGCGTGGTGTCTGTCTGTCTGTCTGTCTGTCTGTCTGTCCGTCCCTCCAGCCTGCATGAACACAGACCGTTCTCCAGAACATTCTTCACCACCATGGTCCAGATCGAGAAAGAACAAGTGAGTGAAACTAACTAACAATTAAACAAAATAAACAAACAAATAAACTCCTCTGTTTGGGTCAGTAGTCGATTCTGAAGAAAAGAGCGCTGATTGATCTTTTTTTTTTAATACATGTTCTTTTTATACCTATATTTATTTTTAGTTTATTATATTTTATGTTTATTTATTACTTTTTTTTTAAATTGGGGGCAGCAAAGGAAGAATTTCATATGTTTATGACACTGAAACCTGATTAAAGAGAAAATATATTTGTATTTATTATTGTGTTTGGAAACAAAAAGTAATATCGAGTTATTTCCCCCCGAGCGGTACCGAAGCCGTGTGTAAGTCTTAATCGTTCGTGTGTGTGTTTGTGTGTGTGTGTGTGTGTGTGTGTGTGTGTGTGTGTTTGTCTCAGGAGAAGCCGAAGATGAGTCACCTGCGAGATTACTACGAGCGAGCGCTGCGCGAGTTCGGCTCCTCCGACGACGGTGAGTGACGTCGCGCCTCACGCCGGCCCTGACAGAACCGCAGGGTTGATTATCGTCACCGCGTCGCCTTTAACACGATATCAGTTCTAGAGAAACGTGTTTCTGTACTGTTAGTGGGAGGAGTCTCCAGTCTCCAGTATCAGGAAGCTGATCCGCTGAGTTCACACTGATATATCAAATATAACGTGAATTTATTTGTGTTTGTTTAAGTAGATCTGTGGATGGATTACATCAAAGAGGAGCTGGGTGTCCATGGCAACCCTGAGAACTGTGGGAAACTCCACTGGAGGGCCATGAAGAGTCTGACTGGAGAGAGTGTGGAGCGCTTCACCACGCAGTACACACTGCTGCAGACCGGCCACATCTAGAACCACACACACACACACCTGCTGTCACACACCTTCCTCAGTCCAGTCGTGTCCACGTTGTCCCTCTACACCACAAGTTCAGACTTTATATTTTTATAAAGTGGTTTATAAAATACGTGACCTTTAGTAACCTTTACTACACACACGCAGGAGTTCAACCTGATGCTGTAAAGCTCACACTCAGTGTGTAACAAGGGCCGTGTGTTCTGTGTTTTTGTTCTTTTACCTCTTTATTTTATTTTATTTTATTTTTTTTGGAACACATGTTTTGTTAATTTCTCACGCAGATGTTTCAGAAATAAACGCGTCGTGGTCGTGGTGAAGAGCGAGTGTGTGTTTGGGTGATGATTGGGTTTATGAGTCTTTCAGTTAAACACCAGTCCTGGTGTTTTATCAGTGATGTAAAATTTTGTCGTCAGTTTGTGTGATTACGTCACGACGGCTCATAATCACAGCGAGTGGAGGACAGGGACACCTGGAGATACACATGTACATTACATTTAATGTTTGTTTTTAATTGTACGATAACTTTACATAAAAAAGAAAAATACAGTAAAATTTTGCTGCTTTGATCCAACAACTAAAACTCTTAACTGAATATTAAGTTAAAATCGCTGTGGGGAAATAAAACACCTCGCAACAGGATGGTTTAGGAAAATAATCCACTTTCACACACACACACTCAGATACACAGTGTTTACAATTATTACTCATTACAGTAAGGTTAATGAGAGGGAAATGAACTCCAGTCGGACTTTTGCTTGGATTCTGGTGTGAAAGAGAGAATGTTATGTAATGTTACAAAAAAAAAAAAAGCTATTGTAAAGTCTTTCCACTTTACAAATCTTTTCCATGACCTGCTTTACATTTATTAGCAGATTTCCAACATTGGTGACACAGATTTTTTTTCCTCTTCATTTGCACATGAGTTGGTTGTACACGAGTGGACACAGGAGCACCAGCGCCGCCACCAGCAGGACGATGACACACTGCAATTTACAGATGGTGACCTGCTGATCGTACACACGCTGCTGCAGATCATAGACGTGTTTCTCTATGTAGAAGGAAACAACAGAACGGCCAACAGATCCCACAGAGTTCCAGAAGTCCATCATAGCGGGAGCAAGAGTGAGGACGTCCAAAACAGACAGCGGAGACACGATCACTGACCTCACACACGCAGTTAATCCTAAGGAACACAAACGCCATGACATTCAGATGTAATCATTGACATTTTTGAAGTTTTGTTTAAGAAGAAATGAATTTATTTAACTTTTATGGCACGAGTCTGTACTGTACAGTGGGCAAGAAGTGCAAAAATAAAATAAAATCGATAACAAAATAACAAAACTGGAATCAAAATTACAAATCCAAAATCAAAATAAAATGGAAAAAAAAAATAAAAAGATAAAACAAAATATAAATCCTGAAACAAAATAACAAATTCGAAAACAAAGTTACAAAACCAAAATAAAACCAAAAACAAAAGAAATTTGAAAACAAAATAGCAAAAGTGAAAAAGAAAAAAATTCAATAAAATAACATTCAAAAACTAAATTACAAATCTGAAGATCAGCGGTAATCATTTAATTTACAAACTACACCTTCCTTTTCCAGTTTGTCTGAATTGTTGTCGTGTTTTCTGATTTGTTATTTTGTTGTTTAATGTTATTTTGTTTTGCTCTTCTTGGCCACTGTAGTATTGTGAGTTCTGTTTAACAGTCATGGACAAATCTATAGCTTTAATATACGCTGCCTGGGTCACTGTTTGGGTTTTAATAATTAAATACTTAAGAGCCTTTGGCTGGATAATTACTGCAGTGATTAATAATGTGATTCAGCTGCAACAATTCTCTTAACCCTAACTGATGTGGTGAGGATCTTCTCATTTCTCTCTCTCACACACACACACACCCTGCAGTCATGGAAAAGATGTTACTGTGTTACAGAAGAAGGAAATTATTTCCCTGTAGAAAGCAAAGACAACAACTAAGGAGATAAATCTGAAATAAGTGGAACTGGGTGGAGACTTGTCCAAGTCATTATTAAACCCTGGAGAGAGACAGAGCTGAGCCCTCGACTTCACAGACGAAAGGAATCAGAAAAACATCCTGAATGAGTGTTGTCTGAGATCATTTAAATGTTCGGTAAATAATAAACAAAACAGTAAAAACCAGAGCTGTGTTTAATAGTGAAAGTAAGAGCATTTCCATAGACACACACAATGTTGATGAGAACTCGCAGGATTGGGACTAAACAGCTGTGTGTCCATAATAAAACCACTTGTTAGTGAGACTCATCAGAAAAAAGGCTTCAGTTTGAGAGCTAAAGATCATAAAGACTGGACTGGAGTGATGGAAAAAGGTCATGTGACCTGATGAGTCCAGACTGATCCTATTCCAGAGTGATGGGCGTGTCAGGGTA
>JAQMYG010000036.1:36660663-36681034 GCA_030014215.1 Clariallabes teugelsi | reverse complement strand
TATGAAGCTTTACAGAGCAGAAGTAGCAGATATACATCTCAATATCAACTGTTCAAAGGAGATTATTGTGGATTTTGTGATTAACAGCTTCAGTATTGTTTTATAGTGTAGAGAGAAATAAACATCAGGAACGACCATGGAGTTAGAAGGGGTGTACAAACTTTTGACTGGTAGTGTGTAACCTATTTAGAATACAATACATATTATATGACTCCATGACTTTATTTTACTATTTGTTATTTATTATGAACAGGATGCTAACTGCACTTCTGTATGTGTACTTTGCACAATGACAATAAAGTTAAATCTAATCTAATCTAATTGAATTTAATCTAAAAAAGACTTTCAGTTTGCTAGTGAGCATAAAGACTGGACTTTGGATCGATGGAAAAATGTCATGTGACCTGATTGAGTCTATTCCAGGCTTTAGAAATGGAATTTCTTGTGTAATTACGGTAATTAAACATCGAATGCTGTCAGAACATAAGACACATTTAATATCTATTTAAATATCTCTCTCCTCTCCTCTAAAAAGGACTTTCTCTTTAAATCATGTTTACGTTTTCCTAAAAAGTACCTAAAAATTGCTTTACACATCCTATTTTTTTCTTTTTTCTCTGCAATTGACCTATTAAGTGTGTGTGTGTGAGTGTGTGTACAGCATGCAAGCACTTTTATATCATAAAAAAAACAAACAAACAAACAAAAAAACGCTGTTTGAAGGTAACTAGCATCGTTCGTGATTCTTCATCATCTTTAAGTGTGAACGTACTGTAGTATAGAGTGAACGTCTGCTAATACAAAAGAGCTTGTGCTCATAGAAATGAATGTGGTACAGTACCGTCTTCAAAAAAAATTAATAAGTAAGTACAATATTACATGTGCTATCATGAATATTATAATTAATATAACATGATTAAGTGTAGGGCACATTTATGTAACTGTACTCCATACAGTGAAACCTCGGATTGCGAGTAACGCGGTTTGTGAGTGTTCGGCAAGACGAGCAAAGATTTTTAATACATTTTGACTTGGACAACGAACAAGTCTTGGTTTACGAGCAATGTTTATTTTTCTGATAAAACAGTGTTTCCATTGTGTTACTTTAGCGTCACACACAAACACACGCACAAATGGAAACACTTATCTGTCGGGATTTATTTTTACTTTTTTAAAGGTAAAGTGCAGGTTAATTTGATTTATTTTTACTTTATATTTTGTGTTAATTATTTTTATGTGTTTATTTTTTTGGGCTGTAGAACGAATAATTTGAGTTTCCATTATTTCTTATGGGGAAATTCAATTTGGTTCATGAATGTTTTGAAATACAAGCTTCTGGAACAAATTATGGTCGTAATCCAAGGTTCCACTGTATAATATTTATACATTAACATTCCACTTCACTGGGTCACATGACTGACGGATTGCGTCCGTTCTGGCTCGATTGCTTTTCCTGTATTGAATTTTACTTGAATTTCCAGGCTTGAATTTTTCTATCTGAATTTCAGAATATTAAATTGAATGTGGATTGAAATCAAGACTTTGAAATTTCACAGCTTGAAATGGACTACTGAGAATTTCATGTGACATTCAGAGCGGATGAATTCAATGATATTGCTTTTTAAAGTCAAATATTTTAGTTTAATAAATTCAGTAGTATTTACATTTTAAACTTAATGATCCAACAGAGATTCAAATTCAAAATGTGTTTTTAAAAGGCTGATATAATTTATAATAATGATGCTAATTTGCTTCCATAGACACTTTTCCAAACTTAACTATATTTCTTGTAGAAAGATATGTTGCTGTGTTTTATGCATTTGTAAATCAAAGTGTGTGAGGGAAGTCTAAAAAATCCACACACAAATGCAAAGATGTTCACAAATGGGGAGCGGTTTATTTGTATTGTGTGACATTTATTTGTGAATTTTGACACTGATCTGACTCCATAGTTGTGTGTGTGTGTGTGTATGTGTGTGTGTGTGTATCATGACACTTTCCATATCTTAATAAAAGCTGTCTGAGGGTTCCTACCACTGCCTGTGGAGAATCTTCAGCCTACTAAAATAAAACGATTCACAAAAAGCTCATATGATCCATTTGTAATTTATGTTTGAGGCAAGATTTGATCCAGCTGTAAAACCCCAGTTCCAAAGTGTTTGTACTCACAGAAAGGAAAGTATCTGTAAAATCTGTAGAAAACTCGTATGTCACACACATCCTACAATAGGGGCTATTGATTTCCCAAATCTGAATAACAGACATATAATTAATCAACTAATTGATACATTTGATCAATTATTTTCCATAGTATAATACCATGTCATTAATATAACTATCACTTTTTAGTTTATGTTTCTTTGTAGTTTCTTGGTAACATCACAACACTGCTTATAATTTTTTTGTTCATAACATCAAAAAAGAGAATAAAAGCGTGAGAGAACAGCAGGTATATAGCTTATACAGTACATAAGCTTTTGTATATATCAAAGTGAATCTGCTAAAGATAGCGTTTAACAATGTTCAACGGCAACGAATCTATTATAAGATATTTGAAGATGATTATTAACAGCAGCAGACACACGATCAGCAGTACTAAGGTGATCATCAGTAGTACAAACATCATGTTAATAGTTTCCTGCTGCTGTTCAATGAGGTTCCCTTGACCCTGAAGTTGGTTCTGCAGAGTCATTAAGAACTGATTCAGCTTCTTTATTTGCTCCCCATCTTGTTTTTTGTTGCTGTAGTCATAGATGGTAGATCCAATACTCCATACAAGACTTGTAGCTTCAAGCAATTCATTCATGATGGGAGCAAAAACGAGGACTCGATCACCGACCTGTCACTCTGATACCTGAGGAACGCAAAACACTGAGATGTTCAGATTCAGGAAACAAATCTTCATTTAATTTTTTAGAAAATCATGTTAAGTTGGTAGGAGCGCATTACCGTGTTTTCACCACACACTCGCCCCTTAACTTTTGGGGAGGCGCTGTTTCACTCACTAATTAAATTTTTAGAATTTATTTTTCTTTTCAACATAAAGTACTGTACATTTGCACAATGTTTTAATAGCACCGGTCAACTTCATGCAATTCTCGTGCAACTGTTACCACACCTAATCTGTATCCATGATGCTATTAAGAGGCGACCCATCAGGGACAGTCAAACCCTGCTCAGCATTAAACATGCTGTCCTTTGTGGTTCCTGATCAGACACACTTGAGTAAACAATCACTTTCACAACACCTTGGACCCAGGACACACATGGAAGGTCATCCAGATCATCATGGACAACTGCCACAGGCCTTTACTGACATCTTCATTACTGACGGCATCACTGGCCCAGGTAACTTTCCCCAACCGCCTGAAGACAACAAGCATAGAGACATAATGATGAGTAAGCATTTCACTGCAGCGTGCCTAAATGACTTCTCTCTCATTGTAATGAAGCGCTTCAAGGAACTGGTTTTCAGTCACATCGTACCGGGACTGCAGCTGCTCTGCTGCCTGATTTCCCATGACTGTCTGCCTTTGCATAAATCCATGACAATCATGAGCCGACATACTGGGAGGACATCCAAAGCCTGGTGCACCGAAGAGCTAATTGTGGACTTCAAAATATCCAAAAAAGAGAAACATCTCCCATCGACATCTCTACAGCTTGAAGTGATTGAACAGCTAGAAAGACTTTTTTCCAAGACTGTCAACACCTATTTCTCTCTCTCTCTCTCTCTCTCTCTCTCCCTCTTCTCCGCTAGCTTTGGAAGCCTCTTGAGAACATTGTGAACATTAAGACCTGTTTAATTGTTCCTTATGTCCTACAAAACAAGAAGAAATGCCTTACTTTCTATATTGCAGTACAGAATACTTCTCTTGATGTCGCTCTCTTTCTCTGTGAGTAAAAGCTAAAGTGTTATAGACATTATAACAAAATTATATCTATAATATCTATACTGTTTAATATACATTAAAAAGAGAGAGAGAGAGCGAGAGAGAGAGCAGATTTAGGATCTGTATCATGACATGACAGCAGCAGAAGGGTGGAAGGGATAAAAAAGTTGGTTTCACTGACCTGCTGGTGATGTTGATGTTGTGTTAATTATCTGCATTGTGTTTCTTCTCTGCTGGTCTGGGTGTTACATGTGATGGTGTTACTGTATGTGGAGGGACAACGCCCGCTAAAAGCTTCCTCAATCTCTCTAAACATCCTGTTTCAGACAGGTATGTTTGCTCATACCTGTTTCATTTTCATTCCTTTAGAAACGAAACTTATCTCCTCTAAAGAAAATAAATTGCGTTTGCTGTTAAATTTAAACCAAGAATTAACAGGAGTTAATGTGTTGTAGCTCACGGTTTATGGAAGCGTCTAACGCTATCGTTCCTTATCTTAACATTCCCGTCTTTATCTTCTGGAGGAGTTCAACTCAGTTTTAATGAATGATTACAAAAGACATTAGTATTTAAAAATATTTTTATTACAAATATTTAAAGTTGCTCGTAATCAAGCCAACAGAACGAGTCCGTCTAACACACAGTGGACTCCATGAACACAGCTATATTTGTTAATGAAATAAATTACAGAAACACTGCACACTTTACACAATGTCTTGTTAAAAGCAGTAGATCAATAAACATTGACAAATGTTAAGGACACTTTGTAATGCACTTCTCAGGTCAAAAAAGTCATTAAATCTAGATGCTCCAAGTTAAACGTAAGATGATGTTTAATTACGTTAATGTCTGAAGATGTTATGAACACAGTGGCACAATTTGATGATAATGTCGCCTGAACTTCCATCCATGGTTAAAGTCTAGCTGATTCTAAACAGATCCACAGAGAAATGTTAAATCAGCTCAATGAGGCGTTAGCCAGTGCTGACCACACCCTTGAATACAGAAGCTGAAAAATTCTTCAATAATGGAGAAAGACGAGGTTGACTAAGAAGAACAGAAAGGTCCAGTCAAGATCTTTCTCCCGAGCTTTCAAAGTTTCTTTAGACATAGTAATTTTTCTGCAAAAGTTTTAAGAGCAAAAGTTCAGAACATCAGAAGCTTCATTTAACAAAAAGTTCGCAATTCAAGGAGCAACACATTTTTGTATCTTCAAAGGTGATCAAGTGCAGAAAAGTAAAGTTCGGAAATCCCAAATTTGAAAATTACAAATTTCACAATTCAGAATTTTAGAAGTCCATTAGTTCAGAAATGTAGTATTTCAAAATATCAGAATTAAAATTTTTTTGAACTTTCAGAAAAACAATCTAAAAAAAAAGTTCTCTGGATGGAGGTCAGTGGAGAAAAAGCACCTGAACAAAATGTTTCATGATCATCGTTTCTAATAGAACGTGTGATATGACGGAAGCTGGAGACACTCTTGTCATAAAAATTATCAAATGATCCACATCGAACAAGAAAACTGCATGATGTATAAAACACACACACACACACACACACACACACACACTTTAAAACTTGGTCTGCCCCGCTGACTTGCCAGCTTTAATCCCTTACACATCACAGTAACACCCCAAACCCTTGTGACGTGTCTGTAGCAGTCTGTAACCTGCAATAACAGATCAGCAGAAAACCTTCACAGTCTTTCATGTGACACGCCGTCTTAAGGTCTCCCGAGCCGCATACTGTACTTCAGTGTTTCCTCAGCAGGATGTACGTGACCAGCGCCACCAACATGGCGGTCAGCAAGCCGATAACGTGCTCATGCGCCGTGACGGCGCTCTCCAAAGTGTGTATGCGCTCCTCCATGGGTCTAGTGTGAAAGTAGTCATAGATGGAGGCTCCAATGCTCCACACCTGCCATACGGCTTCCACCAGCGCCTTCATGGCTGAAGAAACCATCTGGAGAAAGAGAGAGAGAGAGCGCGAGACAGAGAGTAGATCTGATGCACGATCACTTTTCTCACACTTTCTTCATCCTGAGGAAAAAACTAAACAGATGAAAACAGATTCAGAATTTGTATCATGACATAACAGCAGCAGAAGAGTGAAACAGAACCCTGTGGGACATCGTACTTTGTTTTTTTAAAGCTCTGAAAATTTTCCACTGCTATTAAGAGACTCATGAGATGGTGACGAGTGATCTCTAGATCAGCATGCATTGACTGAACACATCAAATTGTCCAGTGGATCATAAAAAGACAGCAGTCTTCTTCAAAATGTGTATCATGACATGACAGCAACAGAAGAGTGGAAAGCATGAAAAATAAAACAATGAGACCGGACCTAAAACAGAACCCTGTGGGATGCCTTACTGCACTTTTTAAAGCTCTGAAGGTTTTCCACTGCTTCTAAGAGACTCGTGCAATGGTGACGAGTGATCTCTAGATCAGCGAGTATCGACTGAACAAATCACGTCCATATTGTCCAGTGGATCATAAAAAAATTAAAAAATAACTTTTTTTTTTTTGGCGGGCTTTGATTTGAATTAATAAAAAAAATAAACTGTCCTATTTATTTATTGAAATGGTATTGCCCAGGTCAATTATTATATTTAAAACAGAGAGAGAGAGGGAGAGAGAAAGAGAGAGATGATGATATGATAAATTGTAAGCTACTTTTTTTTAAAAATAAAACCTATTATTTTATTAAATATTAGTAAACAATATACTAATATAATAATATTATTCTATCCACATGAAACACCATGAGCACACTGTAGATGTACACGTCTTTAGTAAATCCTGACTCTCTGTAAACACAATAGTAATAAATTAGAATAAAACCGTTAAATAACGCCTGGGACAAACAAACGGCGGAATTCACTTCCGGTATCTTTGTGATGTCATCGCCCCGGTGTCTAGGCTGCATGAATCTCTGGAGGAGATCCAAAGCCTGGTGCACCAAAGAGCTGATTGTGGACTTCGGAATATCCAAAAAAGTGTCAGTGACAAACATCTCCCATCTACATCTCTACTGCTAGAAGTGATTGATCAGCTACATAGACTTTTTTCCCAAGACTGTCAAAACCTATTTTTCTCTCCATCTCTCCCTCTTCTCCGCTAGCTTTGGAAGCCTCTTGTGAACATTGTGAACATTAAGACATTAAGTTTAATTGTTCCTTATGTCCTACAAAACAAGAAGAAATGCCTTACTTTCTTTATTGCAGTACAGAATACTTCTCTTGATGTCTCTCTCTTTCTCTGTGAGTAAAAGATAAAGTGTTATAGACATTATAACAAAATAATATCTATAATATCTATACTGTTTAATATGCATTAAAAGGTGTTTCACTGACCTGCTGGTCATGTTGATGTTGTGTTAATTATCTGCGTTGTGTTTCTTCTCTGCTGGTCTGGATGTTACATGTGATAGTGTTATGTGGAGGGACAACGTCCACTAAAAACTTCCTCAATCTCGCTAAACACCACAGCGAATCCCGTTTCACTGTTTGCTCATACCTGTTTCATTTGCATTCCTTTAGAAACAAAACTTATTTCCTCTAAAGAAAAGAAATTGTGTTTGCTGTTAAATTTAAACCAAGAATTAACAGGACTTAATGTGTTGTAGCTCACGGTTTATGGAAGCGTCTAACGTTTTGTTCCTTATCTTAACATTCCTGTCTTTATCTTCTAGAGGAGTTCAACTCAGTTTTAATGGAATTCAAAAGACATTAGTATTTAATTTTTTTTATTACAAATATTTAAAGTTGCTCGTAATCAAGCCAACAGAACGAGTCCATCTAACACACAGTGGACTCCATGAACACAGCTATACAGTATGTGTTAATGAAATAAATTACAGAAACACTGCACACTTTACACAATGTCTTGTTAAAAGCAGTAGATCAATAAACATTGACAAATGTTAAGGACACTTTGTAATGCACTTCTCAGGTCAAAAAAGTCATTAAATCTAGATGCTCCAAGTTAAACGTAAGATGATGTTTAATTACGTTAATGTCTGAAGATGTTATGAACACAGTGGCACAATTTGATGATAATGTCGCCTGAACTTCCATCCATGGTTAAAGTCTAGCTGATTCTAAACAGATCCACAGAGAAATGTTAAATCAGCTCAATGAGGCGTTAGCCAGTGCTGACCACACCCTTGAATACAGAAGCTGAAAAATTCTTCAATAATGGAGAAAGACGAGGTTGACTAAGAAGAACAGAAAGGTCCAGTCAAGATCTTTCTCCCGAGCTTTCAAAGTTTCTTTAGACATAGTAATTTTTCTGCAAAAGTTTTAAGAGCAAAAGTTCAGAACATCAGAAGCTTCATTTAACAAAAAGTTCGCAATTCAAGGAGCAACACATTTTTGTATCTTCAAAGGTGATCAAGTGCAGAAAAGTAAAGTTCGGAAATCCCAAATTTGAAAATTACAAATTTCACAATTCAGAATTTTAGAAGTCCATTAGTTCAGAAATGTAGTATTTCAAAATATCAGAATTAAAATTTTTTTGAACTTTCAGAAAAACAATCTAAAAAAAAAGTTCTCTGGATGGAGGTCAGTGGAGAAAAAGCACCTGAACAAAATGTTTCATGATCATCGTTTCTAATAGAACGTGTGATATGACGGAAGCTGGAGACACTCTTGTCATAAAAATTATCAAATGATCCACATCGAACAAGAAAACTGCATGATGTATAAAACACACACACACACACACACACACACACACACTTTAAAACTTGGTCTGCCCCGCTGACTTGCCAGCTTTAATCCCTTACACATCACAGTAACACCCCAAACCCTTGTGACGTGTCTGTAGCAGTCTGTAACCTGCAATAACAGATCAGCGGAAAACCTTCACAGTCTTTCACGTGACACGCCCTCATAATGTCTCCCGAGCCGCATACTGTACTTCAGTGTTTCCTCAGCAGGATGTACGTGACCAGCGCCACCAACACGGCGGTCAGCAAGCCGATAACGTGCTCGTGCACCGTGATGGCGCTCTCCAAAGTGTGTATGCGCTCCTCCATGGCGCTAGTGTGGAAGTAGTCATAGATGGAGGCTCCAATGCTCCACACCACCCATACGGCATCCACCAGCGCCTTCATGGCCGGAGAAACCATCCGGAGCGAGAGAGAGAGCGTGAGACACAGAGCAGATCTGATGCACGATCACTTTTCTCGCACTTTCTTCATCCTGAGGAAAAAACAAGACAGATGAAAACAGATTCAGAATTTGTATCATAACATAACAGCAGCAGAAGTGTGAAAGGAAAATAAAATAAATTAACAGCACTGGATCTGAAACAGAACCCTGTGGGACACCGTACTTTGTTTTTTTAAAGCTCTGAAAATTTTCCACTGCTATTAAGATACTCATGAGATGGTGACGAGTGATCTCTAGATCAGCAAGCATTGACTGAACACATCACATTCATATTGTCCAGGTCATAAAAGACAGCAGTCTTCTTCAAAATCTGTATCATGACATGACAGCAACAGAAGAGTGGAAAGCATGAAAAATAAAACAATGAGACTGGACCTAAAACAGAACCCTGTGGGATGCCTTACTGCATTTTTTAAAGCTCTGAAGGTTTTCCACTGCTTTTAAGAGACGCATGCGATGGTGACGAATGATCTCTAGATCAGCAAGTATCGACTGAACAAACCACGTCCTTATTGTCTAGTGGATCATAAAAAAACAAAACACATTTTTTGATGAACAAAGACTGTCCTATTTATTTATTATATTTGTTACAATCATTATACTTAAAACAAAGAGAGAGAGAGCAGATTTAGGATCTGTATCAGGACATGACAGCAGCATCCCATTTTTTTGATGGGATAAAAATAAAAAAAACGAGACTGGACCTAAAACAGAACCCTGTGGGACACCGTACTGTGTTTTGCAGATTGTGATGAGTGATTTCTAGATCAGCTAGCATCGACTAAACAAATCATGTCCATATTGTCCAGTGGATCATAAAAAAAAATAAAAATAAAAAAAAACATTTTTTTTTGTCTGGCTTTGATTTGAATTCATTAAAAAAGAAAACTGTCCTATTTATTTATTGAAATTGCATTGCCCAGGTCAATTGTTATATTTAAAACAGAGAGAGAGAGAGAGAGAGAGAGATGATGATGATATGATAAATTGTAAGCTACTTATTTTTTTAAAATAAAACTTATTATTTTATTAAATATTAGTAAACAATATATTAATATAATAATATAATTCTATCCACATGAGACACCATAAGCACACTGTAGATGTACACGTCTTTAGTAAATCCTGACTCTCTGTAAACACAACAGACTGGACCTAAAACAGAACCCTGTGGGATGCCTTATTGCACTTTTTAAAGCTCTGAAGGTTTTCCACTGCTTCTAAGAGACTCATGCGATGGTGACGAGTGATCTCTAGATCAGCGAGTATCGACTGAACAAATCACGTCCTTATTGTCCAGTGGATCATAAAAAAACAAAACACATTTTTTTGATGAACAAAAACTGTCCTGTTTATTTATTATATTTATTACAATTATTATATTTAAAACAGAGAGAGAGAGAGAGAGAGAGAGAGAGAGAGAGAGCAGATTTAGGATCTGTATCAGGACATGACAGCAGCAGAAGGATGGATGGGATAAAAAAAAAAAAAAAAAACGAGACTGGACCTAAAACAGAACCCTGTGGGACACCGTACTGTGTTTTGCAGATTGTGATGAGTGATTTCTAGATCAGCTAGCATCGACTGAACAAATCATGTCCATATTGTCCAGTGGATCATAAAAAATAAATAAATAAATAAAAACAACAAAAAACTTTTTTTTGGCTGGCTTTGATTTGAATTAATAAAAAAAAAAAAAAAAACTGTCCTATTTATTTATTGAAATGGTATTGCCCAGGTCAATTATTATATTTAAAACAGAGAGAGAAAGAGAGAGAGAGAGAGAGAGATGATGATGATATGATAAATTGTAAGCTACTTATTTTACTTACTTTTTTATATTATTATTTACTTACTTATTTTTTTTTTTATAAAATCTATTATTTTATTAAATATTATTAAACAATATACTAATATAATAATATAATTCTATCCACATGAGACACCATGAGCACACTGTAGATGTACACGTCTTTAGTAAATCCTGACTGTAAACACAACAGTAATAAATGAGAATAAAACCGTTAAATAACGCCTGGGACAAACAAACGGCGGAATTCACTTCCGGTATCTTCGTGACGTCATCGCCCCGGTGTCTAGGCTGCATGAATCTCTGGATTTCATTCCCTTAATCACACACACACACACACACACACTCACTCAGACGCGGAGATGTTGATCTTAAACCTCAGCGCTGATCCGCTTCTCCGTGTGTGTGTGTGTGTGTGTGTGTGTGTGTTCACACTCCAAACGGAACATTTAAGATTTATTATTAAACCCCGGAGCGCTGCTGCGTCTCCGCCCGGCACCACAGCGGGGGCGGGGCCTCACCCCACAGTCACGTGACAGCCCAATAATAATAATAATAATAATAATAATAATCAGATTAAATTTAGAAATGAGGTTACTTTCAAAATCAATGTCACAAATATTTAGGGCAAAAATATATTCATTATATTCTGTGCCTTTTTCACTGTGATTTTAATCCTCTGTCAGGTAAATAAATATTAGATTTCAGTAAAGACTTACTTAAAGAATTACAGTTTACAAGATATTCCGTGAACTGTATAAACATCCACGTGCTCAACCTCTTTAACTTTGATTTATGAATTTTTTTTAATTATTATTTATACTCTGCAAGGTAACCGACATTCTGAGTGTAATACATACAGTAACCACAAGGCGTCGCCAAAGACTGCAAAATGATCCATCATGAGTTTATTCTTTTATTTCTTGTCATTACACTGTGTTTTTTCATCCAAATGAAAATAGGCAAAAAAAAAACTATTTTGTACAATAATTTAATGATCGGTACAAATACTTTTATTTTATATTTATTTTCCATTCTTTTCCTTATATTCGAAACTTTTGCACATCATTATGGTTTTATATATTTGTATTTTCACGTCATAATTTATTTTATCCAATACATACCTTTTTGAAATTATGGAACAGCAATCTAATTTACCATACAATTACATATTTACAGATAATTATATAATTGCAACTTATTATTAATATTATTATTAACAATAAGTTTTTTTTTTTATAATAGCATATCCTAATAATAATAATACCATACTTTTTTGTCTTTGTAATATGACTGTGCAAAAATGTAAAAGTTATTAATCCTGAACACAAGCTGCATGTTGATTAGAGTCACCAGTGGGTGTCGCTGTAGTGCAGTAAACATTTTCAAAACTGATGATCACATTCCTGCAGTCTAATTGTGTGTAATTACTCCCAATTTGGCAACCGTATCATCCAGCCCAATTCAGGTTCAGGTGTAGGTTCCCTATGTGCAGCATTTCCTCCAATCCAGGAACCTTCCAGTCCTGTTTGTAAACCCAAATAATCTGGGTTCCTATCCCAGGAGACTTAGGGCAGAAAGGCAGAGTGCCAATCTATCGCATGGTGTGCACACCCACATACACATTCATTCACACACTACAGGCAATCTGGGAACACCAATTAGTCTAATCTGCATGTCTTTGGACTGTGGGAGGAAACCGGAGAACACGGAGGAAACCCACAGAGTACGGGGAGAACATGTGAACTCCATGCACACAGAGGGGGGATTTAAACCCGGAACCAGGAGGTGACAGTCTTAACCACTACGCCTAACGGTGCTATAATGACCTCATTGATCAGGTGATGCTCAGTATGAGAAGTTTGCAGGCTTAAAGATGACGAGCTTTCTCTCTAACAGACTAAAAAACTAAAGCGCCGCTGCGTTGCTTTCTGTAGGTAAAAGTTGTTGTTGTTGGTCTTTCGGCTGCTCCCGGCAAGGGGTCGCCACAGTGGAATATCCAGTCTGCACAACAACTTGGCACAGGTTTTACGCCGGAGGCGCTCCCATTTTATCCAGGCTTGGGACCGGCACCGCATCAAGTGGCTAGGGTGGGGGGGTTTGGGCACTGGCTAGGAATCGAACCCGGGCCTTTCGCATGGCAGGCGAAACACCTAGGCCTACCACTGAGCCACCAGTGCCCTATATGTGAACCAAATGAAATTTTTATTATGGCACAGCGTTGAGTATAATAGAGGAAACTGTCATCATATTGAAAATGGTTGGGGAAAAAAGTTTAATTCAAAATTAAATCTTAATGACCACATAAATTTAATAATGAATTTAATGTCAGATTCATCCCAACATGGCAACCCTGACAGAGAGAAAAAAGAACAGAACCCCTCCATCCATTCATCTAATGTACAGTATAAACTCCGACACCTGCACACGTGACCTAATATGCAAATAAACTCCTTCTGTCTCAGGTGAGGCAGCAACCAAATCTGGCAACCTGCCAGTCTCATTAAACGCAATTAAACCGCCAGCGCGCGCGTGTGTAGGATTGTTGGCAATCTGGCAACCAGTTTAACACTAATCAATGGAATTTATCCCGATCTGGCGCCCAGACACCATCATCATCATCATCATCATCACGTCGGCGTCATCATCATCATCATCATTCTGGACGCGCGGGTGAGGTCGCTGTGTCTGAAGGCGCGCGCGCACACACACACAGACACACACACACACACACACAACAGACACAGACACGGCAGCTGCGCACTGGAGCGTCTGCACATGGATCCTTCTCTTCCTTCTTCTCCTTTCCTTTCTTTCCTGGATGGATGACAGCGCACACAGCATGCACACACACACACACTCTCTCTCTCTCTCTCTCTCTCTCTGTGTGTCTGTCTGTCGGTTTTTTTGGGGGGGGAATGTTGCAACCGGTCCCTGTGGATGCTGTTTCTTAATTCACACTCCAATAAGGACGGAGTGACTGAGACACACACACACACACACGGAGAGAGAGAGAGAGAGAGAGAGAGGGGCGGATGATCACAACTTCACACCATCTGATGTTCGTCTCCACTTCTTCTCTCCTTTTGTTTGCGCACCGGAGCGCGCGCGTGATGGAGCGCGCACACGCACCCGGAGCGACACACAGAGAGCAGGACAGGTAACGTGTGTGTGTGTGTGTGTGTGTGTGTGTGTGTGTAACAGTGATCTTAGTGTGTTTTAGTGTTTGCTGACTGTGTGCTTGTGTGTGTGAGAGAGAGACACAGAGAGAGACACAGAGAGAGAGACGGACGGACCGTGTGTGTGTGTGTGTGTGAGAGTGTGTGTGAGAGTGTGTGTGTGTGTCTGAGGCTGGGGCTTTGCGGGCAAGCTGAGTGAATCTGTTCCTCCATCAACTGGCCTACAAAGTCCCAGTTTCCGGCGCACTGTGGACCTGCGGCTCTCCGGCACGCGCTGACCTTCACCTGGACACCACACGAGACACACACACACACACACACACACACATGCATACGCGCGACTTTCAGTGCACTTTCACACCCGACACACAGCTTTACACATCACATCTGAAGCACTCTCACAGGATATAACTAATAATAATAATAATAATGATGATGATGATGATGATGATGATGATAATAAATGAGATTGAGAGTGTGTTAGTGAAGGCCGGTCCCTCCGCGCGCGCGGTGTCTCCGGGTTCCTGAGCCGGTTTCTCTCGGTTGCGTCAGCTCACAGCTGGAGAGACAGAGACGGAGACAGAGACGGAGACAGACTGGAGCTCGGACTGGAGTCCCGATTCTACTGCAGTAAGGACGACGGAAAGTTTACAGATCGGATCGGATCAAAGGTGTCCGACTTCAGTAAAGTCGTTTGAAGTGTCGCAGAATCTGTTCATGTGGAAACACCCGAGTGTGAAGTCCAGAGACATGAAGCCTGCGAGCGGATCCGCACTGTTATTAGGGGAAACACCTGTGTGTGTGTGTGTGTGTGAGAGAGAGAGAGAGAGAAATTAGCACAAACCGATAACAAAATGTGTTAATTTGTTTTTAACGGAACCAAATCAAACCATCATCACGAGCTCGTTTTACTTTCAGCTTTTTATCGAAATTGTCGAAAAGTTTCAATGTTTAAATGTTAATGTAAAAGCAGCGAACAGGTTTATAGGAGACTAAATTAAATATTATAATTTACATATTGATACAGTAAGTCTGTATTTTTTATAAAGAATACAAAATGTCATTTAAACAATACAAACCAAAAAATAATAAAAGAAAATGTTAATTCTTTTACAAAGCTGTTGATTTTCAAATAGAAGCTAATAAATAAATAAATAAACACAAATAAAGCTGTATTAAGTGATGTTTTAAAATCCCCCCCCCCCCTTTATAATCTCTACTGAGTGTTTCTCTTTATTTATAGCTGATAAATATAAATGTAATTAATGTCTTCAACCAGGAAGAGTTTGGCAAAAGAATTATAACCCAACGTTCCTCATATGAGAATGATACGAGTAGACAATAAAGTTGGGAGAAAATGTCATGTGTCTCATATGATAATGTAACAATGATCAGTTACTGTACAAAGTTAAAATTTTAAATCATTAAAAAAATATATATTTAAATAAAAAAAATTAGAACACCACTAATAATTTAATATCTTTTTTTGGTGTTGGGGAGCTGAAACAACATATTCAAGTAAATTAATGAATGAATTAATACGTGAATTAGATTGTTAAGAGTGGAGAATGTTTGGGAAAAACTTTTATTGAATATTAATTTAAAATGCATATCGTAAACAAAACAATAGTCAATATTTATATTTATAATATTACGCTTTGAAAAAAGATTAAAATGTAAAATATTTTGTAAAAACAATATATGGAATTAGTTAGTAAATTCTCTTTGTCTTGTCATAAATGAACAAAAAAAAGTTAGAAAGCTGTAAATTTAAAGTTGAAAAAAAAAGTTAAAAGAATGTTTTTTTTTTTTTTTACTTTCGGTTATCATGAAGTAATAAATATACATCCAAAACTTAAGTAATAAATGTAGTAAAAAATGTCAACAGCAGTTTTTGGACATGAAAATAAGATTTTGGAGAAAAGTCCTTCATTAACCAGAAAATGAAATAAGTTTATAATATTAAAAATTTGAAAAAAATGTTTTATGAGTCTATGTTTAAATACAGATTAATGAAAAGTCTGGATCTGCAAACATTTATTTATATGGAATTAGATATATTTTTCTTTTTTACCTCTTACCAAAGATGGCTTCAAATCTAACAATAAATGTCAGTGTTACTGTCTGAGTGTATTATCATAAAACACTTGGTAATAATTTACCAGGTTATAAAACTTTCTAATTAAAGCACAGTGTTTTTATTAAAACTGACTTTTATTGAACTATAGAACTGAGTTAGTCCTCAGCTTAAACAGTGGGATGTGAGCAGAACTCTGGTGGCGTGATACGAGCGAGCTTCAGGATTCGTTTATTAACCCTGCAGGGGGGGGGGGGGGGGTGATGGTGAGACGGCCCTTTGGAGGATTGTGGGAAATCTGATCCTGAACCCGGAATGATTCGAGCTGAGGTGAGCGACGGCGGTGAAAACAACTCGATGTTCAGCGCAGAGCGAATCAGACGAGGACGCTGAGAAACACAAACCGCCTTATTAACAAACTTAGGAAATAAAACGTGCGGAATCAGTGATTTTTTCCCTGACAGTCGGGAGAAACGTGTGTATTTAGCGATTAGGGAAGGAGTCTCCAGTGTCAGAGGTGACGCTTTAGAGACGAGCTCAACCTCAACCTGACACAACGTCCTCAGTGACTCTTCATCTAATGAGAAAAGCTTTTACAGAGCTGTAACGATGTCTGAGCAAAAGTTTTGGCACTCTAGTAATTCATCTTGCCTCCAGCTCTGCGCTAGAAAACGACTCATCCGTGTTAACGTATTTGTACGCCAGGACCGACACCCGTCATCTCCGCATCGCCACCTGCACGTGTTTTAGATGAAGCTCAGTGTGTGTCGTGTGCAGCAGATCGCGTTGCGTGAGCTTTAGGAAACTCGTATACAGCGCAGATTTGGGAATAAATGCCTAATTCTCTACTGAGGACGTTTAAAGAGAGACAATGTAAGGCGTTGTCATTGACGTTTAAGTTTGGTGTTTTCTCTAACACATCTGCACACATCTGTACACACTGTAGTGTAGACCGAGCGGAGGTTTTTATCCCATCTAAATATAGTTTCAAAAGGATTTTAGCAAAGAGCTACTATGCTACCATCTGTACATGCATTGTTTCACTTCAGCACACACACACACACACACACACACACACACACACCTACTGTATAAATCTCCTGATGTGACACGGTGCTGCTTGTCGCTGCCTGTTAATCAAGTTTATTTAAGCCGGATAGTTTACCGCTTTTAGTCCGGAGACACTCGGCTCACTGACCTGACATGTGACTCATATGAGTCAGGAAAAAAAAAAACACTGTGTGTGTGTGTGTGTGTGCATGCGTTCACGCTGTCATAGTAAGATGATAAACACATCAGTGTGATGTGCTTGAGCGGAGTCACGTCTTTAACACCCAGATGTTTATTAAATATTTTCCCATGACAGCGAGAGAGACCGCGAGCGTTTCATTCCTCTTACACACCAACCTCATCTCACTTACGCTATAGCAGCTAGAAACACTCGTCCTCTCTCTCTCTCTCTCTCTCTCTCTCTCTCTGTGACAGAAATACCGCGGGGTGTCATGCTAGTGAGAAACCGCACTGAAGTGCAAACTCATCTCCTGAAGACTCACAGGTTCCAGCTTCACCTCTGACACTGGAGACTCCTTCCATATTAACGACTGTGTGATTTGTTTGTTATGACTGGATCGTGAAAACACTGATGTAAATACTTTCCTTGCGCTGCGTTGTTTCTCATTTCATGTCCAGAAACGCTCACGCTCACCTTTTGTTTAAAAAAAAAAAAAAAAAAAGACACACCCAGTTTACAGCTCGGATGTTTTTTCAGATGAAGCAGCGAGACGCGTTCGAGTTCGATGTGAAAACGCTGACGTGTCCAAGACGAATAACGCTTAAGGACAGTCGAAGCTTTAGGACGCTCAACCTGATTAGCAGCTCACGCTCATTATGAATTAGCATGACTTTTTATTTGCTACTTTCTTCCTGTAGATCTCACAGCTCGGTGCTTTATGCTTTATCGCGGCATGCGGTGAGAGCGCAGCGCGGTGAGACGCCTGGTGAACTCGGGAACCCAGAGGAGTCGGAGGTTCTGCAGAGCGAAAGCAGCGAGATCTCAAACTCTCGCTAATGGACGAGAAACGCGCTTGCTCGCTTCATACACACCCAAACTGTGTGGCGTGGTGAACTGGGATTCGTGTGTGTGTGTGTGTGTGTGTGTGTGTGTGTGAGAAGACGGCGTGAACAAGGCAGCAAGAAAAGTGAGGGACTTTTAGGGGCAGCTGTGTTCTGCTAACTCAGTCATAATGCCCCTGAAAATCCTTATTGCTCTTGCAATGCTCGGCGATGATCTCCGCTCTCGAACCCGACGCCGCGGGAGCTCGGCATTCTGGGATTCCGGATTTGGTGTGTGTGTGACTGTAATAGGAAACGTTCAAGGCAGTTAAATGTTTCCTGTGTGTGTGTGTGTTTTCAAGCCTATGATTCATCTCCTCATGTTTGCATCTCATTCTCTCTCTCTCTCTCTCTCTCTCTATATGTGTGTGTGTGTGTGTGTTTGTGTATTTTGGGAATGTGAATGGGGGAATACCAGACTGATCTCTAGCTTTGTCTCTGCAACACATATAAAGCTGCCTCTGGACTGTGTGTGTGTGTGTGTGTGTGTGTGTGTGTGTGTGTGTGTGTGTGTGAGAGACAATCGTGGATGACTCAGGCTCATGCTCTTCTCTGTACAGAGAGAAAAAAAAGGGGGGAAGACTGACTCATCCAAACATGTGGAATCTCATCCACCGATCACATGACCCAGCCTGCTCCGCCTCTGATTGGTCCCAGCGCTGGATCGAGATCAAGCAGACCTTCGTCTTGTTTTATTTATTTATTTATTTTTTCTTTCCTTCCTTCTTCTGTTTCTTCTTTTTCTCCTTTTCTTCCCACATTCTTCATTAACAGTGATTCAGCACAGGTTACTTTAAGGAGGCGAGACGTTAGAGAGAGAGAGAGACGTTAGAGACGAGAGTGCTTCTCTCCGAGTGTCTCTGAGGGGTTTATCAGGCTGTGATTTGAGCTTAGAGCTCGATCTCCGTCCAGAGTCATAAGAACGACGGACATGTTCGGCGTCGCCACATGATCACTCCCCTGGTGAGACAGTAAAAGCTCGAGTAAAGACAAATATAAACGAGTTTTTGTTCATAGGAGTTATACGGTGCCAATAATTATGAAAAATTAAAAGTAGACTTTTTTTTTTGAAGGTTAGATTTCTGCTGCACACTCGGACACAAAGCTAAAAAAGACAGGAAGCAGAGCTGAAGATGCTGCGATTCGCTTTCGGCCAAAACATGGCGTCGGTGCTGAAGTGTCTCATAGAAGAGGAAAAGTGAATTATCAGACAAAAAAAGTGAATTATCATAACAACATTTTTTATAATACTTAATGTGTCTTATCTCCCGATCCATGCTTTGTTTTTTTGTGAATATGCTACACATTTATATTTTTATCAGATAAAAAGAAAGACATTTGCTGAATACAGTTTCATGCCCTTTTATGTCCGTACTGTCCGTTACTTTTTTGAATTCAAATCTTTCAACGATCTTAACTGTCATTCAGATGAAACTCAGACAGTTTAGATTTCACATAAAAAGACATAAACCTAAAAAAAAATGATTATAATAAAATGCTAAATTAATTTAAGATATTACAACATTAATGTGACATGGTTACGGACACTACAGATGTAATTTTTTTGCTTTTTAAGCTTTTACCAAAAAACAATTGAAGCAACAATTTTTACAGGTCATATGCTTCTAGAAACTTCCACCATAAAGAAATACAGTGGAACCTCGGATTACGAGCATAATTCGTTCCGGAAGTGGCTCGTATTCCAAAACACTCGTAAACCAAATAGAATTTGCCCAAAGAAATAATGGAAACTCAAATTATTCGTTCCACAGCCCAAAAAAATAAATACATAAAAATAATTAATAGGAAATGTAAAGTAAAAATAAAACAAATTAACCTGCACTTTACCTTTAAAAATAAATCCCGACAGATAAGTGTTTCCGTTGGTGCATGCAGGCCCTGTGTGTGTGTGTGTGTAAGAATCTAAAGTAAGCTCCCCTCTCCCCCTTCTCGTCTTACACAGTTACCCTTCCTCCACTTTTTTCACACGCGCACACACACAAAGGAAACACTGTTTTATTAGAAAAATTAACAAGAAATCTCCCTAATGACACTCGATTGAGCGACACACTAACGGAATCACTGCTGTAAAGTAAAAATAAAACAAATTAACCTGCAGTT
>JAQMYG010000036.1:36643008-36654246 GCA_030014215.1 Clariallabes teugelsi | reverse complement strand
TTAAAATTGTGCTTTTGTACAATTTAATTACAACTTAAATACACTTAGTACAAAATTAGTTGTTCCAAAATAGCAAAATTCAAGTACACTTAATCTTTGGCTTGCTAGGATTTAATATACGTTTTTTTTTTTAACTTGGGGAACATAAGCTGAATTGTGAGGGCTGTTGTGTTCTGGTAAAATATACAGAGACTATCGTATATTAAAATGTGTATTCTAATGTATACTTTCTGTACATTGTTACAACGATTATTTCGAGCATATTTAAAAAAAAAAAAAATATAGCAAAAATAATTTGAAAAACAAACATTTAAATAAGTGTGCTTTGGAAATTAGACCAACCTTTCATTTAAAGTATATTTTCCAATAATATATTTTTGGAAAGTGTACTATAATACAATTATTTTGAAGTATATTCAAAGTTTAATTCCAAAATTTAGTAAAAGCATGAAGTTAGTATACTTTTTATATATTAACTAATGTTATAACTTTTATTTGTAATAAACTAAAGTGTATTTTTCTTTCACTGGGGAACACGTTACCTAAGAAGAGACTAAAGACACGTTAACCACACGTACAGTATCTACGTAGCTAGTATGTAGGTGCTACGTTTACGCCACCTGAACTCTACAGGACGCTGTTGCTTCTTTACACGTCTCAGTGCATTATGGGTAATATGTATAGACCGTGAGTCACTGGCAATAACGCTGTCTAAACACTGAAATAACTATGAGAAAACGCACGCACACACACACACACACACACACACACACACTGTTGACTTCACTCATCACATTTCTGATAAGGGTGGTGGAGCGTCGGAGTCCTCAGAGACGCAGCGTGGGCGATAACAGATTACTCCTGCGAGTCCAGGGGCAGATTTCGGGGAAGTTACAAAAGCGTGACCCTTCGTTTCTTCTCCCACGGAAAGAATGTAAAGCGAACGCTCGAGATATAACTTCCAGATACGGGGGAAAAAAAACGCTTTTATGAGTCAAACACGATGACGCTGAGACAGGCAGAGAACATGAGAGCACCGTTACTGCGAGAACGTTTCTGTCTTCAAGGTCCCCATGTTTGGCACCATGCGTCACATGACCACGCTTGGGTCACAACATAGAAACAGGACTACGAAGGAATGAACTTTAAACAAAGACGTTTCATGCTACAGTGTCTTTTGTGAGCATAAAAAAGTGAGGCTTTGTCTCCTCTCCATGAGACACGGACCAGGGACGATCACATCATTAATCTGTTCGTCCAGCAGCTTTAGGGGTCGTTTATAAAACAGACGAAGGTTGCGTCGAGATCTCTGTGTTAATCCTGATTGCGTTTTTTTTTTCTTTGTCTGTTTGTTTCTTTGATCTCATGTGCATCGCGAGGCTTTTTCATCATGATGAAAAGAAACAAATACAAAAAAAAAAACGAAGAAATATTCAGGACATCTTTACATGAGACACTTTAATAGGACCAAATGTACAACTCAATAGGGACGGGAATCACCAGGGAGTCGCATGATACCATATGATCACGATACCTCGGTGGCGGTTCGATTTGTATTACGATCCTATAAGTATCACAAGCCCAATTCCATATTTATTTTTCATGATTGTAATCAAATTTAGAAAATATTTCATTCATACCACACAGGCCACTATGCTGCCTGCCAATGTATGAATAGTTGGCCGTGTATGTGTACGCCACCTGTAGGATCATAGAGGAACTGCAACATCTCACCGCCTTAAATGCAAACGTATATAAATTTTGTAATTATTAAAAAAAATCAATTTGTGTAGCAATTCAATTTCAATCATATGAATTGCTACACAAAAGAATCGCGATATCAATTCCTTCCAATGAAACCACGTCATTTTCCCCTTCATACAGTGCGAAATCATAAACTGTAAATATTGGCACCTGTAAAAAAGTGTTACAGTGTTACCATGGCAACCAATGTTGGGTTTCATGTGTGTCTTAAAACCAGGACTAAGATGTGAACAAACAGTAAAATCACATGGACATCAAGCCCATCTCTCTCTCTCTCACACACACACACACACACGCTGTTCAGCGCTCGGTTCACACATCAACTGTTCCAGTCATGAG
This sequence comes from Clariallabes teugelsi, assembly GCA_030014215.1. NCBI lineage: Eukaryota > Metazoa > Chordata > Actinopteri > Siluriformes > Clariidae > Clariallabes > Clariallabes teugelsi. Next base: position 36,652,143 of record JAQMYG010000036.1, on the reverse strand, counting down.
ACGGAGTTTCCCCTCAGGCAGAGACCAGAGAACCAAACACAGCATTTTAACACTGCTTAAATTCTTGCAATGTGACTCTTTCAGCACGCACACACACACGCACACACACGCACGCACACACACACACACAAACACACACACTGTGCATTCTTTTCCTCCGCTGCATTAGTCACAAGTAAATGCTTGTACTTAGGGAAGTGTGTGCACACTTATAAACTTCATTTACAGAAACACACACAATCATTAACGTAAAGTTTATTTTTCTATCGAGCTGCACAAAACAAACAAAGAAAACAAACAAATAAACAAACAGATAAACACAGCTGTCATTTTTAGGTGTACGATCGTTAAAAATATCATAAATACTACAAAGAAGCTACAAGTAATCTTTTGAACACAGGTGGGCGGGGACTGTGGGAAGAGTGGGAGGAGTCAGACCACACCCTGCTAAGAACAAACATCATTCAGAGAAATTAAATATTTACAGAAATGGCCGCCGCCTCGTAGTGTAATTGTATTATGTGAGTAAACGTATCGTCTTCATCATGTGATCAGGAGTTCGTCCGAGGGGCGGAGCCAAGCGCATAGCTCTCAAGTAATGATGGGCGTGGCTACAAAGAAATAACTCCTTATGTAAATAATAATGCAAATCCAAAATACATAACACAGTAATGAGGCACTTCGGCCGAATCGTAACGAAAATTAAAAATCGCCAATTTATCAAATCTGATCCGTACGAACATGAAGAGAACATGATCAGATGTTAAATAAGCATTCAGCGCGGGACTAAGAAGTCATTAACATAAATGAGCCAACAGCGCCCTCTAGGCTTGGGAAGATGGACTTATTATAGTCGCAACAGATTCCAACAACGGCTGTTAAATCCTGAAACTGTTAACGAACCACTAATAAGAGTAAAACGCTGACAGGTCTAAAGCTAGTGAAGAGCAGCTACAGCTTTGTATTTTTCTCCGCTTTTTACGTTGCTTTGTTTAAACAGCTTGTGATACGCGTCAGGCCACGCCCACTTCCCTTCTCCTCTCAGCATGACTGTATCCTCAACGCTCCAACACCACGGGCCACACAATCATCGACCCAGTGTGAGTTACTGAGTATGACATGATGATGATGATGATAATGACATACTGCACATGATCTCACAAGCGCCACCTGCAGGACTGGAGCTTGTAGCCCTTGAAGCTCAGAGCATTTTAGCTATTATTTGTTTTGCTGTTTTTTTTAATTTTTTTATTAAAGACATACAGGGCTCAGGATTGTGCCGTATAGAGTAACGTATTCTTGTTTTCAGCACAAAATAGGCAACATTATGAACGGAATTTTTGTATATTTTCACCAACTATACAAACATGACTGAGCAAAAAAAACAAAAGTTGGGTCGCACAGGCAAAGAAATAGCTGTTTAAATATTTTTCTGGTTGTTTTCGGTTGTTTTTATGGCCAAATAATAATAATAATAATAATAATATTTTCATTTTTATGATGTAATTTCCATATTCAGGTAGTGGTAACATTTACACGTTATAAAAGTAATGATAACTTTTGTTCTACCTGATATATCCGAAAACCCAAATACACAGTTTGAAGTCTGAAGCCTCTCTGTTCTAAACACACGGCGTGTTTGTGTTATGAAGCCTTTACAAGTTACAGAATTGATTACAGATTTTTTGTGATTATAACCTTCCACCCCCTGGCTTATCAAGCTCGGCAGGCTGCGTGTGTGTGTGTGTGTGTGTGTGTGTGTGTGTGTGTGAGACACTGCGGAAAACTAATCATTAAAACTATGAATGTGGATTTGCTTGAACTGTGTATAACCAAATGTTCAGTTTTTTTTTTCCCTTCATTTGTTTAAAGACTTAAAGAGCTTCGTAACAGAACGAACAGAAAAACACACGACGACACTCGAGGTCGATATTCAAATCTTAAAGTTAGAGGCTTTAAACAGTCACACAAGTCAGGGTTCGAATGTTCTGGTTCTGCTTCTGGTTCTCACTAAACCTCCACCGTTACATAACAGAACACACAGATTTCCAGTGTCTCCTTTACAGCTTCATAAAAGCTGCGATCTCATAAATATTCATAACATCTCCAGTGCAGCTCATACACACCTTTAAAAATGTCTTTACTGAAACATAAACCTCAACGTGTGTGTGTGTGTGTGTGTGTGTGTGTGTGTGTGTGTGTGTGTTATATCACACACCACATGCAGCTCTGGCTTTAACACTGTATCTCGGGCTTTAACACTGTATCTCGTTTACACTGACACACACACACACACACACACACACACACAGACCAAACGCTTCACCGCTTCTGTCCGTTATCTCCTACTAGCCCCGCCCCTTTGATCAGACACACCATGTGCTATACATTTGTGTATTGTTCCAATGCCTTGAGGCAAAACTACAAAATGCGTTTGATTCCCACCTTTAGCTCCGCCCTGACCACGCCCTCATGCGTTTATGTTTGTTGTTTGTATAAAGCAGCTCAGAGTGTACAGTGTTTTCCTGTTTCTGCTCCTGGTCTCCTGGTTCGGTCCTGGGGCCCCTCTCGCTCTTTCTCTCCCATCCTGCCATCGATACAGCACCTCCACAAGTGTTTTATTCCTTTGACTCCAAGGCAATTTAACATTTCTTAAACAATGACATCATATTTAATTATGTAATTGTTATGATTTTATTATAATGTTGTAGATTACCTGTGAAACATTGTTTTTTTCTCAGCTCGTCATGTTAGTGAGAAACCACAAAGACGTAGGCGTAACTCCTCAGTCCTGAAGAAGTGGGAAAATGTTCAGTTACAGCTTCACTTCTGACTGAGACACGGCGCTGACACTGGAGACTCCTTCCACTGATGTAACAGATCAAAGATTACAAATTATTTTAAAATCTGTTTGTTTACCAGTGGAGCGGGCGATGTACACGTCAAGCTGTTACTATGGAAACCGTATCAGAACGAGTGCATTAATACAGAGCTGCTACCATCCAAAGTAGCTGAATGAAACAACTCTGCAAAGAAGAGCGGACCAAAATTCCTCCACAGCGATGTGAAAGACTCGTCGCCAGTTATCGCAAACGCTGGATCGCAGTTGTTGCCGCCAAGGGTACAGGGTTTAGGGGGCAATTAGTTTTTCATATAGGCTCAGGTAGGTGTGGACAGCTGTTTTTGTCTGAATAAATGAAATCATAATTTAAAAACTGCATCTTGTGTTTAATTATCTTTTCGTATTTCTTCTATATTTTTCGTTTAAGTGTGACAGATATGTAAAAATAAATAAATAAATAAATAAATAAAAAATCAGGTAGGGGGCAAATACTTTTTCACTTTGCCCCCTTCCTGAAATTTTTGTTTTGTTTTTGCATATCTGTGTGTGTACATATAAATTATGAAAGTTATACAATAAAAAATATATTAAATGTATACAAAATCATAACATATAAATATATATTTATATATTAATTTAAATCTTTAATTTTCACACACACACACACACACACACACACCAGTTGTGAGGGGTTAAACAGGTTTCCCAGGTCCTGAGTGTCTAAGATTCAGCACGTGTCAAACTTTTCAGTGAGCCAACACCCACACACACACACACACACACACACACACACACACACACACACACACAATGAACATGGACTCAGTGTCTCCATCAGCTGGCATTGTTCCAAACACTACACACACACACACACACACACACACACACACACACACACACTTCAACAGCAGTAATTACTGTCACACAGAGCCCTAAAGTAATTGTGTTTAGGTGTAAAGCGGTAATTTTGTGGGCTTTGCGCGGTGTTAAAGAGACGAACAACAGCAGCTCACAAACAGTGCAGTGATGACGGAGAGACGCTTAAAGACCTCAGAGATCAAACGCCAGCCGGGGAATCATCATCATCATCATCATCATCATCATCATCACTGTCACGTCCAGTCATCACCACCTCACCTTCACTTCACTCCCTTTTCAACTCTCGATACACAAACAGTACAAACTGTCACTACTGACATGAGCAGAACACACACCAGAGACACGGATATACACATCGAGTATTAAAATCAACTCAACTCGATTCTAAAAACAATAATCATTACATTAACTCGTAAACAGTCACTGTTTGATGTTTGTTAACATTACAAACAATGTTAGAAGTTATATAGAGATAATCACAGGGAATAATTCGAGGTGTTGTCTCAGAACAAGTGCTGAATAAACACACACATTAAGGTTTGTTTGTATTTCGTAGCCACGCCCCCTTTTTAAACATTATGAGAAGTTGTGTGTTTATGGAGTCGAGACTCGAGCAGCTGAATACCTGAGTACAGCGACCGACGTCCGTACTAAAGCTCACTCCAGCAGAACTGATCGATTCGAGCAAAAATCATAATCACGGTTATTTCGGTCAATCCTGAGGTCTGATTATTATACACTCGATGTTAAAAACATTATGCATTTATTTAACTTTAAATAAAAGACCCTGGTGTGGAGATAAACACAACAAACTTTTTTAAACTTGTTTTTCATCTTCATTTGCACGACCTCAACAAATTATCACAGAATATTGCATTGTGTCGTGTTGCTGCTCTCGTTGCACATTTGCACTTTGCGTTGTATTTTCGCTGTCTTTTTGTACAGTTCTCCGCTTGTTTTGTTAATGTTGTATGTGGAACCTCAGTCGTGGAGGAACGTTTTTTTGTTTCACTTTGTATATGGTTGAAATGACAATAAAAGCCCACATGACCTGACCTGACCTGACCACAGCCTGGGTGAGAGTGGGTTGAGTGAAGGACGAAAGTGCACTGACGAAAAATAAAACGATGTGATGGATTTCTAAAACAAAATGAGAACATAATCTCAATAATCTCGTTTTCATAATCATCAGACTCCAGAATTTTAATTGAAATTTGGTTAATTAATCTAGCTGATCCTCTGTTCATTTTGATTTTTTTATTATATTAAATTCACCTATTTAATCATTAGAAATCTTTCATTTCCCCTCCCACAAATCAGACCTAATGATCTTAAAACCAGTTTTTTTTAAATCTGCAATTAACACCAGCCAACTGAATTTTAATATACTGTATTTTCACCAACTATACAAACATGACTGAGCAAAAAAAAAAAAAAGGGTCGCACAGTCAAAGAAATAACACATACACATGATCACATATTTTTCTGGTTGTTTTTGGTTGTTTTTATGGCCAAATAATAATAATAATAATAATAATAATAATAATTCCATTTTTATGATGCAATTTCCATATTCAGGTAGTGGTAACATTTACACGTTATAAAAGTAATGATAACTTTTGTTCTACCTGATATATCAGAAAACCCAAATACACAGTTTGAAGTCTGAAGCCTCCCCATTAACACACACACACACACACACACACACACACACACACACATATACAGTATATATATATACTGTATATAAAAAACATTGCTCTGTAATGTATTTTATGATTAGGACAAACAAGTTATCAAAATTACATACGGTGAAACAAAAATACAGCAGGGAAAGAAAAACTGCTTCCAACATAATTATTTCAATTTAAAAAATATATAAATCATAAGCTTAACTCATAACTTAAAATAGTTAAAACGTTTATTGGGATATGGAAAATATAATAATGGTCATCTCAGCCCGCTCTGGAGTCCAGTTATATACTATATATAGTAATCAGATTAATATTATTAATGCTTAATTATTAATATTATGAATTAATTAAACAATGACAACAACAATAATAAGAGGAGGAAGAGTTCATGTTTCAACAGGGAATCTATGCACTTTTGGTGCTTGGCCCCCGTAACCGCAGTAACACTAATAACCATTAAAATTATTACATTTGCTAACTTGAGTATATGTGCAGCGCTGTGCAAAAGTCTTATTCTTTAGTACTTCAGGTTCTTTAGTACAATCCTTCCTATGGATTTTTCTATGGATTCCTATGGATATTATTGGATATTATTTTTAGGACTTTATTTCTAAACATTAGCATTCCAACACAAGATGTTGCAGAATTGATTTTAAAAAATGATTTTTTTATGCCAGAAAAGAAAGCAGCACATTATATAAGTGAGCACTTTTCAGACAACACACACCAGCACCCTCCAGAAACACACACACACACACAGACACAGACAGAGTTCTTCTGAGGCCTTCGATTGTCACACCTGCTTTTTTACTTCATGCAAAACCCAGCAGATGCGACAATCGAAGGCCTCAGAAGAACTCGTGTGTGTGTGTGTGTGTGTGTGTGTGTGTGTGTTTCTGGAGGGTGCTAAGTAAAACTTTGTTGCTAATTTCCTCATAAAACCGCACAAACTGTACCTGAGACTAAAGGGTCATCAAAGTGTCATCACACCAAATACTGACTTTATTTCATTTAATTACTGTTTTCTGGGCTTTATACTGTATATAATTTATTATTTTATTTGCACATGCCTAAGACTTTTGCACAGTACTGTATGTTGTTAGTGTCATTAATTCTTTTAAAAGTAAATAAAAAAAAATAATAATAAAGACAAGACAACATGTACACTACCGCTCAAATGTTTGGGATCACTTAGAAATTTAATTGTTTTCCAAGGAAACACAAATTAGTCTGAATAGAAATATAGCAAAAGAACAAGACATGCTGATATTGTCAAAGTTAGAAAAAATGATTTTAATGGAAATGACCATTTCTCCAAACCCTCATCAAAAACACACGTTGTTGCAGTAATTACAGCCTGGCAGACTCCAGATGTTCTAGCTGTCAATTTATCAAGATAATCTGATGAGATTTAACGCCCGTGCTTCCTGGAGCGTCTTGATGGAGTCAGGCTCCGCCCACAACAACGGCTCAATAGGGTTCAGATCCGCAGCCGGACGCTCCATTACCGTCAGAACTCCGGCTAAATTTTAATTGTTTGCGAAATGAAAAACAAAATTGTGAATTGCATGTAAATGTGTTTTTCTTTGGAAAACAAAGAAATTTGCAAGTGATCCCAAACTTTTGAGCGTTTGTGTATTTTGGAAGAACATACAATTCCCACAAATGAATTTCCTTTGTTTTCGTTGTTGTTCATTTTAAACACAACCAGTCAGATCTGGAAACTTATTCCTGTTTCTACAAAAGTTGTGAAATCTTTCTGTTTATAATTTGCGGAGGGAAAGTCATTCTTTCTGCGTTATTAATAAACATTTGTCTTAACCACTTCCACACACAGTTTGTGTAAAGCTGAGTCAAGCTCGAGCCACTTTCCTCTTACACATCTGTTTGAAATATATTTTTTTCAGCTTGGACACATCATTCACATTTTGAATATTTTCCTGTTCGAGAGTTTTCTGATTCCTGATTTCCCCGCTGCCATAGCGACCGCGCGTGATGTCTCAGTGATGTCACTGACGTTAGAGCGCTCGCTGTGTTGAAGTGTCCTTCACTCTGATGAAACAAAGACGCATAACAAAAGTGACTCACACACACAAGGAAGAACATCACTGTTTCATAAGTGTGTAAAATCAGAAGCACTTGAGTAAGCGCAGACAGAATATTAACACACACACACACACACACACACACACACACACACTTTAGTGTCTTTCTCAGTCTCAATTGTCTGATGAGTCCGAGCTCACACTTAGCACTGATCCATGCAGGTCACCTTCAACATGCTGAATGACACACACACACACACACACACACATCGCACCATTTTGCAGGCATTTCTCAACCACCTGACTGTTAGGGTGCTAACTTGACTATTATTAGCAATGCCTGCAAACTCCCATCTAGAAAGAGCTGCATCTGTGTGTGTGTGTGTGTGTGTGTGTGTGTGTGTGTGTGTGTGTGTGTGTGCAATAATATTACATTCTTGCATCACAACAACCGCTGCATAAAATCTTTTTCTAGTTACGTGGATTGTATAACACATGCAGGAAACGTTACGCTAGCTATCAGACACGCTAGCGCTTCATTTAAACCCTCAGCGCATTTAAAAGACTTAAATTGTTGTGTTTCTCTTCCTCATGTTGATTGTTGTGTGTGTGTTTGTCGTGAGCATTACTGTAATGATTTAGCTAATGTAAGGTAATGTAAACCGCTAGCTATTAGCAAAAAGCTAATCACATTCCAGTTGTAATAAAGGGTTTGTAGCGTTCTTTATTTTTAGTGAGTAAATAAATATTTATTTATCTTTTGTCTTGACATTTGTTCAAATAATGTTGTAACTTTAGGAAACTTTAACTCTACCAGACTGAGAACATCTTACAACTGGAGAAAACACACACACACACACACACACACACAGGAGGAACATCTGCTTTGCTTCAGTGCATATTTATCTGTTTATTTATTTCCTCATTTCATTATTTAAGACATATTTATTTAACACATTGTAAAACCTGTTCAATCGTTTGGTAATAAAATCAACTCATATTCATAATTTATTTATTTTTCAATAATTTACTAATTAGCTCATTAAACAACACTGGGGTTAAACATCTGGTTTTTAATTCTTAACGATCAGGTGCTTTCCGTTTTCATGCGACACTGAAACACCTGATTGTGAACAGCACTGAATATTAAAATTAAACAATATACGTTAAATCTAATTATATAACATTAATGAATAAACAGCCGTAAGTCATATTCTATAATTTTGATGATTGCACATTGAATTTTTAACAGATGAACTGAAATGAGATAATTTTAGTTTAGTTTTTAGGTTTTTTTTCTTTATTCTTTTTTATGTGATTTAAAAAAAATACATTCAATTGTAATTACCATCAGTTTAATTTATAATTCTTTACAATAACCTTTAATGTTTAATGAGTGATTTGTATAATTTATTTTAATATATATTATTTTATATTATTTTATATATATATATATATTAACCATATTTTCATATTTGAAGTGGTGAGATTAATCCTTTTAAACACAACAACAAAAAAGCGCTTCACTCCCCCACACTGTTTATAACAGCATTCAATATTAAAATAATCTAAATAATCTAAATAATATGCGTAAAAAAAATTAAATAGTATACATAAATAAAGACTATTGAATAACCAGCAGTAGATTCGTTTTATTATTATTATTTGCTTTTTT
>JAQMYG010000036.1:36621273-36633559 GCA_030014215.1 Clariallabes teugelsi | reverse complement strand
ATTGATTTCTGTATTGTGTTATATTTTTATACTAGTAACTGGTGTTAAAAAATTATCTCTACATTAATGAGCCAATGTATTATGATGTGGGCTGCTGTGGGCCAGGAAGTCCAGGGCCACTTTTTAGTCCCAGTCCGCCCCTGCACACGTCTATACACATCTATATATTAACAGATGTATTAAACTGTAAAAGCGAGGGTTAAGAAGTCGAGGTTTGCGGATGCGGACCCGATGACGCGGCGTCGCGCTACTGAGTCACTCGACTGCTGGGAAAAACCTGATCACGAGATCGAGCTACAACTTAGTTCAGCTATAACTAATACAGCAAACTCTCTGTACACCCTCAGATCATTCCAGAACATGAAACAGAATGTAAAGAAATGTCAAGAGCAAAACGGAGGAGAGTAAAGAACAGCATCGTTTATGGTGTCAATTATATTGCTTTATTAAATAGATTTTTTTTTTTACACTTTATAAAAAGCAAAAATTTATAAACTAGAATCTACACGATATATATATATATACACCCACACAGGTGCATTTCAATAAATTAGAATATCATCAAAAAGTTTATTTATTTCAGTAATTCAATTAAAAAGATTCATTACACAGACTGATATACAGTATTATTATTTTATTATATTAATATATATATATTAAGTGTTTATGTATATGTCAAGTATTGAGTAGTCCAACATTTCTGTGTTAAAAATCTTTTTTTCATCGTATTGGTCTAATCCAGGAGTTGGCAAGTCCGGTCCTAGAGAGTCGCAGTCCTGCAGATTTCAGCTGAAAAAAAACCCCTCACCTTCCGGTAGCCTTAGTAATCCTGAAGACTTTGATTCGCTTCTTCAGGTGTGTTTGATTCGGGTTGGAGCCGAACTCTGCAGGATTGAGGCTCACTAGGACCGGACTTGCCGACCCCTGGTCTAAACTAAAATTCTAATTTTCTGAGATACTGAATTTTAGGTTTTCATTAGCTGTAAGCCATAATCATCCAAATTAAAAGAAATAAACACTTGAAATAAATCAGTCAGTGTGTAATGAGTCTATATAATATACGAGTTTCACTTTTTACATTGAATTACTGAAATAAATAAACTTTTACTTGTTCCTAGAGTAGCTTTAAAAAATAACATATGATGAGCATAAAAAAAAGTGATATCACAATATGAGAAAAAAATGAATATTGACATAAATTTGTGTTTTTATTCGCAGAGATATCTTTACGACTTAATTTTCATGATTTTTAAAAAATCTCTGATGGAAAGCAGCTAATGTTAAATTATATATATATATATATATATATATATATATATATATTTTTTTTTTTTTTTTTTTTTCAGCATTACATTTGTTATTAATAATTGTAGCCCTTAAAGCTTGGAGCATTTATCCATTATTTGTTTTGTTGTCTTTTTAATCAACATATAGGACTCAGGATTGTGCAGTACAGAGTGGCATATTTACGGTGGCCGTGAAGTGCAAAACAAATTAACAAAACTGAAAACAAAATAAAATTAAAAACGAAATAACAAACCCAAAACAAAATACCAAAACCCAAAACTAATTTTTTATTTTGTTTTGGGGTTTGTTGTTTTGTTTTTGTTTTTGTTATTTTGTTTTCGGATTGTTAATTTGGTTTTGAATTTGTTATTTTGTTTTCCATTTTATTAATTTGTATTGCACTTATCGGCCAGTCAGATACAAACCGGAAAAGGTAGGTATAGTTTGCGAATGAAATTTTTACCGCTGATTGGACGAGACACCCCCCCCAAAAAAAAGTTTTGCATTTTGTTATTTTGTTTTGGGTTTTGATATTTTGTTTTCAGTTTTGTTAATTTGTTTTGCACTTCAGGGCCACCGTACATATTCTTACTGAACCTAATTTGTATTTAATTTTAAGCGACTATCCAAACATGACTGAGCTAAACATTAGACAACAGGAAGTGTCACACAGGAAAAGAAAAAGCACAGATACACATGATCACATGTTTTTTATTGTTGTTTTTGGTTGTTTCTATGAACAAATATAATAATAATAATAATAATAATAATAATAAGCTAATTTTTTGAGTTCTACATTTTTGTGACGTCTTTCACATATCCCGGTAGTGGTAAAATTTACACGTTAGAACGAAAGTTATCATTACTTTTATATGTGACATATCTGAAAACCCTCACACACAGTTTGATGTCTGCAGCCTCCCTGCTAACACACACACCGGCACCACAGGCTCCCATATAGAGCTTAATACTGTAGAAATATTTTCGAGCATCATCACTAAAACACAAAAGCATTAATTATTTATTGCTGGTGTAAAATCAGCGGTTAATGAGCCGCGCTAAAACAAGAGCTGTTTGTGTATGAATTAGGAAAGTGGACCAGCGTTCAGTCGGCACCACACTGCGGGGGAGTCTGTGCTGGAAACAGGGTCGTAACCTCTAAAATAGTCCGCTGTATACAGTACGGCATGTCTGTGGTGAGAGAGAGAGAGAGAGAGAGAGAGCGGCGATGGTGACTCATCACTCCCACATCAAAAATACCTGCGTGGCTGAACAGATCCGTCACACCGACAACCAGAACCCGACCTCAAACAAACTCCACCTGGGAACACACGCCAATACCTCACGGCTAAACTGGAGCTCGCGGATTTACATAAACTACAGCTCGCTCTCACACATACACACACACACACACACACACACACACACGCACAGCTTATACCTACACACTCAACTTTAATATTTCAGCTATTACAGTAGCTGTGTTACTCTCACGTACACACACACATGTGCCCTGTCTTCACTTTCATTGTTATAAATAAGAGATGTCACAGTGTCATGTCGAAAAGCACAACGTGTCGAAAATAAACTTACAGTCAGATTGTTAAAATAAAATTACTAATATTAACATGTTAACGCTTAAGTAAAATTTTAATGCCTTACGTTTTTTTTTTTTTTACGCCAATTAATCATATGACCAAGTTTGACCCTAATGGCTTCCCATAGTGGGTTACCACACCCCATATTACCCGGCCGCTGCATGTGGTGCCGGTCCCTTTCGAGAGGTTTTTAAAAAATATTTGTTAAACATTTGTTAATGTTTGAGATGTTATAAAAGTGAATAATCTGTTTGTCGTGTATTTCTTTATTCCAACATCACACATTTACAGTATAATACAAGTAAATCTGAGAATTTTAAAATTGTGATTAATCGTGATTAATCACAGACTATGACTGCGATTAATCATATTAATTTTTTTAATCTATTTGCATCACAAAATCAAATAAATCTTAATAAAAGCTGTCTATCTAGCACCATTTCTAACGAGCGCTAACTGCTACATGACGCGGCGTTCAGACAGCTTTACCATACGGTGAAAGTTCACCAGGGCAGTTATCCTCACACCCCAGACTGAAACACACGGGGGGGCAGCAGGGCGAAGGGCGACAGACCGAGGGTGTTATTCTTATCCCACATCTGGTGATTCTGAAACGCTGGAGCGTATTGAGACATCCTCGTCCAGGCCCGTGGTGATGAAACGGGTCACAAGAGGCTTCAGGGGAAAGTTTGCAGCTAGCGATCAGGAGATGCTCTGGGTCATGTGGAATTATTTCTGAACTGTGGCAGGGGAATAAAACAAAAAAACAAAAAGACAGGAGTGGCATGTGAGTAACGCTGCCACACAGTCTGCACACCAGTAACGTCCTGAAGGTGCGGCTGAAACACCCGGATGTAGACGGACCGAGTTCTAGAAGGTTGTCAGCCGCCGGGTTTGTTGCTGTGTGCTGGAGAATGTGGGGAGATTTCGAGGACGATGAGGTAGCGGGGCTGGAATGCCAGGCCCGAGTGTTAACGCAGCCTTCATTCCATTTGGTCTCTGAGTCAGCCAGGGACAAACAGTACAGCACCGAGCCGCACCAAAAACATGTTTTTATTAACAGCGTGGACGCAACGACACGAACAAACCCACAGCATCAGACGATCAAATCTCCTGATCAGATCCTGAAATCAATTCGCTCTGTGTTGATGCGACAAAGACAAGTTTAACCGTTAAAGCTGATCTGATCTGTAAAGCTGCGAATCTTAGTTTAACTTCTTCTCTGACTCCAGACCAGACCTTTGGTCCATGTGGGCAGGGGTAAGCCTCGGGTGAGGATGATCCTGTTACTGGGGTAGAAGTCTTTTGGGGTAGACATAGTCTTTTGGTGTCTCCCACTGAGGGGTCGCCACAGCAGGCCGTCCGATCCACACAGGAACTTGTCACACAAGGTTTATGCCAGATTCCCTTCCTGACACAACCTTCCCATTTTATTTGGGCTAATATCCCCCGCCCCCTTGCTACAGATTGCCCCCCCACACACATAATTTATATCAAATATTATATTACAACATAAATGTAAATGTTTATTATTATCAAACATGATATGACTCTTATAATGAGGCCTAGTCACATGACAGCCATCGAGGCATTTAATATTTCTTTTGCAGGGGTTCGTCATGTGAAACTCAAATTGCTTACATTAAATAAATATTATCAATAAATATGATAATCACCATTTTTAACATCTTTATATACAAAATATGACAAGTTTTAAAAAATTACATGGAACAATTTTTATAATGAAATTAAACATATACACGTTGCATATTAAAGCGACTGCATAAACACATCTATTCATATTTAGTTATAATTTTAATTCAGAGAGATCAGATCAAAAAAAAATTATGTCAAAAATACATTGAATATGCTGATATTTTATTATTGTTTTTCACGAAGATTGTCACATGACTATGGCTCATTATAATAGTAATATAATATTTAGATAGATAGATTCCACACTGTATATCTCACATACAGTATAATGCGTACACACAGGGTGAATGAGAACTGACCAGAAGTTACTAGTGCAATAAAAATCTAAGAACAAACACTGCAACATATATAAGGAGTTTATAGTTAAACATATAAAATAAAATAAAAAGAGAGAGAAATGAGGTTAATTGCAGTTCAGTCATGATGTGCAATTTTATGTGGCAAAGTGACAACAGTGCAAACAGGATGAATTAACGAGCAGCATGAAAGTGACATTGAAATGAAAGTCTGTGTGTAAATCTCAAAGTGTGCAGTATTTGGAGTAACTGAGACCCTGATGCTAACAGACGGGAGTTATGCGTTTAACACCATTAAAGAACCATTAAAGAAGATCCAACAAGGATCTTCTAAGTCTGTTAGAAGTCTTTAGCTGAACACACTCATCTGGTTGCAGAAAACTATGTGAAATCATAATAAAGAATAAAAAGACAAAAGGGGAGGGGGGGTGCAATCCATGGCAGGGGGGTATTTTATCGCATAACACTGGGCATGAGTTCCACTGCAGTAGGTGAGAGATACACCACTGAGACACACACCGATGGCGCTGCTGGGGTCATGATTAATAATCAATGTTATTTGGTTGACCTGGTGGTGGCGTTAGTGATGTGACTGTCAGTGTATTTTATAAGTTTGGATATTTCTTAAATATTAAAATGGAGGAAACTAGTGATAGTTACTTGGTCTGGCCGAGCACTTTTAAAACGTATTTCCAAATCATGCCCTGGATGAAACATCCACACTTGTGCAGAGAGAGCTGCAGTAGCGTGAGCACAGCGTCTCGTCCCGTGATGGATCACCCAGGACACCCGGGACACAAAATAAATAAATAAATAAAAACTAAACAGGAAGTGCAGGTAGAAACCAGGCTGAAAGTGGTGTTGATGCTTCACCAGTCGCACCGCGTGAGTGAGAACCAGCTGGAGTGGAACCGACCGAGATGTGGCAGAGGTGGACGTCTAAAAATAAATGGATAGATAGATTAATAAATAAATAACAACAGTTAATCCTCAGGTTTTCTTCCCACACACACACACACACACACACACACACGTTATTCAATAAGTAAAGCAAAATGGTAGAAGACGTGTAGGGACGAGTGTGACAGTGAAACCATGGGCTGCTTGTTGAAGAGGTTATGAACTCAACAATAACAACAATAACAACAACAACAACAAGGCGGCCTCACAGCGCTGATTCTGACACACACACCAATTTGCATTAAGTGAATTGTGTGAAATGAAGTGCCTCTGTTTGTATGTGTCAGAGAACATTCCTTTCTCTCACATCACAGTGTGTGTGTGTGTGTGTGTGTGTGTGTGTGTGTGTGTGTTGCCCTTGCTCTCTCTTTGATTGATTTCGCTAGAGGTGGAAGTGAAGGAGGTCACCCACTCCTCTGAGCACAGCCACCAAGGTGACCTTGCTCACACACACACACACACACACACACACATGCTTGGCCTGGATTCTGCAAGGATGCTAAGAAAACTGTGTCAGCTCAGCACACACACACACACACACACACACACACACACACACTTTTCAGGTCTGCATAAACATGTTAAAATTGAAGCTCTGAAAGCCAAATCTTTCACAGGAATTAGACTGATAAACCTCACACACACACACCTCTGAAATGCAGACTGTGTGTGTGTGTGTGTGTGTGTGTGTGTGGGAGGGAACATCTTTATCACAGCTCTTAGTAATGCTAAGAATGAAGACGTGGCGTTAGGCCTAGTGATCAAAACCAGACCTGACTACTTGCACACACACACACACACGCACACGCACACACACACCTCTGTGCATTAATCAGCTCTGCAGATACACGGATGCGTACAGACATACAGCTCCATCCGTCCGTCTGTAATCACCCTGTAAATCCCCATCACTCTCTCTCTCTCTCTCTCTCTCTCTGCCCAGTCAGAAGAGGTTTCATTATTCAGCACTTTGACACAGACGGAGACACACACACACACACACACACACACACACACACACACACACCATGACTGCACACAGACAAGCTCTGAATCTCAACAGCTGAATCAAAGAGAGGACACAAACAGGTCGCCCCCTAGTGAGTCTGCAGGGGAAGTGTAGTCTGACAGAGAACCGCTACAACACAACCAACAGTGCAACAGTGCAGACGAACACGTGTACAGGGACGTTCACTCAAAATAAAGGTCATACTATGATTACATATTAGATGATGCTTAATATATTTGTTTTTTTTTCTTGACCGAGTTTGCCAACACGTTCTCTTTTGTCCTCAGCGATGACCCATGATGCGCTGATGCGCCGTGTAAGATCTCCATCATAGTTATAATGACGAAGATCTGCACTGAGCACTGAACAGACGGAGACAGAAAAGGTAAAGAGTCTGTGACGGCAACAAGCTTTCTCTAACTGGGTCCTTGGTTTGTCCTTGAAGCATCAGCTCTCATCAGAACTCATAACAGGTTCCCGAGAGAACCACCACCAGCAGAAAACCCAGAAAACCATCATTCCCACTTCCAGTGCTAGAAGAGAGACTCGAGAGCACGGAGAGCGCTAACACGCTCCTCGCTGACCCCTAGCCTGCTGACCCCGATAGGATTCCTGTGAAGTTAAAGTACAATGTGCTCCTGAGTGATGCAAGAAAAAAGCGGACAACAAGATAAACGAGGCACGATGTAGGGGTGGGAGGAGCATCTCACTCTGAGAGCGCGGGTATGAGGAAGAGGGCGGATAGCACTTTCTTATAAGCATTATAGAAAGAGGAAGCGTGTTCGCTCCAAATCCCAATTCTCTTTTACTTGGATGGAGCTTTTAATATGGAAATATTCACACAAACCCAGACATAGATTTAAGAGAGTTTGATGGAACAAGAGCATGTTCACACACATTTGGACTTTGTTTTTGGAAAGTTTGCCCAGGATCAATACAAAGTGCTCCACTGTGTCAGAGCGAAAGGAAAAAAACCTTCTCCACCTCGCTCGCTTAGACTCACCATGCTTAGGATCAGGAGGGGGGGCGAATACTTATGCACGTGGGTTAAGACGCTATAAGGCGTCTCTCTTTACTTTATCCTGGATCTTATACATGAACAAACAGCTGTTCTAATGATCTGTACTTTTATTAGACAGGTGTTAAATCACCATCTTCAGTGACTTATCTGAAAAGTCACAGTCACAGTCTCTCTCTCTCACACACACACACACACACACACACACACACACACACACTGTGGCCTAGTTGGACGTCCTCTTATTAGTCCCAGACCCCGATGCTGTGTGTGTCACACCAGCTTCTCGTATAGAAATGAAGCAAGATCATCTCTGCGCCACCGTCCCTGACTGATGTTTCCACACACACTTTCGACACGCTGAGTTCCTCCAGTCTCCTTTCACCCTTAAACCCAGATTTATTTAACCCTCCTGCATCTTGTGACACACAGATATTTTTAAAGAACCCTTTGTGTCTTCGTGTTGGGAAACGCAGTAAACAGAGCAAGGGGGGAACATTAATTACAACACCAAGCCGTGTGACTCGGGCCTGACTCAGGACTCCAGATCCACAACCAGCTTCTGTCTTTCATTTATTTATTGTTTTTTTCAGTTAGTTTGTTTAACCTTTAACCTGAAATTACAAACATCCTTTTTGCTTCTTTGGCAAACGATCACAAAGTCTCAAAAGGAACAGGAACTAAAGTTGACTCATGAAACAGGAAGCATTTTTGAAGTCTGCAATTATTTTAGGCTTTTACCAGAAACATTTTGTATATTAATTACATTTATTAAAATATAAAAAAATAAAAATTAAAAAAGACATATCAGCTCCATTTTACAGGAACTGCCCCTGGATTAGATTTTGCATCAATCTTTAAATTGGATAATAGTCATTTTAATCAGCACGTGCACAAAATTACAAGATAAAAATGCAGCAAAATGAGTGAGCCTAGAATAATCCTTAACTAGTGCTGCCATCTACAGGCGACGTTTGGTCATTACATTCAGACCATCAGTCTCTTGTCATCGACTTGCATTAAGTCTTAATGAATTGATTTAAACAAAACTAATCTTTTATGAGCATCAGACATGTATATCAGTAAATACCAATCACTTCCTGCTGCACTCTTAAACAGTGAATATTTTAATTTTCATTAACAAACCACATCCCTTCATTAATCATTTAACAACTAAAATCTTCTACATTCTTCATCTCCTAAAATATATTTTCTTTGCTTTGCTGCTGAAGAGCTCTATATTATTAATACAAATCTAAAGGACTTTTTTCCTACATTATAGCGACATCTGGTGTTCATGAGTTTATAATCCAGAACTTCATCTAATCCACCTAGATTAAAGAATTTTAAAGAATATTAGTTGATCTGGTTAGTTATGGATACGAACATATTTATTACTGTGAATGTTCTCTAGGTGTATAAGGTTCTAAATAATGTGTGTTTATGTGCGGAGATGATGATTATAAACTTTCCTGAAGTAATAAAATGTTTCAAAACAACTTTTCTTGAGATGAAATTATAATCCAATGATTTATTTTCATTTATTTAAGCGCTCGCATCTAAAAGCCAAACAGCTCAACTTAAACACTTCTGAGCCAAATGGACTGAATTCAATATGTATAAAAAGACATACTTGTGATCAAAACTGAATTTTTTTAATGCATCAGTTTCACAATTTAGTCTTCAGCGATTACTAACATAACAATTACATTACAATTGTACATTATGTACATTACAATTCCAACTAATAATACAGTACATTACAATTGTACATGTACATTTGTACATTACAATTCCAACTAATAATATTCCTAATGCATATTTAAAAGCCAAAATACAATAATTATTTTGGCTAAAATAAAAAGGACGACCCCCTGTTCTCTCAACACTCGGCTCAGCCCCGTCCCTCCGATGGACAGGATCGGTTCAGTCTTCGATGTCTGCGAACTGGTCCGTCACGGTCCGGGTGAAGTAGCGGATCCACTTAACGGGAGGAGTGTGGTGTGTGGAGGGGTTGTAGTGTTGACAGCCTGGTCTCGGGGCACAGGGAATGGAGTACAGGCTCATCTCAGACAGCGCCACCTGCAGCTCTTCCTCAGCATCTGCAAGGGAAAAAAATTAATAAATAAATCATGGGGCACGGGATTTCTACAAAAAGAGTATACTGTGATTTCCAAAACTCCAGAAGCACAAACTGTGGAGAAGTTTGACATTTAGGCATGAACCTTCACAAAATGCTAACCTCCAAACCTCTGATTCAAAACTAAACAAGCAACTGGCAGACACTGAATACACTCTTGGTTGAGTGACTATTACCCCTTTTTCCACTAAGGTGGTGTCGGAACTTGTTCAAACCAGATCTTGGCCAAAGCACCGGCCTGCAGACAGAAAAACTGGTTCTATGCCGGCACCAACACTTTACTAGTGGCAATCCTATAGGCAATATTAGCTGGCAAAAATAAATAAATGTAAAAAATGCTAGCGACAAGCAGAAAACCAACAATGGCGAACAAAGACCCGCTTACGTGAGAGGCTGGGGCGAGATTATCACGATCAACTAAAAGTTTGTGACCGATATTTCTTTAAAAAAAAAAAAAAAGGACTTAATATGCAATGGCCAGCTTAAATGCTTTCTAGTCCTGATAAAGCCAGGAGAACTGCTCGCAAAAGTTCACTATTGATGCTATTGTGCTTGCCATTAGCATTATTTTTTTATGCCACTAACATTGCCGTCAGCATTGCTGGAAAAGTAGAGGCACAGACACATACAGTGACTTTATGACATGACTCTGTAGCCCATGAAAAAATAAAGCAGGTTCTTGTTAGGTTTTCTTTTGAACCGGTTCTGTACCGGCACGAGCACCAAACAAGAACTAGCACCTGGTTCATTATGGTGGAAAAGGGGCTCGTGTCTGCTGCCTTGGGAATGTGGTCAAATGAGGCTCGAGATTGGATCTAGATGTTGAACAGTCTGGTTGTACCAACGGCTCCTAAAGTGGACATTACATGACTCGAGAATATACAGTATGAGACACAGTAGTGGGCAAAGTACACAAATCCTGTACTTTAGTAAAAAATATTACATTTCTATTACAGTGAAAGGCACAAAAGTAATCTTGTCTTCTTAGTGTTAATCAGCAGTTGGCATGCTCTATGTTGAATTATCGCCACCTGCTGGTCTTGATCTCACTCATCTTCCTTTCAGTTTAAATCCTCTTTTCTAGTCCCGTCTTTTGGAATGCAATGCTATGCACAAATGTAATGAGGTACTAGGGTTAGGTATTACTGTAGGTAATACAGATAATGGTGTAAGATGTAGTGGAGTAAAACATTATGCTCTCATATAGCTATTCAAGCAAAGTACAGTACTTATGTAAATGTATTCAGTTACCGTCCACCTCTAACTTTTACAAAGTTAAAGCAAAAACAGTCTAATTAAACGTAGAGGAAGCGCTGATTATAATCTGGAATTAAAAGGTAAACTTTTTTTACAGTGTTTTTCCCCCCCTTCTGCTTACTGAAGGTTTTTTTCTAAACACTAGCTACGTTAACATGGACAATATTTCTTCAATCTGATTTAAATTAGAGAATCAGATATTCAAACTTAGCCATTTACATGATTGGACAAGATGCATGTTTCATGCTCAAAGTGTTTTATCAGAAAATAACTAAATATCAGAAAAGGTTAGGTTAAGCTTTCCATCTTTGCGTTACTGTATGTGAAGAGCTCCTCCTTCATGTAAAGAGCCAGTGAGTGAAAGTAGGAAAGACATGTTTGTTCTCACAAAGTTACTGATCAGGAACAGGAGCCAGGATCTAGTTACATCACACAACGTTACACAGAATGAATAAGTTTATTTGAGAGAAACGTTATCAGATTGAGTATTTACATGGCTAATATTTGTTTATGATGTCAATATTTACATGATGCGGTTTTATTCACAGCCCTGGTTGGGACCTCTGGGTCACCTGTCTAGAACCTAATCCGGTGGTACCTTGGCATACGCATACCCCGCCTCACTAATTTTTTGTCTTAATTTTGCAATTTTTGCTATATGAGTGAATGAACCGAGCCAAACTGAACACTGGCTAAGTTGCGTTTACGCAAAGCAAGTACTTTTTTTTGTGCGTTTTTTTTTTTTTTTTTTTTTTTTTGCATTTAGTGAAGACACAGCACCATGGGTCCCTAGAATGTTATCAAGGACGGTAGAAAAAAAAGGAGATGCTTTCAGTTTGTTTTTTAAAGCTAAATATCAGCTAAATACGTAACTCACCCCATAATCTACGTAACTCACCCCATAATCTCATACTCCAGTACACCTATCCCGAATGGCAACTACGCTAATTCTCCCCATCTGTTCTGTATTTTTCTACCCATCCCGAGGCATCGGGAGATTGTGCC
>JAQMYG010000036.1:36579685-36593534 GCA_030014215.1 Clariallabes teugelsi | reverse complement strand
ACACACACGTGTTGCGAAAACCGAGTTCCCTTTTCAAACAAATACAAAGTTAATATGAAACCAGAGTCACCTTTCTCAAGGTTCTCTCTTGCTCTGTGTGTGTGTGTGTGTGTGTGTGATTATACTTTAATAAACCAGAGTCAGGTCTGTAAATGAGCTGGCCTGAATACTTAAACTAATCTCATTACTGAGCGAGAGAAGGAGAGACTGAAAGAGGACGGATAAAAAGAGAATTGAAACTGTGTGTGTGTGTGTGTCACAAGCACAGGAGTGACATGGTGGTGTGATGAAACAGAGTAACGTTATCGCCACACACAGTGCTTTATTCCTCGTAGATCCCAGCGAGTGTAAATCTGTTATAAACTTTCATATTTCTAAATTTCTCCAATTTCTATTATAACACAATAAAGACAGACATCAGACACCTTTTTATCCGTTTATAGTTTAAGGAAGGAAACAATCGAGTTCCTGTTCTCACTTACACTATAGCAGCTATAAACACCAGCTTCGTTTTCTTATCTCTTGAATTGTAAAGAAAAAAAAAAACAAGTAGATTGTTATAAATCTTAAAAGAAGTGTCCTGGTGGATCCCCTGTGGACGAGCAGTTACTATGGAAACCGTAACACGTGCATTGATATCAACCTGCGCTAGTGTTAGAGCTGCTGTTACAGAGAATTAATCAACAGCTTCCGACCAATCAGACTCCAGGACTCAGTGACTGACAGGTCTGATGGTATCGTCCATCTTTCTGCAGCCGACACTGACTGTTTAATCCTGCACAGATTATTAACTTTCCCTCCTCATTAGTGCGAAATATAAAAATCATAAACTTTTTCCTTAAATGCAACATTAATTTTTTTTTTTTTTTTTTACTTTTTTTTTTGGTACAAATCTGCAGAATATCGCGGTAAGATGTTGAAGTCATATCGCTCATCCTGTGTCTGATTTGCATAAGGAGGACAATTAATCAAACGGGATCAGACGAGAGAAGAAACAAAGTGACGCGGGAATAATAAGGCGGGAAATAAACATCAATCATTTAATGAGGAAATCATGAATAATTAATCAGGGGAATAAAACACTTCGAGTTTCTTACCGTGTGTGTCACTGCGTCCGCATGGTCGGTGTGTGTCCACTCCTCACACTCCAGAGCCATTCACACACACACACACACACACACACAATCCCAACAGGTAAAGGTTTATTCCGTTCCAGAGGAACTCTCCGTCTTCTTATTATTATTCTGATGATGACGAGCTTCTCCCTGTTATACACTCACACTCACACACACAAACACGCATTCAACAAACTCTGAGCGAACACACACACACACACTCTCTCACTCAACTCGCAGCTGCCAAGAGTTACCGAGTTACTGCGCTAAGCCCCGCCCACTCTCCCTCGCTGTAAGGCTGTTGCCAGGCAACCGGGCCTCGAAAGGAAGGCATGCGGGGGCGTGGCCGTGCACCTCAAACGTCACATGATTTGCATATTAATGAGCTCCTGCGCAGGCAGGGAAATGAAAAGACGCGCGCGCGCTCTCTCTCTCTCTCTCTCTCTCTCTCTCACACTTTCACTTTAAAACATCAAACACGGATCATTTTATAATGTGTTTTTGCTGATTATTGTGATTTTGTAATACTTTTGTAGTAATTATTGTAAAGATTCAAGATAATGTAGATTTTGTTATTGACAATTTTTTTTATTTATTGTTTTATTATTTATATATTCATACTTAATTTGATATATTTCACATGAAAGTAAAACAGAAAAATGTTTTTGAGAGTTAAAATTATAATTTAGATAATACAATTGTAATATATTAATATTAATATAAATATCTTTCAAATACTTTTAAGCACAATTTATTATATAATGTAGATTTTTATTGTCAGTTTTATACATTAAAAATAGAAGTTTTATTCATATTTATTTTTTATTTATAGATACATATTTAATTTTTATATATTCACTAAAAATTCTAGAGTGAATTGTTTTTATTATAATATAATAGTATATTATATATCTTGTCTGAACATGTAGAACACATTTTACTAATTATAACTAATTATTTATTCACAAAATAAAAGTATTGTTATTGCTTTTAGTTTGTTAGTAGTAATTATTTTTTATTATATTATGTCTAAGTATTTCAAGTTATTACTTTAAATAATAATTTTTTCTTATTATTAGTATTAATTTTAGTTTCTTATTTATTGTTTACATTATTAGTAGTATTTTTAAATAAATAATAAGAATAATAAAATAATGAATAACCAGATAAAAGCCAACTCCTCACAGTTTATTTATTTATTGTCAAAAGTAAACTCGCAAGCTCACACAAGCTCTCTGTGTTATTAATTATGAAAGACACATTGAATCTGAATAAAAACAAATACAAAAAGTAAACCAAATGAGATGTGTTTCAAAACTCTATTATTGTTGTACAAAGCAGGAGGAAATTTCACCACTTACACAGGAACATTAAAAAAAATCTAATAAAACAGGAAGTGGACATTACACACACGGAACAGATCTAGTGTTAGCTCAGATTATTAGTTTACTTCCAGTGTCAATCTCAGCTCTACTAATCTCTGCTTAACTTTACTTTATGCTTTTACTGATTACAATTACAATTTAAAATAAGAATCATCACATCTACTCACTACATCTCTATTCTATCTCTAAAGTGTGAATCCGTGTTGTGTATAAGTAAAATTTATAAAATTTATAAAAATAGGAATTTGTACTTATAAAGTTAAAAGTTTAAAGTTCTAATTTTTGAGTCAATTGCCAAAACAACATTTTCAAATAAATAATTACAAGCTACATATTATATACTCTCTAAAAATGTTGGGTTGTTTCTGTAAACACATTGTTGGGTTGGTCTATGTTGGGTTATATGAGATGAGATGCAGTGACCCAACAACTGGTTTATTCTGTATTCTCTGGTTTCTCCTTCAGCAAACTGCAAAATGTTTGAAATATTACTGTTAATGTGTCACAAAGTGTAGTTTTAATAGTTGTTTAAGTGAGAATGTATGTGTGTATAGCGCAAAACATCAATCAGTTATTTAAAATAGCGTTTATTTAAAAAAAACTGCTCTAACGATTTAGAAGATTTGAGCTCCAGGCAGGTAAAACAGGGGCCCTGCGCTCATGTAGACGGCCAAAACAGCCTCACCTCAGAAAGACCTTCTGAAAACTACCGCTGGCTGTGATGTCTCTTTAGTGGTTAAAACAGAGGATTTATTTCTAACAGGTAATCTTTGGTAAAATATGATTATAGTGTAATATGAGTATTCCACGTTTTGTGCCTTGAGGATGAGACTAGAGGAACCTGACAGATCTTTCCCATTGTTGGAGGAAATGCTATTGATACAGACTCTTTGGTGGAGGCCGTTGATGTTTGTTTTAAAGGTTTTCTTCTCTTTGTCTTCTCACCTGAGAGTTTCTCCAGCATACTGTAGATCAGATTGATAGACACGAGTCCTCATCTGTTACATTTTTGAGGACAACAATGTTTTCAGTCCACATTTAATCAATAATATTTTTAAAAGTTTTATCGTTTTTGTTTTTAATGTTATTTTGAAGGAAATGAAATAGTAATAGTTAAATAACTAATAGTTAAAATAAATAGTTAAAATATTAAGATTGTTTAATCTCATGTGGGCATTATAAGATTTGTTTTGAAAGCATCTATATAAAGTGTTTAAACATTGTATTAAATCCCCCCAAAACGATGCAATTCAAATTGCAATCAGATTTACAGGGGCCTCTTGTTTTTATTGTTTTACAAAGTGTGTTTATGTTACATTTATTTTATATTTAACAAATGGTCACCTTGGGATTATATGGTTTTGTCTGACATGTTAACCAAAATTGAGTTATTCACATTTTCTTATTCTGTGACAATCTATTTACATTATGTAAAGTTGTGTACATTTTGGGTCTTTTTTGAAAAAAAAAAAAATAATTTTAATGTTTCAACCCAGCAAGTTTGTCAATTTAACACACTGGTTGGGTCCGATGAACAACTCAGAATTCTGGGCTAAGTGGTTAAACCCAGCACGTGTTCTGTCCAATAGTGACCCAGCGGCTGGGTTACGGGTGGGCTGTTTTTTAACCCAGCATTTTTTCGAGTGTGTATACTGTATATATATTTTCCCCAAGAATGCTTTGTAAGAATAAGGAACTGGTGGAATTGTGATTATTTTAATAATTGTTATATAATAAAAAATAAAGGAATTAATTAATTATTTAACTATGACCCAGGCTTTCTCAAAATAATTACTATAAATAAGTAAAATAAATAAATAAATGATGAAACAAAGAATAATAATAAAAAAAAGACAAATTAAATAATAATATTATCTACTAATTTCTCATAAACAAACATTAATAGAGCAGATTAGATATGTTTTATTAATTTAGTGGTGTAATATTTATTGCTCATTTAATTTTAAAGAATTTCAGTTAATTCTCCACTGAAGGACTAAAAGCAGAAGTGGCATCAGAACCACACACACACACACACACACACACACGCAGAGCTTACTAAACCTCATTACACTGGTGGGTTTATGCAGAGTTTCTCTAACATGAGCCGAACACAACACGACTTTCCAGAAGTGAGATTATCTTCTGACTGTAAATCCTGAGTTAGTAAAATTAATTCTTCATGTCCAGAACGAGACAGATTATAAATCAGATTAAAGGGCCAAGCTCAGCCGCGGGAAAGTCGAGGCTCCACAGCGAGCTTCATCATGGTCTCGAGTGAACGAGAAGAAAGAGTAGAGTTGAATCCCTCTGGGTCGTTGTGTCGTCAGTCAGAGGGTTAAATCTGTTGCCTCGTGTTTGTGTCTCATTAGTGCAGCTGTTTAACCTCTGACCTCTGAACCTTCACTTCTCCTAAAGGGGAAACCCATAGACATCAATATCTCGACTCCGCATTCGTCCCTTCGTCAGGTTCCTGTGAAACGTCGTTGTGTCCACCATGTTGGTCCTGGCTCACACACACACACACACACACACACACACACACACACACACACAAACACCTTACTTACACCAGGGACGTGTTGGCTTGGTGTGAACCTGACACTCGTACACACTTCCTCTCCTGAGATGACTTTACAGGAATGACTCAGGGGGAAGGTTCACACACACACATACACACACACACACACACACACACACACACACACACACACACACACTTTAATCTAAAACTGTTCTGTTCTCCTTTTTAATCAACTACAGTATTGAACCTCAAACCAACAAAATCTTTCCTTCTTTCTTTTAACATATTTCTTCTTCCTTCCTCCTCGGCAGTGTTTAACTCCTCGCTATATTTGATGCTCTCTATTCCGCTTCGAAATAACTCTATTCTACTCTGTACAACAATTCTTTATAGCTACAAAACTAATCTGCTCATTTTCTTCTTCTTCATTTTCTGTTTGAATTTCTGAAGAATCGAACCGAAGTAAACCTCGTCTTCATCACCTCCACTACATCAACTGTATCAGAACTGAAGCGGATAAACTTCCTTCTCTTCCTGAACTCACATCCATTTCCATCACAGAGTGATCTATCGGGAAAACAACGGGGCCGAGGTACAGAGAGAGAGAGAGAGAGAGAGAGAGAGAGAGAAAAGAGAGAGGGCTGAAAGCTAATGAAGTGGAAAGGAATGTTCCCTCCTGAGTGCACTCTGAGTGAGTGTGTGGGAGAAACTCCCTCAGGCTGTGTGTTTTAGCTGTGTGTGTGTGTGTGTGTGTGTGTGTGTGTGTGTGTGTTTCAGCTCTGTGTGAGATTAAAGCCTAATCTGCATGTTTTAGGACTGTGGGAGGAAACAGGATTACCCCGGAGGAAAAGACGACAGACAAGTACGGGGAGAAGACGACAGACCCCGAGGTGGGACTCGAACAAGGAGACAGTGCTAACCACTACGCCACCGTCCCGCCCATCAGAATTATATTTAATGCAATTTAACATCAGCTGAGTTCTGTCTCCTGATTGGTCAGACGGTGTTGATTAATTCTCTAGAACAGCAGCTCTGACTGTCACACAGGTTTATCCTTAATGCGCTCGCTCTCATATGTTATCGTTTCCATAGTAACGGCTCTATCACACGTTTTCTGTAACATTGTTGGAAGGAGTCTCCAGTGTTAGTGCTTTGTAACAGTCAGAGGTGAAGCTGGAAATCTGTGGTTCCCACATGACCTGTATGTCTTGGATCAGGCTGAAATTGTAAGAAAATATGCGATTGGTCCAAAAACTGGGAAGGTTATTTATTTAGTGACATCACCGATCGTGATGTGATAGTAGAAATGATGTGAAGTGAATCATGAAATATTACTAGCATAAGATTTAGCCAAAATAGAAGATACCTCTTTTATACACTCAAGATGTATCTTTATCTTTATGTCTATATTGCGTATCTTTAATCTATTTTAGCTATTGCGTGCAGTTTACCTAAGTTGTAAGGTAACTAAGTACATTTACTCGATTACTGTACTTACATACCGTTTTCACGTATCTGTACTTTACACAGTAGTAGTTTTAGTAGTGGATTCTTTATCATTTTTACAACAAATATCTGTTCTTTCTGCTTCACTACATTTGTGCATGGTGATGATTTGCCTTCCCTCTGTCATGCACTCAATCCTGTAGCAGGTGTTTGAAATCGGAGATGGTTTTAGACAGTGATGAAGCTGAGTACTTTTATACTTTTTCTCAAGTAAAAATATAAATAAAGGACTTTTACTTTAGTAACTTTTTTTTTTATTATCTGTAATTATGTTTGCTCAATTCTAGGATCTGTGTACTTTTTCCACAACTGTAGCTAGTAATAAACTTCAAAAAATATAAAGAAATAAAGGAAAACCCTACAGAATTGTGACATTCTATAATGAATTCTAGATTAAAGGCAGCTAGACAGAGTAGACCCTTCAGAACAAGGGCACTAGGGATATAGGGCACTAGGCACTATGGCACAGGGGCTGATTCTCCCTTCAGGCAGTACATGTCACTGTTAAGCTTTAATTACTGCACAGAATCATTTTCAGCTCTGCTGGGAGTCGTGAAGCCGTCTGTATCTGGCTCAGACCGCACGTCACTTTTATGTCCCAACATATAATTTAGGTTAATTATATTCACCATCTTTGTTTGCACATTTAAATCTCATGTGCTGCGTTCTGATTGGCTGTCGTTGTCGCTGCTTGAAAAATCAGCACAGGCGCATCAATTATCCCATCGTTATCTATAATTATCTATACATTCTTCTGTAATTGTTAAACAATCAGTCGTGTCTTTTAGCAGTTCTATGCATTACATAACTTTCTGTAACATATTTCATTCTGTAATCAGATAATTAGGTGAAACAGCTAAAATGTGTTCTTAGGAACTGAAAAACAATAGTTCAGATTTGCTGCTTTGCTACGTGACTATTTGTTGTGTATAGTTCCTGCAGTTCCTCTGAAACAGGACAGATTCATCCATGCTTTAAACGAAGACGAGATCTCAGAGGAATAAACTGTACTGAACAAACTGACCGATGGGTGACGAGGGATTAGAGATCATTAGACCGATCGGTTAACCAATCAGGCGCTGAGGGAAGAGACAGTTTGTCAATAAGGCATAATGAAGCGTGGGAATAGAAACTGTTCGACCAGATGATTGATGAATTTAAAAAAAACAACAACAGACATTGTGAGAGCTTTCAGATTGTCACCTGCATTAAACTTAGATTACGGTGCTGTCACAAGAAAATCTACACACTGTAGGAGAACTACAGTATTTAGTCATGAGAGATTAGCTGTCTGATAAAACATCCATGACTGACCTAACGTGACCCCAAAATTGACCCTCAATTATGATTCTGAAGTTTTGGCAAACAGCTTATATTAGCATGCTAGCGCCACCAACTCTTTTAGGAACAGATGTCTCACCCAGGTGAAAAAATGAATTATCAGACAGTATCATATAACAACATTCTTTATAATACTTAACACTTCTTATCTCCCGATCCATGCTTCATTTTTTTTGTAAATCTTCACAAACATTTATATTTTTATCAGATCAAAAGAAACACATTTGCTAAATACAATTTTATGCCCTTTTATGTCTGTAGTGTCTGTAACTTCGTAAATTCAAATTCAAATCTTTCAACGATCTTAACTATCATTCAGATGTCATTCAGAAACTTGGCCAAGTTAGATTTTACATGAAAAGACATAAACCTGAAAAAGTGCCTTATTATTCTAAAATGCAAAATTAAGTTAAGATATTGCAACATGAATTTGACATGGTTACGGACACTACAGATTTTTAGCTCGTTTGGTTTTTACCAAAAAACAATGTAAGCAACAATTTTTACAGGTCACATACTTCTAGAAGCTTCCACCACTTTTATTGTCAATATCTATAAAGAAATATGAATAATTTATATGTTAAATGATTATTGTTGGAAGTGAGACAGTATAACACTTAAAAATGACCATTTTGGGGCTCATATAAAATCATCTCTCAAAAACGGCTGAAGTTAGCAACTTGAAATTTTTAGAGAAGTGAGATTGGTCACTTCCATGTTGTATAACATGGCAGAAATGAAGTAAGCCTCACACCTCCAGGGTTGGGGTTCGAATCACACCTCTTTGTGGGTTTCCTCCAGGTACAGCCCGAAGACATTCTCTGATTAGTGATTCTAGTCCATCTAGTTCATCCCTAGTGTATGATTGGGTGCGTGCTTGTACCCTGCTACAGATTGGCAAGCCCATGTTTTTGAGTGGGGCTCATTTCTAAATAGTCCACTGTTGACACAATCTTATTTTTATACTCTCACTCACTCATTTACATTTAGGCATTTGGCAGACTTATCCAGAGTAGTTGAGGGTTAAGGGCCTTGCTCAAGGGCCCAACACTTCTATACCACTTTATCCTGTGTTCAGGGTCACGGGGACCTGGAGCCTATCCCAGGGCACGAGGCAGGGTACCATCGCAGGGCACACACATACACTCACACACTCATTCACACACTTTGGGCAATTTGGAAACGCCAATTAACCTAACCTGCATATCTTTGGACTGTGGGAGGAAACCGGAGTACCCAGAGGAAACCCACCAAGCATAATCAGAATGTAATCTGATTATTTTCTGCAAATAAAAGTAAAGTGTAAGATATTGGTGGTGAATTAATGAATGAAATTAGGAAATTTGAGCGAGACCTGGCAACCTTGGCTACATCGCTCTAGTACTGCTAGCATCAGGTGTGTTAAACTTCAATCTCACCTGGCTCTCACTTCCTCTTTTCTAATCTCACGAGTCTCACTTCCTCTGATTGATTTGGCAGATTGTATTTCATTCCTCATCGCTACCGTCACACCAATTAAACAACCTGAAAGAGTCATCTCACTCAGCACACTTACACACTGACCTTCACTAACTCGTACACTAGCAGGAAGTGTGAAGAGGAAGGAGCAGGTCAGGTATACCGTCAAAATCCCCCAAAAATGTCATTAACAACCAGACAAAGATGAGAACAGATCAACTTACAGCTTCCTTTTTCTTTATTCTCCCAACCTTAACATTTCCTTTTCCCTCTTTTGCGACATGTTTAACTAAAACAAGCAACAATGATGCGAAAAAAAATTAGGTCACCCCATGAAAGTAACATAGTTGCATATATGGACATTTGATCTTCATTTTAACAATCTTGGGAGATTCAAGTAATATAACACATCAGGTGCAAATGATTAGAACTTCATTTTGAGAACATTTTGAAGGAGGCGTGCCTTATTTAAACCTCAGACAGTCTGGTTTGCTCTTAATTGTTGAAGTGAGGGGTGTTAACATGGTGGGATCCAAAGAGCTCTCTGAGGCCTTCAGAAAGAAGATTGTAGATCCTTCAAGCCTGGTAGGGGATATAAAAAGATCTCAAAAGAATTTTTAATCAGCCATTCCTCTGTCTGGAAAAGAATTTACAAGTGGAGAACATTTACGACGGCTACTGTAGCATCACGGCCATGTCAGGCCATCCAAGCAAACTCACCCCAAGAGCAGACTGCAAGATGTTCAAAGAAGTCTCCAAAAACCCTAAAACATCATCACGGGTCCTACAGGAAGCTCTCGCTACAGTTCAGCTCACGCAAGAGAGCGACAACTTTAATTACCATGCAACGGCATGCAAGGAGGAAAAACATGAAGTTTGCTAAAGAACACACAGACAAAGGCCTGGACTTCTGGAATAATGCGCTTTGGACAGATGAGTCTAAATTGAATGCATTTGGCACAGAGGTGGACGTGTCATGGTTTGGGGATGTGTTGCTGAATCAGGACCTGGAAAACTTATCATAGAATCCATTGTAAACATGTGAGACCATCAGTCAAAACATTTAAGATGGAATGCAACTGGACCTTTAACATGACAATGACACACTTAGGACTGAAAAGGAAAAAAATATATATGTTGACGTTTCCTAATAAAGAAAAGAATATTTAATGGGGTGTCCTAATTTTTTCACACAAGTCGAACACCATTGTCTCACAGACAGTTCTTCACTGGTTTTTTTTTCAGTTCATTAGCACAACTCTTATCAAACTGCATCACCAAAAACTGTTATGTACAAGGGTGAGTCAAACATCTGCACTCTGGCTGTTAAATGTATTATAATCCAATTTGTCCGTCTGTCCACAAACGTTCTTATTCCCTCATTAAAAATGTTTAGACTGAACTGCGAGCCACGAATGTACGAGTTTAAGCGTTTTGCTCGTCTTGCTAACCAAGTTACTCACAATCCAAGGTTTTAGTGGAATGTGAAATGTAACAGTGTCGTCTCTGCGCCTTTAAATCGCGAGGGGAATCCCGGACACCATTTTGAGCTGTTCTCCACTGTATTGGACTGTGAACTCTGTTTTGTTGAGAATTTTCCAAAATTAGGATTAATCTCCATCAGGACAGATTTACAGGACAGACATGTTCCATCATCGTCCTCCTGGACTGATTCATTAAAACCGGCGAGGCCGACTCATTTCTCTCTCACACTCACACACACGCACACACACACACACACACACACACACACACACATACAATATATCGAACTTTAGACATTTTATACATTTACTTATACACTGATAATATTGTATATAATTGTAAATATTGGTATCTGGTGCGCTGCAGTGTCTTTTTTCTGTGCAATGAGCTACTGTACCTCCGCAATTTGTTTGAATTTGTAGATGTTCATAGAAGTGCGGTTTGTTCGTACTTGCGGAAATTTGGGGGACTACCTGTATTTGTAATTAAACCCGGCTATAATGCAGAATGTACCTTTAACTCCAACTTTAAATTTATCTCACACAACACTGCTGAGAGCGATCATTTAACTTTTAAACACAAATCAGGAAAGAAAACGTGTATTGCACCTTTAAATTGGATCCACTGGCTATAAGAGACACACAGAGACACTAACTTCATGTACTGAGCTCAATTAGATGGTGTTTCAGAGAACCAGAACAAGAAACAAAAACACACCACACCCAGTGTAATTATTTAGGCGTGTGCTGATGATCGATTACGACGTGTTTGGTGATATTTATCACACACCCAACCAGCTGTATAGGAAGCTCTGCTCAGGAGAGATCTGAGGACAGAAGATGTTCAGGTGACTTTGACCTCACGGCGGTCGGACTGTAGCTTTAACATCAGTGGGGCGCCTTTACTTTTCTTTCTTTAATACTTCACACAAATAAAGCTGTAGACTTCCAGAACGGTGTGAAGGTTATTAGAGGAGTGGTGTGTGATTTCTAACAGTCATGCAAAAAAATAACTCTCAGAACGAGATTGTCAGATTTGAAGTTGTTATTATGACCACAAGGGGGCGGTAATGCAACATAGCAGATGCCAACTGCTGGTAAACGTCAAGGGGACAAGATTTACAATCGGCAATACACAGTCTGGTCCACTGGGGGGCGATATATAGCTTTTTGTTTCTTTTTTTTTTTGTATACTTGATCCTAAAAAGAAAAAACATGATTCATGATCCTCATGATTTTTTTTTGACCGTCTTTAATTGCATTAATTAATTTATGTATTTATTTATTTACTTGTTGATTTGTCTTTTTCCTGATTATTTCTAATAGCCAAATTGAATGAATCTATATTTTATTATAAAACACTTGAACGTTTCCACATTTTTTCATGTTGCAGCCACAAATGTAAATGTATTTTATTGGGATTTTAATGATTATATTGAGAGTCATCAGTTTTCCCTGACAGGGTGGACACGGGCCGAGTTTTTACCAGGTTGTGGGTCGGTGTTATTATTGTCAGCAGTATTTTCTCAGTAACTAAAACATATTGTGGGGAAGAGGACAATAAAACTTTCTGAAAATGTACATTTTAAAATCACTATCCAGTGAAAATGTATTTAATTTACTTGAAATTGTTGATGACTGCAGTTTGCACTATTTGTTCCAGCAGAATTTATTTTAAATGTCAGAAATTCATTCAAATACAAAATTTTATACAACATGAAAAACATGAATATACAGTATCTGAAAATAAAGTAGAGTATTCACATTATTCCCAGCAAGGGTTTGTATGCCTGTGTCACTGTGTGTGTGTGTGTGTGTGTGTGTGTGTGTGTGTGTGTGTGTGAAGTGCTTAAGGCAGAGGAAGCTTCTCTCCTCGTTTCCTCAGCAGCTTCAGCAGATTACCGAGAGAGACGATGACCTGACCAGAAGAAGTGTCATGGGAAATTAGCTTTCAGATAATCTGATTCGACTGTCTGGTTTCCTGCTGAGGAGCCTGATGACCCCACGATGCAGCTCCGTCAGGAGGCCCTCTCACTGTAAAACATGATTTGTTTAAGGGAGAGATAAAAATAATATCTGGGGGAAATACAGAAATTAATCTTCTGTTACTAACAAGCTTATAAACATTATCAACACCGGATATCTAATTAATACATCAAAAAACAAAATGTAAAACCTCATAAATGTACATAGAGTTTCCATCTCAGGAGCCCCTCTCACTGTCTACCTCACTCAGGAGGCCCTCTCACTGTCTACCTCACTCAGGAGCCTCTCTCACTGTCTACCTCAATCAGGAGGCCCTCTCACTGTCTACCTCACTCAGGAGCCCCTCTCACTGTCTACCTCACTCAGGAGGCCCTCTTACTGTCTACCTCTTTCAGGAGGCCCTCTTACTCTCTACCTCGCTCAGGAGCCCCTCTCACTGTCTACCTCACTCAGGAGGCCCTCTCACTGTGCACCTCACTCAGGAGCCCTTCTTACTGTCTACCTCACTCTGGAGACCCTCATACTGTCTACCCCTCTGTCTACCTCGCTCAGGAGCCCCTCTCACTGTGTACCTCACTCAGGAGCCCTTCTTACTATCTACCTCAATCAGGAGGCCCTCTCTTACAGTCTACCTCACTCAGGAGGCCCTCTTGCTGTGTAGCTCGCTCAGGAGGCCCTCTCTCCATCTACATTGAAGTATTAAATGAGTAAAAGAGAAGTTTTTCTCTGGAGAGGAAATGTAATGGAAAGATGGATGGATGGATGGATGAACAGATGAATAGATGGAGCCTCTCATTACCCTTTCAGTGTTATAACTCAATCTGCAGCTTCGAGTGCGTCTCCACATGCTTGTGGCTCTGTGATGTGAGCAGGTTGCAGACAGACCGGAATCCCACAGGCCAGTACACCAGGCTAACTTAATTAACCACCACGTCTGGGCCACAAAGGCAGCGTGTGTGTGTGTGTGTGTGTGTATATGTATGTGTGTGTGTGTGTGTGTGTGTGTGTGTGTGTGTGTGTGTGTGTGTGTGTGTGTGTGTGTGTGTGTGT
>JAQMYG010000036.1:36488015-36499257 GCA_030014215.1 Clariallabes teugelsi | reverse complement strand
CTAGAGTGCGCTATCTAGTGAGGAAACATCAGAATTGCAGGGGAAATAAAACATTAACAAGGTTAATTTATTAAATTCTTTCAAGTTTGGCGGGCCGAATCAAAACATTTAACGGGCCGCATGTGGCCCCCGGGCTGTAGTTTGCCCATGCCTGGTCTATGATGTGAGGGATTTATTTCTAATTTGATATGAATATGGCACAATCATTAATAATGGATTTATGTCAGCATGATCTTTATAAGTGTTCTTGTTTACTTAGTTCTCATATGATGTTTTTAACTTTGATCGTATTGTTTTTTCCTTTCTTGGCCTTGGGTCGATGTTTACATCGTAGTATAAAATGAGTGTTTCGCCATTTATGTTTGGATCTCATTGCCCAGGCTGAATTCTCCAGCTGAACCCTGGCTCTGAGTCTCCTGATTCCTTGATCATCTAATGCTCTGGTCAGATCCAGAAGAGTTTACATGAAGTTTCATGATTTTGTTTTAAAGGGGCTTGAGTATTTAAAATACAATTTTTGGTCACTTTAGACACGTCACTAATATGTGTGCACGCAAAAAAAAAAAAATAAAAATACATGAGGAAAAACTTCCTTTTTTGTTAATGGTGTCTGAGCGGGAAAAAAAGTGGGCGGGACTTTGTTGTCCAGGGATCAGAACGAACTCAACAGTCAATGTATTCTGTATTCAGATTTACATTTCTTTTGAGCAGTTGAGATTTGGGGGCCCAACAGTGGCAGCTTGGTGGTGCTGAGATTCGAACCTGGAACCTTCTGAGCCATAATTCAATGCAATAACCACTGAGCTACCCCTAGTGTACCTCAGATTTAGATTTAGGTTTAGAGAGAACTCCAGGATGTTCTCCAGAAATATGATTATACTGTTAGAAACTGGTAATATTGGTAATGTTTTTTGGGCGGCTGGAGCGGATTATCTGGATTTCCGTTATGTATTATTGGGAGAACGGAGTAAGTGTTGGTAAAACGTATCAGTGAAACACAGGCTAAGCAAAAGACGCTGAGTTTGCTAGGGAGGTACGAGCACGTGTCTGTGCGCGTGTGTAAGAGTTTCCATTCCTGGAGAATCTCAATCCCATAATGCAGTTCAGCAGATCTCATGACGTTCTAATACACGAGACCTGCTGTTCTTATGAACATCGTTATTTAATGTGAAATCGAACGTCTCCACACGTCTGTTTATTCTCCAGTTTAAAACGCGACCTCGCTCCATATTCGAGCGATGTAATGTCTCTTCCCACTGAGTAAATAATGGCACCCCTATTCTCAAAGCAATAAAATGCTGAAAGGATGCCAGGTTACACCCCAGAGACGTGGACCTGTGAAATACGGACGCTCACGTTCCACAGGTCCACAGATGTTTCATCATCATCATCATCATCATGTATGTTGTTCTGCTCTCGAGCGCACAAACTGTGGACTTCGGCCCGGTTTGTCCACTGGCAATAAAACCTATTTGTGGAGGGTGAAGCTTATGAGTCAACAACCCTCACTGAACAAACACGAGCTGATCATCAGGACAGAACAGAACTGCAGGCAGGAAATACTGATAAAAAACAAACAAACAAACAAACAGTAGCATAAAATCTCAACCACAGAGGAGCACTGAGCATTCGAACCTCGAGCATTCTGAAGGCTTCGCATCACTAATCATCCTGACTTCCTCATAAATCTGGCTTTTCTGTGGATTTAAGTGAAGCACTGAACAACGTCAGCGTTATAGAGACACGCTGCTCTCAGGTTAGATTAGTACCAGCCAAGCGCGCGCACCAGACCAAACAATCGTCTCTGCTACATCGTTCCACGCTTCATTTATCTTCTTAGCATGAACCTACTGTACAGTCCATAAAACCAAAGCGTTTCTGCCGTTATTGCAGTTCGAACACTAAGCAGGAACTGAAGAAACGCTGACTGTACGGCGGGTCCGAAGGTTCATTCGATCTTTTTTTTTTTAATATACAGTATATACCTAGAGACACTCTTAAGGATGTCCTTAGAAAATAAGCGCTCGCACGTGTGTTTGTGGTTTGCTGGCGTGAACGTCAGGTTAAATCCGACCTCACCGTTACACACGGCTCCTCCATGACCTTAAAGATACGAAATGATCAGAAGCAGAAAAAAAATCAATTAACGTCCCAAAATCACCCAAAAAACTGATTTCAAACAGTAAGTTTGTTAATTATTATCACATCACTTTTATTATATAGAGATATTTTAGAGTAACTGCACAAACTGCTGATCTACAGTCGGTTCGCACAGGCTCTATTTTCGAACGCGTTTACAAACCGCTGTTAATTATTCAGTTTGCAAAGCGTAATGGACGACCCGCTGGAGAAGATCCAGAACGCCGGATACACGGCTTTAGAGAACGGAAAGACGAAGGTGTGGAAGGGGTAGGCACGGTCCTGCACGTTGTAGAAGATGGCGCTACCGTTATCGCAGTCGAGCAGGATGCCGACGCGGGTCGGGTTCGGGTTGGCCAGCACGGTCTCGGCGCTGTTGTGCCACGCCGAAAGCTTGATGTTGAACCACTCGATGCACCAGGACTGATCATTACGGCCCAGACGGCTAGACGGACCTTTGCGGTCGATGGAGGCGTACGCCAGACCCAGGCCGCAGAAATTACTGCTGCTCATTTTGACCTCCCAGTAATGGCGGCCGCGAGAGAAGCCCTGATGGCAGAGCACCTGCGAGAAAGAACCAGGAAGTGATGTGGCGTATATAAATATAAAGTATATTTATATATAAAGTGACATCAGGGCGGACCAGCGTTTCAAA
Source organism: Clariallabes teugelsi (assembly GCA_030014215.1). Classification (NCBI taxonomy): domain Eukaryota; kingdom Metazoa; phylum Chordata; class Actinopteri; order Siluriformes; family Clariidae; genus Clariallabes; species Clariallabes teugelsi. The sequence continues at coordinate 36,496,463 of JAQMYG010000036.1, read as the reverse complement.
CCTGCGAGCACACGGTGAAGCGAGGCGGGATGTCCGGATACGCAGACGGCTCGTCCGATACGGACGCCTTGGTGTTGTTCTCAGAGAGCGCCACTCGCTTGTGCGCCGTCCTGATGTCAAAGGTGAGCATGGTGGCATCTGGACACACACACACACACACACACACACACACACATGGTTTAATCCATAAACATCTGTATTTAGTTCAAAACAAAAACACAAAAGGTGAATTATTGGTTGCGAGTCACTCACACTTCAGCAGTTCACTTCTTGTAGCCGGGTCATTGATCCCTAAATTAAAATCAACGGCAACTGATGAGACAATCAGCAAAAATATGTAGTTTATATACACGTGTTTTCACAACGACTAAACAAATCACAAATCATTCGGAGAAATTTTCTAAATCAAATTTCTAAACAAAAAGAGAGCTGGAGTGAAACTTTAAGGTAGATTCAGATCATAGCTTTTTTTGTCTCAAACCATGTAGTCTTAATATATTACAGATGTAGTACACTAGACTGATGTAGTGCACTAGAATGATGTGCACTACACTGATGTACTTCACTAGAGTGATAAAGTGCACCAGACAGACATACACTACGGTGAGGAAGTGCACTACTGTAGAGTGATGATTGGCACTAGTGTGATTCTGTGATAGACTGATGTGCACTAGAGTGATAAAGTGCACTAGACTGACATGTTACAGCCAAGTTGACGTGCACTAGAGTGATGAAGTCCACTAGTGTGATGTCGTGCACCAGACTGACGTGCACTAAAATGATATTGTGCACTACTAGACTGACATGAACTAGAGTGATGTCATGCACTAGAGGTATGTGCACTAGAGTGATATAGGCCATTAGAGTGATAAAGTGAACTAGAGTGACATGTTACAGCCAAGCTGACATGCACTGGAGTGAAGAAGTCCACTAAAGTGACATAGTGCACTAGACTGACATGCACTAGAGCGATGTAGCGCACTAGACGGATGTAGTGCACTAGACGGATGTAGTGCACTAGACGGATGTAGTGCACTAGGGTGATGTGGTGCACTAAGATTTGCTCTCATTCTAACCTGGAACAAAAGGTCTTTTGGACGGATCGACCAGATTCTCCATGCTCCTGGCCGTGTTCATTCCTTTGGCAGAAGGTTGTCTGTTTCCTGGGAAAATAACACGAAGGACAAACATGCAAACACGACACGTTCATGAGCTCATTATCCATCCACCAATCCATCAATCCATCAATCAATCAATCAATCGTTAATTAACAGGACATGAAACGGAAGTTCTAACACTGCTACTGGAACTTTATTACTTCCCTTCTTAACTTCTGTTACCATTTGATTCCTTCGATTTCTTTACCTCACTCCTTTCCTTTCTTTTAATTTATTCCTTATTTTTTTTCTTTCTTTCAACTCCCCTTTTTTCCTTTTATTCCCTTTCCTTTCTCTTTTTTCTATTCTTTCTTTATTTTTTCAAACCAGTTTTTTTCTTTCTTTCAATTCCTGCTTTCCATTTCTTTCTTTTTTCTTCCCTTTTTTCTTTTTCCAAATCCTCTTCCTTCTTGATTCTTCAATGCCTGTTCTCTAATTTGTCTTTTTTTCCTTCCTACTCCTTCTGTTTTTAAATCCATTTCTTTCTTTGGCTGTGAATGCCTTTACATGAATTATTTTCCTGCATGGGATTGAAATATTTATCATTTGTGTTGATTGAATGCATGAAGAATCATGTTGCTCATTGATTGAGCTGATTTTGGTTTTGGACTTTGATTCACCACCATTTATTTTGGAATCATGCTGAAACTTTCTGCAGAGACATGTGGACCAACAGGGGGCGCTATAACAAGTAGCGCAGCCACACATATCCGATGTAGACTTGACAGACTGGACTCGCTGCACTTACAGACGCCGTACTGAATGATTGCCAAAGACGCTGTAGCACATTGTAGCCAACAACGAACTCGAGTCTGATCAGCCGTCTGAGTCTAACGCAGCAGACAGGGTACAGTACGTCCTGTCTCGTCCAAAGAAGATATCCATTAGCAAAGCTTTATTTTAAAATTAAAAACACTCTGAATCACTGGAACATGCAGGGGTGAGAGCTTTACAGTTCTGAGCTGTTAAACATGAACCTTGTTTATAATAGTTGAGTTTTTTTTCCTGCTTGGACTTACTTTCTCTGTTCTCTCTGTACTCTCTTTGATCTCTTTGATCTTTGTGATCCTTGCGATCTTTCTGATCCTTCTGATCTTTGCGCTCTTTGTGATCTCGGTTCTCCTTTTTGTCTCCTTCAAAACACAGACGTTAAAAAATATCTGAACAACACACTGCAGAAAGTTTTGCTCTGTTGGATGATTGTATTTTTGAGGGAAAGTGGAAGTGCACGAAGGCTCCTCGCTGTCTTACTCGGGCGAGGTTTCTTTTTCGCTCCTTCAGGTCCATCTTGCGTAGATCTGGGACCCGGGTTTCCTGGGTTGTGACCGGGCATAAAACCTTTGGATACAATTAATATGTTAATCATAATTCTGGTGTTTGTTCCTGCATGCAGGTTTATGGTGATAAAAACACAGGAAGTAAACGGGTAGACGGGTGTAAGTCTTAGTTATCGTTTCAACCTTAGCCCCGCCCACTCAAATTTTCAATCTTTTGCAGAACCTTGTCTGATGATATTTGTCCTATCTTTGCAAAACTGCCGATAAAACCTCTCATTCGAGTCTGAACCTGATCAGAGACGTGTGGACAGTATGGACGCCACATCCTAGTCTATACTTGAAGAGCGGGGCTTCGTTGACTCAACCCAGGTGTATAACATATAAATATGAATAAAAAGTAAAAGGATGGTTCAGGATAAGGTTGCGGAGATGTCTACAAGCTCTGGGTCGTGGGTTACTAATAAGGGGGCGGAGCTATTGTAAGATTCTTACAGAAGAATGCTGTATAAATTTTGAGCTAAATTCAGGTGTATTTTATTAGTGTTCTAAACCGTAACTAGACTTCCAGCTGTTTCTATACTGTTGTGTTCGATTTAAAGGGCACCCGTTATTCAGAATTAATTTCTTGATAATCACATTAATTTTTTGTCTCTCAAAAAAATAGAAGAAAAGAAAAACATCCCTTTACATGTTTCCTTTCTCAGTTTATGTCCATAAATGTGTTTGAAAATGCTGTTTGCTATGACATCATTGCTAGCAATGGAAAAAAAGGGGGAACATATTTCAGCGGTGCCTCCGTGTATAAACGCCTCGCCTTAAGAATTTTTCGCCTCAAGAGCTGAAATTTTGCAAGACATTCGAACCAAAAAGAACGGCACACGAGCGACCGGGCTGAGCCGAACCGCACACAGTTGTGCGAACATCTGGGTGTCGCCAGTGGAAGGCCAAGCGAAGCGAGTTTAAGTATCTATTTAAACTTGTTTGTTTATTTAATATTTGTGCATTTTGTATAAGATTTAATGAAGTTGTAGCACCATGGGGAATAATTAATGGGGAACAAGAATGTTATCAAGGACGGCAGCAAGAAGAAAAGGGAGACGCTTTCAGTTTGGTTTTTAAAGCAGCCGGTGCCGAGAGGAATCATAAATTAAGGTTTAATTTCCATTTATTTCATATTTCACTTCATTTACATGTTTTGATTAGTTTTATATGCAAAAATATGATTATAGTGTTGGAAATTGGTAATATTGGTAATATTTTTGGGTGGCTGGAATGGATTATCTGCATTTACATTATTTCCTATGGGAACATGTGTTTTACAATACGACATTACACCTTACGAACTCGCCTCCGGATTGGATTAAATTCGCATGCTGAGGTTCCAGCGTATTTCCTGTATAAGTGTTTTTTGGTTTAGAATTGTAATGATAGATTTTATAAAATGTTGACAGTAACAGAATCGCAATACGGATCGGCGCCTGGGTATCGTGATAACGTCGTATCAGCTCGTCCCCGGTGATTCCTGTTCCTGGCACTTACGGTACGGTATGTGATTGGATCCCATAAATCTGTAGCTTTGTTTAAAAACGCTTTCATTTACTGTAATTCAGTTCAGTTAAATTTGATTTGTTTAGCGCTTTTAATAACGGTCGCTGTCGCAAACCAGATTTACAGAATCAGAAGAAAATTATTGTATATATAATGTGTATGAAATGTGTACGAATCCGATCTGTAACACTCACCGATCTCCCTCGGATTTGGTAGATTAACTGGACCTCCAGCGGGTCCTAAAACACAAAAACACACACGTTAGGAGCTTTCTAGGAAAATCATTAGGATTCTCTCGTCACTCATCACTGAGTACAGAGCGTTAGTGTGTTAGCGTGACATCAGTACGACCGCACACGACCGTGTTAGCCGTTAGCCGCCACCTTCAGTGCAGAATTATTTTTTTACTCCTTTTTATTTTCTCTCACACCCTCCTTACCTTCAGCAGGCGCCGGCTTTCCCAAATCTGTAAAGCAATCCGACATTAGAGCTCCATGCACACACTTACACACGGCTACAGAATAATGTAAATACCAAACACACACACACACACACACACACACACACACACACACACACACACACACACACACACCTGGTTTGAGGATGGAAAACCTGTTCTCCGCGGGCTCGCGCAGAACCCTCAGGATCTGCTCCTTCAGACTCACGATGCTGGAGTGGTAGGCGATGATGCGATTGGAGTCCAGGGTGATCCGTGGGGCGTAGGGGTCAAAGTTCACCACGGACGGCATTTCCACAGACGCCTGCATCAAAGAGGCGCAGTCACACTTACAACAACAACAACAAAGCCCATACACAGACGTTCTCGTCGCTGCGTCAAACAGAATCCGTGCTGAAGTCGGGCGATTCACGCGTGACCCTTAACCCCTTACAGCCATGTTATTTTTCCCAGAATCCCCCTTGCCCTGCGATCCCAGGCGCTCACCTGTAAGAAGTCCAGAGACTGTGATTTGGCCAGCAGGTTGTTGATCTCCGTCCTGGTGGAGCTCATCTTGTCGATGTTCTGCTGGAATTTCTTCATGAGGGTGTTGAGTTTGCTGTGTCCGCTCTCCAGGTCTTTATCCAGCGCGTCCATGGCCTCCCGCTCGTCCCTCTGGAGCATGTCGCGGATCTGCTGGTACTCCGCCTCCAGGGCGCGCTTACGCACCACCGCCATTTCCTGCAGAAGAAAAACACACACACACACACGACTGGTTGGTCTGGGTGCTTTTTATGACCGAGTTTTTAAAAATTTTTTTACACAAATTGTAAAAAGTGTGCGAGTATTTTAACACAATCATCACTAAGCCCCGCCCCATCGCAACCTGTTAATCTGAGCCTGACATGTAAAGATTTTACACTTTTGCTAGATTACTATTAAACTTATACAGTTACATAAAACTAGTAAAATTTTATGTACATCTCAATTAATCTTTACCCTAATGATAATTCTTACCTTGTTTTCATAAACAAATCAGTATGCAAATGAGATATAAATTGAACACACTTAATGAAAGCTAAAAAAATATATTTATATATTTATATATATAATGTTTATGGGAAATCCTTCACGTAATTATCCATCCGTCATTCACTGGAGTGAAAATGTTTATGAAAATCTATTAATAGTCTATAAATTATGATCTCCAACACTCGAACAGAGAGTCATTATATATGGGCGGAGCTTAAAGCACTCTTTGAAGTGGTTACGTTTCAGAGAATCCCAAAGAAACGAAGAAATATATATACGGCCAAAACATGGTGTCGGTGCTAAAAAGTGTCTGATCTGGGTGAAAAAGTGAATTTTTAGACAAGATCATATAACATTTTTCATAAGACTTAATGATTCTTATGTCTGGATCCATGTGTCATTTTTTGTAAATATTCATACACATGAATATTTTATTAGATCAAAAAGAAACACATTGCTAAATACAATTTCATGCCCTTTTATGTTTGTAGTGTCTGTAACTTTTTTTAAAAATTCAAATTCAAATCTTTCAACGGTCTTAACTGTCATTCAGATGAAACTCGGCTGATTTAGATTTCACATGAAAAGACCTGAACCTGAAAAAGTGTATTATTATAAAATGCTAAACTATTAAGACATTACAACATTCATTTGACATGGTTACAGACACTACAGATTATTTTGCTTTTTAAAGCTTTTACCAAAAGACATTTTATGCAACAAGTTTTGCAGGTCATGTGCTTCTAGAAGCTTCCACCACTTTTAGCATCGATACTCATAAAGTCATTTGAATAATTTGCATTTTAAATGATTATTGTTTGAAGTGAGACGGTATAACACTGACAAATAAAATCATCTCTCCAAAACCATTTTTAGAGACTGAGATCAGTCACACACATGTTGCATAAACTTCAGAAGTAGCTATAATAAATAATAATAATAATAATAATACAATCAGCAGCAATACTGTGTTTTGGTGAATATGATAAACATTTCTCTGTAATTCTTTTACATTATTGGACTCTGAGAGAGGAGGCGTGTTATAGACGTCTGCGTGTCGTCTAGTGACTACAGAAATCAACGTGTCAAAAGTTTACAGCTTGGTTTTAGTTACTGTTGCTACGCTGTGATTGGCCGGTTGCTGTTTAGGGGGCGGAGACTAGCGGAGCGTGGAGCTGGAGGTCTCGTTTGTCTTGTGGTGCCGCAATCCTGAACATTTCAACACACTGTATTAACAATCGCTCTAATTCTCTCTCTCTCTCCTGTACACACACACACACACACACACACACACAGACACACACACAATAGCCCTATTTACACCGTCGACTGTTGTGCCTTGAAGACGAAGGGGGTCTTATAATGTGACTGCTGTCTGGATGTGACCTCTCACACGCACACACACACACAAGCAGGAAATGCAATACACATTAGCGTTGCATATCAAGCAGGAAACACCCAGTAATCACACCAGCACTGATGCAAGACTACTGCGTAAACATGAGTTCAGCACAAACACACGCACACACACACACACACACACACACACACCTTGAGCTTGGCTTGCTGCTCCCTCATCTGCGTTATCACCAGCTGGTTCTTTTCAGTTTTCCGGTCCAGAACGTTCAGCTTGTCTCGCAGATCAGACTGATGGAAACAAGGACACAGACTTAAATCAGGACACCGTGAGCAGAACCCGACCCTGCGGCCCAGAACATGTGTGTGTGTGTGTGTGTGTGTGTGTGCGCGCTGTATTGAGTCTAGAAGAACTTATAAACAAATCGATCAGGGTGAAGTTCCAAGATTTGTTTATTAATTAATTACGTTTTAAACCTTGACACACACACACACACACACACCTCTATCTTCTCGCGCTGCTCGCTGGGCGTGGAGAAACCGCACTCCTTGTGACTCTGCTGCAAACAGCTGCTGCAGATGCTCCTCTCGTGGCGCGCGCAGTAGAACTCCATCAGCTTCCCGTGCTCGGGACACAGACGCTCCGCCAGGTCAGACAGCGGCTCGCAGAGCTCGTGCGCGCGGAACAGCGGGTTCTCCTGGTGAGGGCGGACGTGCTCGGCGCAGAACGACGTGATGCAAGTCAGACACGTTTTCACCGCCTTGGCCTCGCTGCACATGTCGCACATGATGGGTTTGGGCTCGCGGCGGGGCAGACGCGCCGCGCCGAAGCCGCCGTCCTCCCCCTCGTCCAGCCCCGCTCCGGAACCGCTCCCGGCTTTGGACCTGAAGGTGTCGACCACCGCGCTGAGCACCGTGTTCTTCTTCAGATCCGGCTTGGTGAGGTAGTGCGCGCGGCAGTGCGGGCATTGGTACGAGCTCGCGGTGCTCCACGTCTCCTCAAGACAGCCGCGGCAGAAGCTGTGGCCGCAGTTCAGACTCACCGGCTCCTCGAAGGGACACAAGCAGATGCTGCAGGTCAGGTCGTCCTCGAGGCTCAGCAGGGCCACGGAGTCGGTCACTTCTGCCATGACGAGAGCGTGAGAGGTGCTGCAGCAGGAACGCAGACACCAGATGAGATTTAAACAGAAATACGAGAGAACTATACAGGAACACTGTATATATTGTTCCAGCAACCTTTATGATTTCTACAACTTGGTACGAGTTTAAACCGGATGCACTTCCTGACAAAACCCTGCCATCCTATCCAGGCGTGAGTCCGGCACGGCACCCTGTGGCTGGGGTTTGAGCCCTGGCTGGGAATCGAACCCAGGCCTTCTGTATGGCAGATGAGGAACCTAATACTGAGCCACCAGTGTCCCTTATATACTCTATATCTGTATAAATAAAAGAAAACTTGTTTGTACGTTGGTCAGAGCTCACTCTTTCAATGATATATTTATGTTTTATATACTGGAGGACCAAAATCTGTCTGTCTGTCCAGCCAGACTGTGTCTCAGCATCACAAAACTGTCTGGACAGAATTTACTGAATCTTCTGCAGTCCTTAGATCTCTGCCTGAAGTTTAATCTGCACCATC
>JAQMYG010000036.1:36448622-36461925 GCA_030014215.1 Clariallabes teugelsi | reverse complement strand
GTAGAATGTAGAAAATAAATCACTAAACAAAAACAAAGAAATTTGCAATTGTTCTAAAACTTTTGAACGGTAGTGTATATAAAATTTATTTATTTATTTATTTTATTTTATTTATTTATTTTATATATTTATTTTAAATTTTATTACAGCTCTGAATCACGGTGTTTTTTTATTTTATTTATTTTTATTTTTTATTTTATTTTATTTATTTATTTTATATATTTATTTTTTATTTTATTACAGCTCTGAATCACGGTGTTTTTATATGTGTATATATATATATATATATATATATATATATACACAATAGAAAAAAAGTCTGAACCCAAATAACGTTTTAATTGTGGCTCTATTCCTCTTTTTTATGACAAGTCGTTCTCCTTTTGTTTGTTTGTTTGTTTGTTTGTTTGTTGGACATTAGTATCGCTGTCACACCCATACTTATGTAATGTTTCCTGTATTGTGAAGCAACACAACACATAAGCCAGCATCTCCTTCCTCAGTATGTTCATCTGCGCGACTGACATTCATATGCAAATCTACAAGATAATTAAACTTATTTTGATTGTTTGCACATTACTGTATATTTTGTTCCTTCTTTGACCCCACTCTTTTTTTTTATTTTAAGCTTAAACATGAACAGATCATTCTTTCTAACATTTCAAATCATTATCTCTATAAAGATGTTCTTAAGACTTACTTTTTCTGTTTATCTCACAGAGCTGAAACTGATTGTTGTGTATTTCTTTAATATTATAATTGTGTATTTCTTTAATATTATAATTGTGTATTTAACTGGTACAGCAGTATGTCGTGCTGTTTTTTTAAGCATCCTAACATTACTTATAAATGCGATGTCGAGTCTGCCTTCTACTGAACAAAGAGTGAAAGAGGCGTGTACAGCACACGGGACTCCTGATTGTACCTGCAGGAAACGGCTCGGGAGAGTTCACCCATAATTAGAACCCAGAATTATAACCCATAATTAGAACGAGGGCGAGTGTTTAATAATGAGCGCAATGTCGCCCCGCCAGTTGTTTGGGATGTTTATCTGTAAACAAACACTGGTGTTACTTTTCCAGAACTTTGTCCCAAATTGCTGCTTGATCTTTGGATGCCAATCGTTTCGGTACGTTCTCTAACAATCTCTGAGATTTTTAAGGGATTCTATGACTAATTCTATGACTTCTGATGAAAACAAAACTCAGGGATTTTACAGACACGGGGGGCAAATACTAACGAGCACATAAAGGCTCATCATGAAAAAGTGAAAAAATGTAAAGACATGAATATTACTTGCTCTTGTGCACCAGATAACCTCTCATGAATATAACAGCAAACTTTCTTTGTACTCTGTTACTTTTCTAACACACAGAAAGTTCTAGAGTGCAGATGGAGAACATCTGGAGATGAGCATCAGGTTTTCTACTGATCCGAGTTTGTGTGTACAGAGAGGAGGAGACAGAGCCTGGAGAGCAGAGGCTTGTGCTGCGGCAAGTCCTGGAGAACCTGCTGTAGAACCTCGCTGATCTGTGACACACAGCCAAACACACACACACACACACACACATACATCATTCTTCCTGTACGAAGAATCCTAGTTCTAGAACGTTAAAGACTCCAAGTGTTTTAGAATTCTAGATGTTTTAAAATGTTAGATATTTCATAGTATGTTGGATGTTCAAGAATCTCAAACATCATTACATAGTACAGGGTAGATATTTTAAAGTATAATGAATATTCTTGAATGCTAGATATTTTAAAGATTACATCATATTATTTATTTCAATGTGTTTTTATTTGTTCTAGATTAAAATGTTGAACATTGGAGAATGTTAGCCATGTCAAAATCTCATGTTCTAAAACATAGTACTGTGCAAAAGTCTTAGGTACATGCAAATAATGTCACGGGTCGCAGTGGAGTTGAAAGATCTAAGTGCAGAGAAAGCGTTTATACTGTAGTTTCTGAAAGAGCTCCGTGGTGAGAATGCGGTAGTGCAGGGCCGGCGTGTGTATGTACTGTATAGCAAGTGCTGCCTTGACTGGGTCCATCTGGATGCCTGATGGTGAGATGGCATACCCCAGAAAGGAGGTGGATTCACGGTGAAACTCACATTTTCAGCCTTGACGTAGAGTTTATTTTCCAGCAGACGTTGAAGGACCTGACGCATGTAGAGCTTACAGTATGTTCCTCTAGGGAGCATGAGAAGATTAGGATGTCGTCAAGGTAAGTTCTCAAAAAGACATTGAGAAAATCTCTGAGGACATCATTAATGAGCGCCTGGAAGACCGCCGGTGCATTGGTTAAAACAAACGGAACCACCAGGTACTCATAATGACCAGTGGGGGTGTTGAATGCGGTCTTCCACTCATCACCTTTTCTTATCCGGACCAGGCATGTCCGGATCTAGTTTAGTTTAGAAACAAGCATCCTGGAGTAACTCAAATGCTGTGGACATGAGTGGAAGAGGATAGCGGTTCTTGACCGTGATCTCATTAAGCCCTCTATAGTCGATGCATGGTCTGAGGGACTTATCCTTCTTACACCTGCCCCTGCGGGAGACGAGGAAGGGCGAATGTTTCCAGCTGAAAGGGACTCCGAGATGTAATGTTCCATGGCTTTTCTCTCAGGACGTGAGAGAGAGAGTAGAGTCGCTCTTTAGGTGGAGTAGTGCCAGGAAGGAGGTCGATGGCACAGTCGTATGGACGGTGAGGAGGTAAAGAGATGGCACGTGACGTGCTGAACACCTGGCGAAGGTCGTGATACTCGGCGGGATCTTTGGGATACTCGGCGGGTTAGGGATCTTCTCCAGAGAGGTGGGCAAGATCCTTCTGGTGGTGGCAGAACGAAGGCATGATGAATGGCAAGTAGGACTCCAATCCAGGATGCTTCTCCTCGACCAGTCGATGTGAGAATTATGCAATCTTAACCATGGGAGACCCAGAACTACGGGTGCATGAGCGCTTTTAATGATGAGGAATGTAGTGGTTTCGACATGGTTGCCAGAAAACTGCAGGGTGATTGGAGTTGTGCGGTGAGTGATTGAGGAGAGCTTACTGCCATCAAGGGGCTGTACATTGAATGGTTGCTTCAGTGGTGTGTGCAGAATCTTTAGTTCAGAAACCAAAGCCGAGGAGAATAAATTCTGGTCAGCTCCAGAGTCTACTAGGGTGTGCGTGATGTGGGGTCGATTGTCATATATCAGGGTCACTGGGAAACGGGAACGGGGGTCGGGGGATGGGTAGTGTCTAGGGCCCCCCTGTACCCCCAGAACTACATGGGGGCCCGACCTTTTAACGGACAGGTTCGTACGACATAGCCGACCTGACCACAGTAGAAGCAAACACCATCGTCCTTCCGACGTGGCGTTCATTGGGCGAGATGTGGGTGCGGTCGACCTGCATAGGTTCTGAGGGGAGCTCAGGTGGGGCCAGGTTATAAGCGGGTACATTGAGGACCTGACAATGCTCCTTTTATCGGGTTCGTTTGTGTGCGTCAATACTCGTTGCCAGGTCAATGTGTCCCTGAAGGTTGGAAGGGAGCTCTCGGGCTGCTAACTTATTCGTAACTGGGTCAGAGAGGCCGTGAAGGAATGTGTCGAAAAGTGCCTGATCATCCAAACAAGAGGGAGCCAGAGTGCGGAAATCAATGGCATAGTCAGAAACAAATCGAGATGCCTGGTGTAGTTCTAGTATTTGAGCTGCTGCCTGACGCCTTGTGAATGAACGATCAAACACCCTTCTCATTTCATTTGTGAAGGTCTTGTACGTGTAGCAACAGGGTACCTGGGCATCCCATAAGGCTGTTCCACATTCTCTCACTTTTCCAGAAAGGAGAGTGATCATGTAGGCGACCTTGGAACGTTCAGTGGGGAAAGAGGAGGCCTGCAGCTCAAGCACAAGGGAGCACTGAGACAAGAAGGAGCGGCAGGTGGATGGGTTTCCATCGTAAGTGGGCGCTGCTGGGAGGCGTGGTTCATGACTGACGAAATGCACAGGAGGAGGAGGAGGCTGGGGAAGGAGAGCTGGAGGTGGTTGAGTCTGCTTTATTTGTGAAGTGAGAGCAGATAAAGCCTCTGTAACATTATGGAGAGTGTTAGTTATCTGCTGTATATCCTGATGGTGAGTACCCAGGAGCGCCCCCTGTTTCTCTAGCTCCCCTCTTAGTTGTGCAGCCTCTGCTGGATCCATTAATGGCCAGATTATACTGTCACGGGTCGCGGTGGAGTTGAAAGATCCAAGTGCAGCACTTTTAATCAATGAGCTCCGGGAATGCGTAAGTGCCGTGAGGAGCGCTCGCTGTTTCTGTGAATGGGCTCTGTGGCGGGAATGCGGAAGTGTGGGGTGAGCTCTGGCCGTTCCTCTGAATGAACTCTGCGGCGGGAATGCGGAAGTGTGGAGTTAGCGTGGAGAAGCTTGTGGTCGAGGAACAGGCAGAGGTCAGAACTGGAGAACCGAGAAAAGTCTGTGATGAAAACTCGTGGTCGAAAAACAAATCCAATGGTCAGCAACAGTAAACAAGAAGGCAGGAAATCCGTAACATGAGACAAAGTCGAGGTCCGGAAAGTCAAAGCAGAATGAAATGCTGGAATACTGGTCATGGATAGCACACAATACTCTGGCAGAGAGTTGATATCTGACGGCGTGTTAAATAGAGAGTTGTGATGATCTGGGACTGAGAACAGGTGTGTTTGGAACGATGAATGAGGCAGGATGGATCCTGGAGCAGGAGTGAGCAGGTGATCATGATCTAGCTTGAGATGTGGGCGTGACCTGGCCTGACAAATAACTGCTGTCTTTAAAAAGTTTATATATTCACCAAATTTATAAATGTAATTAATTATCTAATTAATAAAATAAAGTTGTGACGAGCCTTTGCTTAAAATATAGTCTTAGGTACAATTTGTGTAGTTTTATAAGAAAATTATATTAAAGCCCTCAGAGCCAGCCACAGTCCTTCTGAAGATTTTGCCACACCACCTTCTTTATTCATGCAGCAAAACACAATAGCTTTCCTTTTTGATTTTTTTTTGTCTGAAAAGTGCTCTTATACATAATACTGTATGCTGCTTTCTTTTCTGGCCTACATATTTATTTATTTATTTTAGCTGGAATACAAATGTTTGGAAATTAGATTTTTTATAAATAAAATATACTGTACATGTATATAAAAGGTGAATAAGACATTTGCACAGTACCGTAGTTAATGTTATAGTACCTTAAATGTCCTAGAATGCAGAGAGAGGCGGCCGGTCGATAAGGGGCACATGTAATTATTTAACATGATAATTATTTATTTTAATAATGAAATGAAGTCATTTAGTCACAATATTCAGCTGAATTTGTTAACATAATTTATTTACACAAAAAAAAAATCTAAACTGTATTACATTCATTTGTGCTCGTGTATGCGGGGCTCCGGACAAACGAGTGTCTATGTAGGCACGTAAATTTATGAAAAGCATGTGATTTGATCGGACGTAGAAAGAAAAAAAGTTAAAGAGCTTGTACCAGATCGACCTGATCTTCTAATTAAGCAGCAGTCAGGTGATCACGGCCGAGGTTACACTCAGTGCTTTTCCAGCACTTCGTATGGCTATTTACAGGCGATTATTAAAAGTTTAATTTTAATTTTGTTTGCTGCCCCCCCAAAAACCTTTGCATCAGCCGCCACTGTTAGAATGTTACATATTTGAAAGGTTCCAAAATGTTCGGTATTTCAAAGTATTTTAGTGGTTTAAGGATGATGGATATTCTGTTATCTATTTCTGAAATCTTAGAAGTTTTAGAAAAGTTGATTTCATAGAGTTTTGGATGCTAGATATTTTAATTGTAGATGTTTCACAACGCTCAATATTTCAACATCTTAAATGTTCTATATGATTAGATTATTAGATGTTCCAGAATGCTTCATATTTATACTATAGTATACTTATTATAATGCATGTTCTACAACGTTGGATGTTGCTAAATGGGCAAAAATGTTACAATGCAATGCAAAAAATATTGAAATATTGGATGTTCTAGAATGTATATAAGAATGGTATTTTAAAGGTTCTTGAATGTTAATTGTTTAAAAGTCTTGATTAAAATGTTGGATGTTCTATATTGTTAGATATTTCAAATTCTTAAATATTTTAGAATGGTAAACGTCATAGAATCTTGGATGTTTTTCAATGTTATATACTATATATACACTATATATACTATATATACTATATAGTATATATATACTACTGTATATTGTGGAATCTTAGCCGTTTTAGAATAGTTTAAAGTATGTTGAAAGTTCCAGATCATTAGTTCCAGGCGTTTTATATATATATATATATATATATTGTTAATTCAAAGCCTTTTTTGAGTTTCTGGAATGCTAGATTACAATGTTGGATGTTCTAGAATGTAAGCTATACTTACAGTCTTAGATGTTCTAGAATAGTTGATGTTATAGAGTCTTGCATGCTATAAATTTTAGAATGTTAGATATTTTACAATGCTCAATATTTTAATCTTAGATGGTCTAGATTACAAGATGCTCTAGAATGCTGTACATTTAAAAGTATGACAGATGTTCTAGGATGTTGTTGCATGATAGAAGGGCAAAAATATTGCAATGTTGGATGATGGATATTTAAATCCAACAATGTTGAATGTTCTAGAATGTTAGATATTTTAGGTCTTGAATATTAGATATTAGATGTTCTAAAATGCTGGGTGTTCTACTATTTTTTAATTATTTTTCAAGAACGCAGATGTTCCAGATGTTCTAGAGCGTTCCGTGTCCTCACCAAGCGCAGCTGTTCTTGCCGTGTCTGTGTGATGAGGTTCAGCGCGTCTTCTTCGCTCGATGAGGGTTTGTAACGATCCTCCTTTACCGCCTGCAGCTGCTTCACCCGGGCCTGCAGAGCCAACAGCTGAAGCAGGTTCTACAATGAAGAACAGCAGAACATTCAGTGCGGGTTCTACAGAACAGAAAGCCAGGTTTTCCCAAGGTGTAGAAAGCCTGAAGATTAGTACTGAGGCTGAGAATAAAAGCAGGTTCAAGGAGAACAGAGAACAGCAGAACACTCAACATTCAGGAGAACATTCAACCGGCATCGAGCAGAAGAAATGGAGCTACTGATCAAGTTCTAGCACTGAGAACAGAACATTTATCTGGATTCTAAGTGATATTTTATTTTGTGTGTTTTGTGTTAAAGTTTCCAGACATCTTGTTCACATAAGTCACAGTGGGCGGAGATTTACTGAGTCATGAGTCATGAGAGTTTGTCATGAGCAATATGCAACCATGTGTGTGTGTGTGTGTGTGTGTGTGTGTGTGTGTGCATATACACACTTTTTCTCTGGTCTCCTGCATCTTGCTGAGGTTCTCATAGCAGGCGGAGTTAATCTTCTGGAGTTCAGTGATCTGCAGCTTATTCTCTCTCATATTCTGAGCGAGAGACCTTTGAATCCCCTGCAGCTGGTCTATCACATCATCACAGTCCTCTGCTTGCTACAAACAACAGTAAACATCTGTTTAATAATAATTTGTGATATTATTTTTATAATACACACTAAATATCTTATTGAAGTGAACTTAAATATTCAGTACAGTTTGAAAAATTACTTTCTATGAAATTAAAAGTGTGCTGGTATTAGGCTTCACTCCCATCAGAGGGAAATCTGGTTCAGCTTGATCTGGTGTAACTGGTTTCTACTGTATGAGAGTGGCGTTAGAATGGAGCTGGCCCGGTTGTGATCAGAGTGTCACTGTAGAACTTAAGCAGTTCCTGGAAGAACCCTGTTCGAGCACATAACTAGGAAACAGCCTCCACAGCGCTCAGGGCGATGCCACCAGCACCAGACTGTTGAGCTGTTTTTGTAGGGTCTCGGACGAATCCTCTCTTTACCTGTTCATTATTCTTTCCGTTTCTATTCCTCTCTTGTTAAGATGATGATGATGGAAGAATGGCATTTTTGTTTTGTTAGCAGAATGTCTTGAGGATTTGGAACCTGATTTAGATTTTGGGTCAGAGCAAGGTATGACTGGCTTTAAAATTAGCAACAAGAAGAACATGGAAGTTCCCTCAAGTGTCGAATAAGGTTCAAGGTTGCTCTGCTGGATTTTTGTGATGGTTCAGATTTTCTTTTTTTCTTTCTTTACACACTCTAGTTTATTTCAGGAAACTTTAACTGCACACATCTCAACTTCTTATGAACACAGGACTTTCCAATGATAGGGGTAAATACTTTTGGAAACTATATACTGTACTCACACACACATACTTTCCGTAGTATGTTGGAATGTTTTGTTGATGATGATGTTGTAACACTACACAGTGTGATGTAGAGATGTATTGGGATTGAAATCCTAGTGAAATAATATAAGCAGACACACACACACACACACACACACACACACATGCCTTGTGCATGTGGTGAATGTCGCGACGCAGGTGCTGCAGTGTGTTCTGGAAATTGTTGTGTAAGACGTGTTTGTGGCTGTTGCGTGTCTGAGCCTCGCGGCGTGTCATGATGCTCTCACGCCGCGCGACTGCCGCCTCCATCTCCCTCAGCATCCTCTCCTGCTGCTTCATCAGCTGGCTGTAATGCCTCTGACACACACACACACACACACACACACACACAATGCACAAATGACAAACCGTTACATATTAACACATAAATAAACTCACATACACACAACACAGAAATAACATACACAAATACACACACACACCTCCATGCAATGTATCTCAGACTTCATGGTGTAAATCACCCCCATCGCAACCTCAGACTCCAGGGCCACACGAGTCTCAAGGGCCAGCTGAATTTTTCTCTCCCACAACATGATCTGTCGTCTACACACACACGTATACACACACAATACATGTTTGTTTGGCTTAGAACAGTTAGATATCAGTGTATGTATTATTTTGCTCTTGACCAGTGTGTGTGGTGTGTGTACTCACTCTGATTCTACCAGGCTGTTCATCAATCGCTCTTTTTCCTCCTGAAGCTTCTCAAGGCGCAGCTGCATCTCTACAGACTCCCTCTCTGCATCCTACACACACACACATTTATACATATATAATTTCCTGGGTATATTCATTCATTCATCCATCATCAAGGAACATTTGTAGTCCAACCAGGGACCAAGGAGGCCAATGGTTATACATATCTGTATGTGTGTGAGTGTGTGTGTAGCAGGACCTTGAGTGTGTGTATGAAGCTGTTCTCCATCAGGATGTTGCTCTGCTCCAGTTCATGTCTCTGCTGTGTGTTCTGGTTCAGGAGAGAGTACAGCTTTTGCATGTCCAACCTCAGAACTTCAGTGTTTCTCTCCATCTCGACCAGAGCATGCTCCTCCTGCTCCATCTCCCCTACAGACACACACACACACTGTGATGGCGGACTAAAAACCAGTGCCCACATGCATCAGGCAATTCTCTGCTCAAATCCTACAACAAGGGCACATAGTGTTTGGAAAAGGGGCAGGACGCCCTAACTGGAACCCCAGACTGGTGAGTAGGAACTTTCGCAACTCTCACTAACGTGTATCCCCTATGCCTGCAGGTTCTGCAAGTTCGGGAAGGACTTTGCCAAGAGGGAAGCAGCCCGCTGTGCACCCTCAACTGCCCCCTGCCGCTGCTCTGTGCCAGAAGCCTCACCTGCTCAGTTTGTCACTAGGACTCTACCTGCACTGAACTATTCCAGGTGGATTTGCACCACTGCCTTGGGTGACCCCATAGAGCCACTACGACTTCAGATAGCTTGTCTGAGTATACGCTGGATTGAGAAGATGCAGCAGTTTGCATTTCTGTAATTAAAAGCACTGCATGTTTGGGAAACTTGGTCTACGTGTTTCTCTCCACCTTGTCGAACCGCTACACTGGTGGAGAATGCAGGCAGGCAAACTGGAACTGAGCCCACAACAAACCCCAGAAAAATATTGGAGGCATCTCTTGAAAACAAGCATTCAACAGCTCGCGCTGTACCAGAACTCCGACAGAACCAGAAATCAACTGAGTGGCAATGAGGGGCTTCTGTGCGGAAGTGTCTGGAAGAACACTTATCTACGTGATTCGATATCTGGCGGCAGTAAGCTGATATGTCTGATGTGTGTCTACTGTTGCAAATCAAGCAGATTCACACCTCCCTGTACCACCCACAGACGGATGGCCTCATCCAGCATTTTAACCAAATGCTAAAAAGGATGCTAAGGTGGGTGGTGGATGAATGGGGACAAAACTGGGACCAGCTCATCACCGACATACTCCAAGCCTCCGCAGGTTTCACCCCCTTCGAGCTACTATTTGGTCGGAGGCTCAGCAGTCTGCTTAATCTGATGAGAGATGTCTGGGAGGAAAAACCATCACTGGTCCGGTCGATATTTGAATATGTCAAAGATTTACAAGCCAATATTAACCGCATGCTTCCGATTGTCCAGCAGAGGAGAACCAATCGGCCTGCACAACCCTGGGAATTCCAGCCTGATGACTGAGTACACCTCTTGCTCCACAGCGCCTCCTGTAGCCACCTGTAAGTCCTTGGCCCGCTCGCAAGGACCCTTCACGATCATGGAAAGAGTGGTTCCCATGAACTACAGACTACAACAACCAGGTAAGCAAAAAAGCACTGAGCTTTACCATGTACTATAAATCTTTTGATAAGATGGATTGAATCATTGTCATGCCTCTCAGCCCTTGCCTCTCTTTCATCTGCCAAGCAGGGCCACCAGCTGGTATAGCAAGGAGACCACACAGAATCAAGAGCAGACCGAGCTTGTGGATCAGGTTGGTGACTTGTTCTCCACCGAGCCGAGGCTCACACACTTGATATGCTATGACATAAAAACGCCGCACAGCATGAAAAAACCGAGCCCATACTAAGCACCAGAAGCATGTCATCATGCAATAAACACTCAGATTGAGAGCATGCAACACCAGGGCATCATGGAGGAGTCCGCCAGCCCATGGTCCAGCCCCATAGTGACCGTGCCAAAGCCTGGTCAATTTAATGCGTACCCACTGCCCCATGTAGATGATTTCGTGGGCCGGTTGGGAAAGGCCCGGTTCATCTCCACCTTAGACCTCACCAAGAGCTATTGTCAGCTGCTGCTTACACCTGAGGCTAAAGAAAAGATTGCATTTAGCACTGACCAGAGCATTGGCAAAGCCGGTACCTTCCTTTTGGCCTGCAGGGCACCCCAGCTTATGTCCTCAGTGCCTGTATGCTTTAGCGTACCTCAATGATGTTGTCATCCACCTTAAAAGGGGATTGGAGAAACTTTGGAAAGCCAGGGTCACGGCAAGACCAAAAAAGTGTCACTTGGGGCTGACCGAAGCACCTTGAGTACAAGATCGGACCTACTGTAGGTTACTCAAACCCAAGGAAAAAAGTGGAGGCCGTGTGATCCTACCCGTGACCCTGCAATAAAAAAACAAGTATATGCTTTATTGGACTTGGGTTTTACTGGTGTAGCTATTACTTGGCTAACTATTACCCCTCTTAGACCTCACGAAAATGGGACTCCTGGAGAAGGTTTGCTGGACAGAGAGAGAGGAAAGAGCTTTCCAACAACTGAAATCCCACCTCACGTGTTCCCTCTTCCCTCAGAATCCCTGACTTCGATCACCCATTCCTGGTCCACACGGAACTGACACAGCACATTTCACACATTATCTATAAGGCTGGCACTTGGACACTGACCATGCACCTCTACTGTGGCTGGCAAGGGAATGCAGATGGGATCTCCCGGCGCTACGTCAGGTACAAGCTCGAAGTTCACATAAAGCTTTTGCCCACTGAGTTACTGAGACTTCAGATATCTTACCTGAGTAGACATTGCATTTGAAAGACGCTGTTTACAGATCTGTAAATAAAAGCACTGCATTTTTGTGGAACTTGGTCTCCGTGTTTCACTCCGTCTAGTCGAACCACTCCAACACATACATACACTCCCATTTTATCCAGGCTTGGGACCGGCACTGCGTCCAGTGGCTGGGGTTTGGGCATTGTGTGGGATTCGAACCAGGGCCTTCCGCATGGAAGGTGAGAAACACATATGTATCTAAAATATTCTAAAACCCCTGAAGTTAATCAGGTTGAGGTTCGTCTCATGCTCTGTGTGTCTGTGTGTGTGTGTTGCGTACTCTTTTTGCGGAGGTTCCTCTGCTCCAGGATGGTGAGCTGTGTGTTAAGTGTTAGTGTTGCGCTGCTCTGTGCTTGTTTCTCCTGATTCAGTCTCACTAGCTCCCCCTGCTGCCAGAGCCAGAAATGCTGCTTCTCCTTTATCTCAGCCTCGAACTCCTCCAGCTGCTTATTCAGAGACCTCACCTCGAGCGCCAGAGGACCCAGGTCTTCTTGCTGCTCACACACACACATGTACAGTACACGCAACTTTTCCAAAATACAGTAGAAGAACAGTAGAAGGGGACAAAACTGTTGAAACAGTAAAAAGCATAAAAAAGAGAGTGTGTGTGTGCCTGTGTGAGTCTCAATGAAGGAAGCGTGGCCTGTGTATGTCCCAGTGAAGGAGGCGTGACCTGAGTGTAGGTCTTAGTAAAAAGAAGCGTGATCAATGTGGTATCTCAGTAAATGTGGCACGGCCTATGTGTGTCTTGGTTAAGGAGGCGTGGTTTGTGTGTTGGGTCTCAGTGAAGGAGGCGTGGCCTTGGTACCACGTGATGAATATGTGATATGTGTGGTATGTGTGCAGTTTGTGCAGTGTGTGCTGAGTGTGTACCGAGGTGTTACTCACCCCCGTCTTCGACCTGATCTGCTCAATCTTCTTATTACACACGTTGATGGCGCTTTGTTTTTGGTTAACGGTGAGGAGGAGTTTATCCACCGCCGCCTCACTGGCCGAGACCTGCTGGTTCCGCTTCATCACATCCTGTTGCAGCTCCGTATGCAGGTGAGAGAGAGCCTCGATATGCAGCACCACCTCACTGACCTCCAACGCCAGTGCAGCCACATCGTTCTCCACCTTTGAAAGCTGGACATCCTGAAACACACAAACACACACACACAGGTAAAAAAAAAATCACGAGTTCACAATTCCCGGGTGATGCTGTAACCTCTTGCAGCTGGAGGTCTAGAGAGAGCTGATTGGCCGAGCTCTCTCAGAGGTTAGGGATGAGAGGTACTTCGTGCTCCCACATTAATCACGGCTCTACAGCCAATAAGGTGTGTTTGTGAGCTCATGCAAGCACTGGGAGCGGATAGCGCTGTCCTCCGAGTGTGTTACGCCGCACCCAATGCTGCGTGAGCGAGCAGTTCGAAAAGATGAGGTCGGCTGGCGTCACGTGGTTCGGAG
>JAQMYG010000036.1:36338162-36349785 GCA_030014215.1 Clariallabes teugelsi | reverse complement strand
ATATACATATATGATAAATATTTTTCTTTTTTCTTTTTATATTGTTTCTATACATTCTATTTATTTCTTGTTAACTGATTTTATATTTTTATGGTCAAGGGCGGTCGTTTAAGCATTTCACTGCATATCGTACTGTGTATGACTTAGTATGTGACAAATACAATTTTAATTTGATTTGAGTTTGATTTTATGGACCTCGCCTGGACCATGTTGGACTGGAAGGGGCCGTCCCCAAACTGTTCACACAAAGCTGGGAGCATGAAATTGTCCAAAATGTCTTGGTATGCTGAAGTATTAAGGGTTCCTTTCATCGGAACAAAGGGGCCGAGCCCAACTCCTGAAAAACAACCACTCCACCAAACTTTTACGAAGCGTGATTCGTTGCTCCAGAGAACACGCCTCCGCTGCTCTAGAGTCCAGTGGCGTCGTGCTTTACACCACTGCATCCGATGCTTTGCATTGCACTTGGTGAGGCATGGATGCAGCAGCTCGCCCATGAAAACCCATTCCATGAAGCTTTTACACAATGTTCTTGAGCTAATCTGAAGGCCACCTGAAGTTTGGAGGTCTGTAGCTATTGACTCTGCAGAAAGTTGGTGACTTCTGTGCACTGTGTGTCTCAGCATCTGCTGACCCCGCCCAGTGACACTCCGTGGCTGAGTTGCTGTCATTCCCAAGCGCTTCCACTTTGTTATAATACCACTAACTGTTGACTGTGGAATATTTAGTATTTACTTAGATAAATTGAATCTATCAGCGACTCTTTATTGGTGATTCTCTAATTCCGTGAATGATCAGATGAATCAGATAAACGATTCACGAGTCAGTGCTGATTTATAAATGATTCAGGATGAATAATCAATCATTCGATTATATCGATTACAGTTAGATCATTGATTGGTCTCGCTTGTATGTATGTATGCACTGATTAATGATTCATAACTCATTATATAACTGATTCACTGATTCAATGATTAGTTGATTCGCTGATTCACTGTAAGTTGATGGAGATTTAGCTTTAACATAATATATAGTGTGTTGAATTACTGTAGTGCAAAAAGAAACACACACGATACACTGACACCGTGTGTGTGTGTGTGTGTGTGTGTGTGTGTGTGTGTGAGAGAAAGCGAGAAAGAGGAAGAGACTTACTACAGGGCAGAATCACTACAAGAGCATGATTAGTGATTCTCTAATAAGCCGCAAAGAGAGCGGGGGAAGGAGGGATGGGGGGGGGGGTGGAGCCATGACGGGATGAAAGTGAGACAGGGAGAGAGAGAGAGAGAGAGAGAGAGAGAGAGAAGCACTCACCTCCCTGCTTACTTCTGTCAAGATAGATTGAAACCCGCCGAGCTAAACCTGTGAGAGAGAGAGAGAGAGAGAGAGAGAGAGAGAGAGGGAGACAGAAAGAGAAACAAAGAGAGACCAAGAGGGAAGGAGAGAAAAAAAAGAGATAGAGAAGGACAGAGGGGGAAAATGCAGAGGGAGAAACAAAAGAAGGGAGGGAAGCAAAGCGAGGGAAAGAGAAGAAAGAAAGAGAGAGAGACAAGGACGCAGGGAAAGATGCACAGACGGAAACATAGAGAGACAGAGAGAGAGAGAGAGAGAGAGAGACAAAGAAAGAGAGAGAGAGAGAGAGAGAGAGAAGCAGGGGCAGGTCAATCCACCAGCCAGGGAACTTTACTGCATCACCCCATGAGCGGGCACAAAAACGAACACACACACACACACACGAGAGAAGTGGAAGTGGAAGTAGGAATAAGACTGTGGTTTCCCAGCATGACATCAGCCAATTAAAGAGCTGCTGAGACGAATGTCAGAGCTTCCTCTCTCTCTCTCCATCCTTGTCTTTCTCTCCCTCTTTGTCTCTCTCTCTCCCTGTCCTTGTCTTTCTCTCTCTTGCGGCTGGAAACTTCTCCATGAATTTACAACTAGTTCTCTCGAAAGCCTGCGGCTAGAGCTGTACACACGCCTAAGCGACTCTGTCTCTGTATATATATAAATGTGTGTGTGTGTAGAGTCCTGATCCTGAACATGTGTGTTATTAATGCACAAGTCACGACTCGTGGAGAAGCTCAGCTACACTGAGAGTGTAGAGGTGTGACCAAGGAAACTATCGACTGTTCTCTCTTCCTGCGTAATTCTGGTCGCATCTCATTTCCACCTGCTCTCCAACTCGGCCCCTGACGAGTGACAGCTGCAGAACCGCGAGAGCGGCGACTGACACCTGCTTCCTCCGACACACGCCGAGCCAGAAAAAGAAGCAGGAGAAGAAGATATTGTTTTTCTTCCACTGTCAAGAAGTTCTAGGAGTTTCTAATGAAGGTGTCTTGGCTGGTTGGTTTTTATAATTCTGGGTTTGTAACTTCCAAACAAAGGGTTCTTCTTGGGTTCTTTGCATAATTAAACATTATTATTCCCAAAAATGGCTCTAGAATGGTTCTTCAAGGCTTCATTAAAAAACTAAACAGTCATGGCTTCAAAACAAAACAAAAAAAGTTCTTCAAGATCTCTGTAAGAGTTCCAGAGTTCTCAGTTGCCAAGAAATTGTTCTTCAAGATTCCTTGGTTAATTAAAGGATAACGCTTCTAAAAGGTTTCTCTGTTGGCTTCTACAAAGTTTCTTCATGGTTCCTTGGGTAATTAAGTGCTGACAGAATATACAAAGAAGGAGCTCTTTAGAAATTTGTCAGATATATGTAGTGGTTCACAGCTTCATACAGTTAATGATATAAGCAGTTTGCCTTCATGAGTATTAGCTTCCAAAAGGGTTCTTGAAAGGTTCATTGGATAATTCCATAATTGTTTATAGTTTCCTCAAAAAATGGTTCTTCATGAGTACTTGAAGGATTTACCTTTAAGGTCTTGTAATTTATAAATAAGCAGTCTTCAAGGATTCCTTAATCATTCTTGGTCTTCCAAAACGGTTCCAACATGTTTCCTCAAGGCTTCATTGGAAAAGTAAACAATCACAGCTAAAGAAAACATTCTTTCAAGGGCTTCAAGGGCTGAATAGTTACCCAAAAGCTCAAAGTTAAGAAGAAATAGTTCTTCATGGGTTCTTTGCATAATTAAGATTCTCCAAAATGGTTCTTTATAGTTCTTCAAGAGCTCTTTAGGGGTTTCAGCGTTCATATATTACAAGTTATGGTTCTTCAAGGTTCCTTGGATAATTAAGGGCTCAAAACTTGTTTTTCCTGTTGGCTTCAACAAAGTTTCTTCATGGTTCCTTGGCTAATTATGTGCTGACATAATATACCGAGAAGGTGTTTTTCAAGAATTTGTTAGACATGTAATGGTTCTTAGCTTCTACAGTTCATTAGGTAATGATACTGTATAAGCAGTTTGATTTTATGGGTATTACTGTAGCTTCCAAAAGAGTTCTTGAAATATTTGTTGGATAATTAAGGGGTCATAGCTTCTAAAAAATGGTTCTTTGTGCATTCTGGAAGGATTTACTGAAAAATTAAGGGGTTGTAGTTTATAAATAAGCAGTCTTCAAGGATTCCTTAAGCATTCTTGGTCTTCAAAACAGTTCCGACTTGGTTATTTAAGGCTTAATTAGAAAAATAAACAGCGATGTCTTTAAATAAAACATTCTTCCAAGAACTTTAGAGGCTGAATGGGTACGTACTCATTCTAAGGTAACAAGAAATTGTTCTTTAAGTGTTCCTTGCATAATTACCCATTATCCTTCCCCAAAATGACTTTATAATGGTTCTTCAAGGCTTCACTGAAAAACTAAACAGTCATGGCTTCAGTTCTTTAAGGGTTCCAGAGTTCTTAGTTGACAGGGAATGGTTCATCAATGATCCTTGGATAATTAAGGGCTAAAATGGTTTCTCTGTTGGCTTTTACAAAGTTTCTTCATAGTTCCTTGGGTAGGTAATTAAGGGCTGACATATGAAGGTGTTCTTCAGGGTTCTTCATGAGTCCTCAAAGGTTTAATTGCATAAGTCTAGGGTTTTATAGGACTTTAAATGGGTTTTCTAGCTAAAATTAAGCATTCTCTTCAAAGTGGTTCTAAAAATGATTCAAGACTTGACTGAAAAATTAAACAGCCATGGCTTTCAACAAAGTTCTTCGAAAGGTGTTTGAGGTTCAACAGTCACCCAAAAGTTCTTAGTTGGCATGTAATGGTTCTTCATTATTCCTAAGATACATAAGGGCTCTAATTTCTCTGTTGGCTTCTACAAAAGTTTCTTCAATAGTTCCTATACCATTAAAAAAAAAAAGTTCTTCATTACTTTGTTAGATATCTTTAAGCATTCCTAGCTTCCACAGTTCATTGGATAATTATAAAAGCAGTCACTGTTTGTATTTTAGTTTCCATAAAAAGTTTCTTTCCAGTTTAATTGGTTGGATAATTACGGAATTGTCTGCGCTTTAAAATATCCTTTAAGGATTCAGTGGATAATTAAGAGTTCGTAGTTTCCAAAACAAGGTTCTTCTCAGCGGCTCCTTCTGTAGTTTTACACCTGTTTGACTAAATGATTAAGGTTTTCTAAAAAGCGTGTGATTTTTGTGATTTTGCCATTCTGCTCCACGTGAGCCTGGTTGCTAACTCCAGTCCTGCCTGGTTCACTTCCTCCCCCTGCTCTAAGACACAGGAGCCGTAACGAACTCTGTAATTAACTGCTGAGAAAAAAATTAGACAAAATTAGAGCGAGGAGAAGAAAACAGCCTGTCAGAATTCCCTGGCACTGTTGGCTTCACTGCCGCGCAGAGAGAGAAAGAGAGAGAGATTAAAAATAAGCTCTGCTGAAATGAAATCAACCACGTCCCATGTCCCACTTCCATAAAGTCAAGTTACAAACACATAAAACAGCAAAACCAAATGCAGGGAAAGCTCCTGAGAAACCCAGAGCAGAACACAGGTCGAGCATCAGTCAGGACTTTCTGCAGATAGATAACAAACCCTGTACACGCTAACATGAGCCGACTTTTCTGTGGAAGAGGAGTGTGTGAATTTTACCATAACACCCTGTCTGTGCCACTAGGGGGCACAAAACCCTACCTGACAATCAAAGCTAGCTTAAATCAGCATCTAAATAAAATCGTTAAGCTTATTAGCGTAGTTTAGTTACTTCCTGACGCCATGCCGTCTTAGCTACAAGATACGCGTCACTACATCGTTATTTTATAAAAATAATGAATGCGCTCTTCATAAGGATAATCCTAGATAATCCTAGTCCTTAAACAGGCTCATTTTTTTGCATTGATGAAGTGATTCCTTGATTCTCTGATTCACTAAATGACTCGAGGAATCGTTCATTTACAGACAACTGAAATCATTTGCAAGTGATTAATTTTAAACCAATTTCTGATACTGATTCTAATGCTTTATTGATTCATCGATTCACTTATAGACAGACAATTTGAATCAAAATGTTTTTTTAAACAATGTATTGTTAAAGAGTTAGTTTCAATAAGAACGATTCCTGTACTACTTGTGACGGAATGAATGATTTGAATCAGTGAATCACTGAATCAATTGATCAAATGATTTAGTCTCAGGAACTCAATTAAGCAACCTTGTGTAAAGGAATCAATGTTAGGGATTAAAATACATAAATGGATAATTTATAAATGATTCACTGACTGGAATCTTTGAATGAACCACTGAATCCAAGGAATCACGTGTTTTCAAATATTAAAATGTTAAATATTAAAATTCTGGATATAAACACTAGATAGACATCTAAAAAAACAAACACACATTAAAAGTGAAATTTTTGATATCTAGAATTTGTGAACAATTTTACATTTCATCAAAAACAAATTCATGCAAAGAACAACAGGGCTTATGGATTCACTGTGGTGTGTGTGTGTGTGTGTCATCAAGAAATGACAAAATATTAACAGTGCACCTTCGAGACATGTGTCAAAATATTTGGCTCCGTAATTTGTTGGACGTCGAGATAGATTTCAGTTCCTCTCGAGAAAAGACAAACATCTGAAGTCGGACCCGGCCCACTTTCACACGACATGTTATTAACAACAAACTCCCGTCCAGGGTTCTTTAAGGACTCCACAGGTACCTGAAGAGGTCTTGGTTTACCACAAACTTTGTTTACAGTGATTAAAAATGTTCTTTGAGGGTTCGTTAAGGGCTCACTGTGTAATTAAGGGTTTAACTGTAAAAATGGGGGTTCTCTAAAGGTTCAGTACATAATTAAGGGGATTCACTACTTAAAATGGTTCTATGGATAACTCCTTGGTCACAGCTTCCTCAGTTCCTCACATATTATTACAGGGTTATTATCTCTGGAAAAATGTTCTCTTCAGGGGTTCACTGAATAATTAAGAGTTCTAGCTTCAGAAATCCAGATTAATTATGAGGTCCTTTCAAGTCCACTTAAGAACTGCTGATGTCAAGGTTCATTGGATAAGTAAGTATTCTTTTCACTTCAACAGTTCCATGGATATCTTAGGTCCACAGCTTCTAAAAAAGTTCCCTAAAGGTTCTTAAAGGGTTTATCAGATATGCAAGCGTTCTTAGAATCCTAAAAGTTTTTTTTATTATGAATGCATTAGATTAGTAAGAATTCTTAGATTACAAAAAAAAAAGAGGTCACTGATTAATTATGAGTTTTAGCTTTAGAAACTACAAGGGATCTTTAAGGGTTCATCAGTTTAGTTGGTTTCTGAAAATGGGATGATTGGAAAAGTAAAAGTTCTTAGCTTATAGGGTTCTTCCGTTTTAATTGGATAAATTACGGAAAGAAAATCTGTAAAAATTTGATGCATAATCATAATTTACCCAATTAAAAAAAAAAAGTTCTTCATGGGTTCATTGGATAATTGAGGGTTCTAGCTGTCAGGTGGTCTTTAAAGGGTTCTTTAAAAGTCCTACAAGGAGTCACTGATAAATTATGAGTTAGCAAAAGAGTTCCGCAAATACTTTATGGTTCACAGCATCTACGAAAGGTTCCTCATAAGTTCTTCATGAGTTCATTGGACAAGTAAGGGTCCTTGGCTTATGAAAAAAAGTTCATCAGTCCTATAAAGAGTTCATGGGTTCAGCATAAATGGGGATACGGAAAAGGTACGAGTTTTCTACTGCTTGAAATGGGTTTAGTGGATGATGTATGGTTCATAGCTTTAAAGAAAGGTTCTTCAAGGGTTCTTCAGATAAGTAAGAGTTATTAGCACAATAAAAACTTATTTTTATGGGTTCATTATATTTAGCTTCTAAAAATGGGATAATTATGACGTCCTTTAAGGGTCATAAATTAAACATATGATTTATCTTACCTCTCTTTGAGAGTCCCAGTGGAGGTAAGGACTGCGGATATAAAGTTTCAATAGATAATTTTTCACTTCTTAAAAGGGATCTTCTAGATTTCCATGAACAATTTATGGATTATTGCTTCTAAGAAAGGTTCTTCAATAGTTCTTCAAGGATTCATCAGATACAGTAAGTAAGAGGGTCTGAAAAAAATTTATTGAAAAGCTTCTTTAAGGGTAAGACGTGGCTTCTGAAAGCAAATTTTCAAGAGTTCTTTCAGTGTCTATTGTATATTTAGGCATCGCTAAATTCTAATAGCCTAATGGTTCTTTTGGGGTTTTGTGGATGATTTATGTTTCAAAGATTATAAGAAAGTTTCTTTATGGGTTCATCAGATCAGTAAGGGTTCTTACTTGCTCCAGAAAAGGAAGGGTTTCTTCATGGGTTTACTTTATGATTAAGAGTTCTTATCTTCCTAAATATGGTTTTGTAAGTTTTCTTAACACTTCCAGGCTTCCTCCTTGCGTCAATTGTGTAATGGAGAACAACCGAGTTTCTGTGAATGTTAGTCGGAGTTACGAAAAAAATTATCCCACTTCCACAACTTTGCGAAACCCGACAGAGCGAGGAGCGTCGTGCGCTCAGACTCGAACGCTGACGGTAAGGTTTAATTTCAGCGAGGCTAAAAGAAGAGATCTGGGCGTGTCCTCTATCTATAGACGACTCAGATCAGACTGATCAGACGTAATCGCTCAGGATGTCAGGAATTTCAGCGCTCTTCGCACGACGAGGCGTGTTTAACAGGAATAAGTGACTCTAGAGGTGTGTGTGTGTGTGAGAGAGAGAGAGAACGATTCTTACATTGACAGTAATCACAGTAGCTGCTGCTTTATTACTCAGGACTGTCAGGAACTACTCTGTGTGTGTGTGTGTGTGTGTGTGTGTGTGTGTGTGTGTTTGAGAGAGAGAGCGTGTCTGAGAGAGACATTGAATATAATTGGCTTTAATTCGCTTGTGTGTCCAAACCGCCTGCACTAGTAACGATGTTTAACGTCCAATTAAATAAAGTCTGAACACTGCGACTGCACATCAGTCTGATGGCGATTTTTTTTCTTTTTCAGAAATGATGACACCGACAGGAAAAGTGTATTTTTAGCAGTCTGAAGTCTTTAAAAATGTTCAATATTCACCTGCTTGTATGACGTAGGACTGAGTCACACGACTAAAATCTCCATCTCTCTCTCTCTCAGACACACACTCACCGGCCAATTTATTAGGTACCAGGTTGGATCCTGTTTGCCTTCAAAACTTTTTCCTGGCGTAGTTTCAACAGAGTACTGGACCATTTTTTTTTTTTTTTTTTTAACGATTCTGCTCCATATTGCCGTGATGTCGTCACACAGTCGCTGCAGAATGTCATGTTGTTTTTTACGCCAAATTCTGACCCGACCATACGCAGCAGAAATCGAGACGTGTGTTTTTTTTCCCCCAGTCCTCTGCTGTCTGATGTTGGTGAGATCATGTGACCTGTTCTTATCTGACAGGAGCGACACCCGACCCGGTGTCTGCTGATCTGCTGCTGCTGCTGTAGCACATCTGCTTCAAGGTTCGACGTGCCGTGTGTTCAGAGACGCTCTTCAGCAGACCTCGGGGGTAACCAGATGTTTTTTCCGGATTCCTGTTCCCTTTCTATCAGCTCGGACCGGTTTCTCACCGTTTCTCCTCTGACCTCCGAGGCATTTTCACCCGGAGAACTGCGTCTCTCTTTCACGCCGCTCTCTGTGAACCCCAGAGATGGTCATGTGGGCGAAAACTCACCTTAAGGAGCAGTCGAACAGGTGTACCTAATGAAGTGGCCGGTGAGTGTGGATAAATAAAATAAGCAACACATTTTTTTTTCTTTTGAAAAGACAGACAAATAAAAAAAATAAACCAGAACCTAAATTTTCACATTTTTTGCACTGTAGATAAAAAGAAAAAAAAAAAATCAGGATTTTAAAACAAAAGTAAAACACACACACACACACACACACACACAGAGGAAAGAACAAGGAAAGAAGTTTAAAAGTAAAAAAAAGAAACAAGGACATTTCTATTCTGATTTCTAAACACGACACAACGGCAAACAGAACGCTGGACTTCTACAGTGAAGAACAGAGAGACGGAGGACACGTCCATCTGCAGGTTCATACCCGAGCAGCCGGGGGTCTCTCTAGAGTCCCGACTCACGCTGCAATTCCAAAACGCTTTCCCACACACTGACAGCATGGAGGGACGAGACGAGGCAAGATCAGCAAAAAAAACAACGTGACTGTGTGTGTGTGTGTGTGTGTGTGTGGGTGTTTATGGGGGTGTGTGTGTGTTTCTACACACCTCGTGTGGTGGGCAGCATGTCCGACAGACCCTGCCACGCCGTCACCATCTCGGGGTTGCGCTGGTCCGCGAAGTTCTTCCAGATCCGTAACGCTCCGTCATCTGTGAGGCG
Source organism: Clariallabes teugelsi (assembly GCA_030014215.1). Classification (NCBI taxonomy): domain Eukaryota; kingdom Metazoa; phylum Chordata; class Actinopteri; order Siluriformes; family Clariidae; genus Clariallabes; species Clariallabes teugelsi. The sequence continues at coordinate 36,340,070 of JAQMYG010000036.1, read as the reverse complement.
ACGAGACGAGAAACACGCGATCGATTAGTACCGAAAAAAACAACGAGGACGGATTAAAGACAAACGGTAAAAGATGTGCAGAATACAGGTCGTCCCCGACTTACAAACGTTCGAGTTACGGATTTCCGCAGATATGAACGGACCGCGGCTCTACGAACATTCATAGATGCGAACAAATCGCAGAAGTATCTCACGTGTATTGTACAAATAATAGACACTGCAGCGCACCAGATACCAATATTTACAATTATATACAATATTTTCAGTGTGTAAGTTAACGTATAAAATGTCCTTAGGTGTGGCTATGGTTTTGGGTAAGAGGACACAGATTTAGTCCAGCGGATTGGTTTGCTTTAGATTGTATATTTGTGTCAAAGGCGTATAAGACTCAATTTGTCGGACTTGAGAACAAATCTGTCTTACAAACGGAACCGGTTCATAAGTCGGGGACGGCGTGTACATATTATACATAGGAAAATATAATACATGAGAAAAGAAAAAATATCCTGGTACTAAAAGAAAAAAAAAAAAGGAAAAAAAAAAAGAAACAAACCTTAATTTATAAATTACTTAAACTCAAACAAAATAAAATTGTCAACTTGACTGTTTTGTCTGTTTCTCTCTCCATCTGTCTGAGTCTCTCTCTCTCTCCTTCACAGGATCTTTTTTGTGTCTGTCTCTCTGTCTTTCTTAATTCTCTCTAAAGTCTCTCTCTCTCAATTTGCCTCGACTTCTTAATCAGTCTCTTTATTTTGATATCAATCTGAGATCAATAAATCTCTCTGTCTCTCTATTCGCCTCTCTGTCACAACCTCTCTCTCTTTGCCTTTCTTTGTTGATCTCTCTCTCTTTGTGTGTGTCTCTATCTCTCCATATTTGCCTCCCTCTTTTTCAATCTATCAGTCTTTCTGTCTGTCTCTTTTTTTCTATACGCTACTCTCTCTTTGCCAATCTATTACTTGCTGTCTGTCTCTCTAACACTAAATATATGTATCTGGAAAAATAAATGAAAAAAGTAGTCTATTAAAAAGAAAAAAATGATAAATAGAGCCACAAAAATAGATAGATAGATAAATGGATATAGATAGATGGATGGATGGATGGATATAGATAGATGGATGGATGGATGGATATAGATAGATGGATGGATATAGATAGATGGATGGATATAGATGGATAGATGGATATAGATAGATATAGATAGATGGATGGATGGATGGATAGATATAGATAGATGGATGGATGGATGGATAGATATAGATAGATGGATGGATGGATGGATATAGATAGATGGATGGATGGATATAGATAGATGGATGGATGGATGGATAGATATAGATAGATGGATGGATGGATGGATAGATAGATGGATGGATAGATATAGATAGATGGATGGATGGATGGATATAGATAGATAGATGGATAGATGGATGGATGGATGGATATAGATAGATAGATAGATGGATGGATGGATGGATGGATGGATGGATGGATATAGATAGATAGATAGATAGATAGATAGATGGATGGATGGATGGATGGATGGCTACTTTCGTGATCCCAAAGGATATTTGAAATAAAGCCAAATTATCAAACAGAAACAACAGGAAAAAAATGATTATTATATATGTGTGATTATATTTTATGTTCACTATATCCGTTGCTTGGCAACAGTTTGATTGACAGGCGAGAGCTGACCTGTGGCGGTGAGGAGGAGCGAGCAGTCGTGCCCGTTCAGGTACTCCATGGCCGTGATGCGAGTGTATCGGGGATTCCCGTTATAGAAATAATCCAACCTCTCACCTTTCTCCCAGTCCCAAAAACTACATCACACACACACACACACACACACACACACAGAGACACACACACACACACACACACACACACACAGACACACACACCCAC